>JBAMHV010000013.1:430471-442532 GCA_037177535.1 Pseudomugil gertrudae
ACCCCCCACACCTCCTACACCCTAACCCCTCACAACTGCAACACCTTAACCCACCACAACTGCAACACCTTAACCCCCCACAATTCCTACACCTTAACCCCCCACACTTCCTACACCCTAACCCCTCACAACTGCAACACCCTAACCCCTCACAACTGCAACACCTTAACCCGTCACAACTGCAACACCTTAACTCCGACCTTCCAAACGTCCCATCATCTTCTAATCGCACCGTCTGGCGTTACCCTGACTACCTGTGGCTCGCAGCGATCAGGTCTCGCCCGAGCCGCTTCACCTGGCTTCGTTCTGCTGTTACACCTTTCAGCTTTAACCATGCGGTGACACACAACACCCCCTCCTCGTCTCTTCCCCTTTAACCGTCTGATCTCTTTGTAGACCCCCCATCGTTTGTGAAAGTAGCGCAGCCTGTTGAAGGGCTACAGGGGAAGGACGTGAGCTTGTACTGTGAGATGAGCGGAACCGCTCCGTTCCAGGTCACCTGGTTCAGAGAGAGGAAGCCTCTGATGGAGAGCAGGAAGTATAAGATGCTGAGCGAGGCCTGCTCGGCTACACTGCATGTGATTGGGATAGAGGCTTCGGACGCCGGTGAATACGAATGCAAAGTGTCAAACAGTGTAGGAAGCGACAGCTGCCACGCATCGGTTAAACTCAGAGGTCAGTAGAAAGTGCGATGGGTCTGTAAACAGCAGAAGTGATCAGATGACTGAGATGTTTTTCTCCTCTCCTCAGAGCCGCCCTCGTTTGTGAAGAAACTGTCCAACGTGACAGTGATACAGGGAGAGGAGGTGACCCTTATGGCCACCGTTTCAGGCTCTGAACCCATTACTGTGTCCTGGGTTCAAGACCAGGATCACATTCTCAGGGACGGTGACAACAGGAAAATCACCTTTGAGAACAACCAGGTTGCACTCACAGTGTTTAAGGCAGACACGGCCACGGCCGGCAGATACACCTGCCAACTCAGAAATGATGCTGGGAGTGTGGAGTGTTTCGCTAACTTGACTGTTCTAGGTTTGTAACCCATGATCCTTTCTCTTTCAGCTACCGTCTGGCCATCGTCCTCCTGCAGCGCTGATTAAAAACCTTCTTCTTGTTTCCTTTCAGAACCGGCGAAGATCATAGACAAGCCCGACACCCTGAGCGTGACAGCCGGGGACATGGCCGCCCTGGAGGTCAAGGTGTGCGGCACCCCCGAGCTCGTCCACAAGTGGTTCAAAGACGGCGTTGAGCTGGCCAGCGGGAGGAAGTACAAAATCAACTTCTCCAGGATGATCTCCAGCCTCAACGTGCTCTCCACCGAAAAACTGGATTCCGGAGAGTACACCTTCCAGGTTATGAACCAAGTCGGGGAGGACCTGAGTAAAATTAACCTGAGTGTCCTAGGTTGGTCTCAGTTCCACCATCAGTACAAAATGAAACCTCGTTTAATCTACATGGAGGGAAAAAATATAACAATGAGTATAACTCCAGGTGTGGGGGTGCAAGGTCTGGGAGGTGATCAGGCGGCGGAGAGTGGGTGGGGCCTAAACACAGGCAGACAGCAGTTCAGGACCAAGTGGTTCTGAACCGGGTCAGTCTGAGCCATTAGCATAGAGCGCTAGTTGATAGCATCATGTGCAGGTTCTGGTGAGCTCTGGTGACTCGTGGCTGCTGTCTGTGTTCAGAGGATCATTTGTTTTCTCCAAAGCTTTGAAACGTCTGAAATGTCAGATAACCAGTTTGCATCCGTACATTTCTGTCAGTGGGCGTGGCTTCTAAATCTGCAGGCTGAGGACACGCCTCTTGAGGTCCAGATTGGCTCGCAAAGTCCAGATTGTTAAATTTAAAGTGATCTCTTTTTGACGTACTAGCCCTTTAAATGTAATGATTTAAAACCAGTTTCAGCTCAAACAAACTTCTGGCCTGATTATCAGTTCAGCATCAGACCATGGGTCCTGTCCTCCACAGAAAAGACCATCCCTCCAACCTTCTCCAGGAAGCTGAGCGACCTCCACATGGTTGTGGGAGAAGCCGTGGAGATGGAGTGCAAAGTCTCCGGCTCCCCTCCGTTCACCATCTCCTGGTACCACGACGGCAAGGAGATGACAAGCGGGCCGAACTGCGAGCTTTCCTTCAGCGACAACACCTGCATCCTTAGACTTCCCACGCTCAAGCTGTCTGACTCTGGAGTGTACAAATGTCAAGCCGTGAACAAGACCGGGTCCAGTGAGACTACGGCCAGCCTGGAGGTCAAAGGTCAGGACCTTTCTGATGGTTCAGGAACTTCTGTTTACATCTCTGACATTTGATCCCTCTCCTTATTCCAGAACCTCCGTCCTTCGTGGTTCCTCCCCAGCCTGTGGAGGCCATGCCCGGCTCTAACGTGACCTTCTCGGCCGTGGTGAAAGGCAGTGCGCCCCTCAGACTGAAGTGGTTCAGGGGAACCAAAGAGATCCAGCCAGGACAGGGCTGCGATTTCTCCCTGAAGGACAACCAGGTGATTCTGCAGCTCTCCAAAGTGGACCGCTCCCACTCCGGAGAGTACATCTGTCAGATCATCAACGATGCCGGAAAAGAGAGCTGTCCCGTCAATCTCGCCGTCAAAGGTCCGTCTCGGTTGATTCTGATCCGTTTCAGGTTGGTCCTTCAAGTTTTACTAACTGTCTGGTTTGTCCTTCAGAGCCGGCAGTCTTCTCTAAGAAGCTGAAGGACGTGTCAGTGGAGAAAGGAAAACCTTTAACTCTGGAGTGTTCGTACACCGGGACTCCGAAGATCAGCGTGAGCTGGTACAAAGACGGCCAGCAGATCTTTGCTTCCTACAGATACAACATCACCACCACGGAAAGCTCCTGCATCCTGGAATGTCTGAGCACCGACGACAAGGAGGCCGGCGGGAAGTATGGCTGCCAGGTGTCCAACGATGCCGGGAAGGACACGTGTGAGGCCGAAGTGTCCATCCTGGGTCAGTCTGGACAATCTTATAGATGTTTTCTACCTCATACAACTCTAATAAACAGCAGATTGTGCCAACCTGTTCAGGTCAGGTGTAGCAGGAAGTCAGTTCCTCGTCTGACCAGCAGGCGTTGTGTTTGCTCTGCGTCCACAGAGCCGCCATACTTCATGGAGTCTCTGGAGCCCATGGAGGTGACGGCAGGAGACGCAGTGTGCCTGAAGTGTCAGGTGGCGGGAACACCTGAAATCAAGGTGTCGTGGTTCAAGGCCGACGGAAAAGTCCGGTCCGGTCCGAACTGCAAGCTGGAGTACTTAAAGGGCGTGGCCTGTCTGAAGCTCAGCAAAGCCAGCAAGGCGGACATTGGAGAATACACCTGCAAGGCAGAGAACAAGATTGGCTCCGCCTCCTCCACCTGCCAACTCAGCGTGTTAGGTAACACCTGCAGCTCCATGTTATTACGTCACATTGTTCACTTCAAATCTGCCGTTTTTTAAACAGTATTCCTTAATATATAATCTAATCTTCTTTTACACACACTTTCATTAAAGCCTAAACCTTCAGACATTACCTGAACATTTAATTTATACCTGTAACGTTTGTAAGAGCCAGGTTTTTATAAAAATCTGATCAACTGGAACAGATTTTACTACAATGATGCTTAAGTTTACTTTTATTACATTTATTAAAACAACAATATCATCACTGTAAACAATAGAGCAGGTCGTCCAACTACCTTAAGGTTGGTGGTTTGAATCCTTCGATGCTTCATTTATACCTCATGACAACAACGTTGTGTCCTGTTACGTCTGCAATGCTTTTCTATTCAGTCCAGAAATAATCCACTTTAACAGCTGACAGTGAAAAAAACCAGAACTTTGCGTCTTTGTTGTGTCCAGAGGCCAAAACGCCTCCATCTTTCCCCAAGAAGATCACCAGCCTGCAGGAGACAGAAGGTCAACCAATCCGCTTTGAGTGCCGTGTGGCTGGCTCCTCCCCCATCCAGATTCAGTGGCTGAAAGATGGCGAGCCTCTGAGAGATGGCGGCGATTTCAACATGGTGTACGACGACAACACTGCCGTGCTGCAGATCGACGCAGGACACATGAAGCATTCTGGAGAATACATCTGCACGGCCACCAACAGCGTAGGCTCCGCCTCCTGCAGAGCCAAACTCACCCTGCAAGGTCTGAGTCTAACTGGCTGTGGAAGGTTCTGGGTCAGAACTTCTCAACACATCACATGTCATCCCCCAAAACATTCCTCTCAGGTTCTGTTTGCAGTCCAGCCCCTCCTGGTCCAGGTTCTAGGTTCAATCTGGACCCCTCCCGATCCGGGCTCCAGGTTTAATCTGGAATGGACACCTCCCGGTTAGGGTTCCAGGTTTAAACTGGATCGGACCCCTCCTGGTCCAGGTTCCAGGTTTAATCTGAACCGGACCGGGCGATTCTGTTCGCAGTCCAGCCCCTCCCGGTCCGGGTTCTAGGTTCAATCTGGACCCTCCCGGTCTGGGTTCCAGGTTTAATCTGGACCCATTTACAGTATTGGTTACTCTCATTAGAATATTAGTTACTTTCATTACAGTGTGTTACAGTACTATAAAATAAAGACCGCTTTTATTTTGTTACGCTGAGTCTTTGCTCGCGTGTGGCTGCTTCGTCACATGGTTTGTATACACATGACGAGGGGATGAAATGTTCTGTGTGACCCGGCTGGGTTCTGGCCCAGAGGTTGGGAAGTTCTGGTCCTGGTAATGGTAATGGCTGGTCTGTGTTCATTATTTCCTCTTCCTCTTCCTCTTCTTCACTGCCCAGCAGAACCCAGATACCCTCCCGTCTTTGACAGGAAGTTGTTACCGCAGGAGGCGACGGTGGGCGACAGCATTGAGCTGGAGTGTCACGTGACTGGCTCCGCCCCCATTAAGGTCACATGGTCCAAAGACCATAAGGACATTCGGTCGGGGGGGAATTATAAGACGAGCTGTGAGGACAACACCCCCCACCTGAGCGTAGTAAAAGCAGATAAAGCCGACACAGGGAGATACTTCTGCCATGCCTCCAACGACGTGGGGAAGGATTCCTGTTCCTCTGAGATCACAGTTAAAGGTACTTCATCCGGGGCCCCTCAGGGCCACCCGGGACCTCTCTTTTAAACCCCTCTGGCCCTGACAGGGCCACCCGGGACCCCTCTTTTAAACCCCTCCGGCCCTGGCAGGGCCACCCGGGGCCCCTCTTTTAAACCCCTCCGGTCCTGTCAGGGCCACCCAGGGCCCCTCTTTTAAACCCCTCCGGCCCTGGCAGGGCCACCCGTGGCCCCTCTTTTAAACCCCTCCGGCCCCTCAGGGCCATCCGGGACCCCTCTTTTAAACCCCGCCAGCCCTGGCGGGGCCACCCGGGACCCCTCTTTTAAACCCCTCCGGCCGCTCAGGGCCATTCTTTCTCTTCATCCTGTCTCTTCTTACTTTCAGAGCGGAAAAATCCTCCCGTGTTCACCAAAAAGCCGTCTGAACACGTGGAGGACACGGAGGGCAAACTGGTGAAGATGGAGGGCCGGGTCAGCGGCTCGCAGCCCATGTCAGTCCGCTGGTTCAAGGACGACAAGGAGATCCACAGCTCCGACAAATATGAGCTGAGCTTTAAGAGCAACGTGGCGGTGATGTGCATTAAGAGCAGCCAGGTGTCGGACAGCGGCAGGTACAGCTGCCTGGCCTCCAACCAGGCCGGGAAAGCCTCCTGCCACGTCACCGTGGGCATCCTGGGTGGGTCGGCCGCTCATGATGATGATGATGGACCCTCAGTTGGGTCACATGTTCAAAGTTTTTATTATTTACACATTTTGTGTTTTACTAAAAAAAAGCAAGAAGAAGAAAATGCATTAAATTATAGAAACAGTTTATTTAACGTCTCATAAAAAAAGTTATTTAATTTAAAATGAGATTAAGCTGAAATCTGTTTATAAAAGTTGAGTTTTGTTTCCTTTTCCAGTAACAACAGCGATGCTTCTCGAGTTAGTGATACTCCCTGAGGTCACATTCAGATGCTTTTATCCACTGTTAGTGGATATCATATTACCTGAAATGACTTAGCAGCTAGCTTTACTAGCTGCTCACATTAGTCAAATTAGCCCATTAGCAGCTGATGCTAAACCATTGTCAATCACATTAGCAGCTAATGCTAAAACCATGGTCATTGACATTAGCAGCTAATTCTAAAACCATGGTCATTGACATTAGCAGCTAATGCTAAAACCATGGTCACTGACATTAGCAGCTAATCCTAAAACCACGGTCACTGACATTTGTAGCTAATGCTAAAACCATAGTCACTGACATTAGCAGCTAATGCTAAAACCACGGTCATTGACATTAGCAGCTAATTCTAAAACCACGGTCACTGACATTAGTAGCTAATGCTAAAACCATAGTCACTGACATTAGCAGCTAATGCTAAAACCTTGGTCACTGACATTAGCAGCTAATGCTAAGAGGTTTTCACATTAGGAACTATTGCTAAGACCCTAGGAGAGTATGATCTCACATTAGCCACAAATGTTAGCACTCTAGGGCAGGGTGGCCAACCTTGATCCTCGAGAGCCACAATCCTGAAAGTGTCACGAGTTACCCTGCTGCATCGCACCTGGCTCAGATCAATGGGTAATTAGCAGACTTTATTATAATTACCTATTGATCTGATGCAGCAGGGAAACTCGTAACACTAGGATGAGGGTTGACCGCCCTAAGGATGACTCATACCTTCTGGATCAGATGTTTTACTGTGGACCCGGGTCCGGGTTTTTCTGATCATCAGAGTCCAGGAAGCCTCCGGTGTTTGACGTTACGCTGAAGCCAACAACCGTGGATGAAGGTGAGAAGCTAAGCCTCAGGTGTCACGTGAGCGGGTCTCCTCCTCTGAAGATCCAGTGGATGAAAGACCGGAAGGACCTGACGTCCACCGGCAGCACCAGGATCAGCTTCTCCGATGGGACGGCGAGTCTGGAGATAAGCTCCGCCTCCAGGCATGATGCTGGAGACTACCTGTGCAAGGCCACCAACGACGTGGGCACCGAGTTCAGCAAGGCCAAAGTCTCAGTCAGAGGTAAGGAGTGGAGCGGGTCAGAGGTCCAGATCAGAAGTCATGGATCTTCTGGATTTTCACATCCTGATCTGAGTTCTGGATCTTACATCCTGATCCTGGTTCTGGATCTTACATCCTGATCCCGGTTCTGGATCCTACATCCTGATCCTGGTTCTGGATCTTACATCCTGATCCCGGTTCTGGATCCTACATCCTGATCTGGGTTCTGGATCCTACATCCTGATCCAGGTTCTGGATCTTACATCCTGATCCTGGTTCTGGATCTTACATTCTGATCCTGGTTCTGGATCTTACATCCTGATCCTGGTTCTGGATCCTACATCCTGATCTGGGTTCTGGATCCTACATCCTGATCCGGGTTCTGGATCTTACATTCTGATCCGGGTTCTGGATCCTACATCCTGATCCTGGTTCTGGATCCTAAATCCAGATCCTGGTTCTGGAACTTCACATCCTGATCTGGGTTCTGGATCCTAAATCCAGATCCTGGTTCTGGATCTTACATCCTGATCTGGGTTCTGGAACTTCACATCCTGATCCGGGTTCTGGATCCTACATCCTGATCCTGGTTCTGGATCTCACATCCTGATCCTGGTTCTGGATCTCACATCCTGATCCTGATTCTGGATCTCACATCCTGATCCGGGTTCTGGATCCTACATCCTGACCCGGGTTCTGGATCTCACTTCCTGATCCGGGTTCTGGATCCTATATCCTGACCCGGGTTCTGGATCTTACTTCCTGATCCGGGTTCTGGATCCTACTTTCTGACCCGGGTTCTGGATCTTACTTCCTGATCCGGGTTCTGGATCCTACATCCTGACCCGGGTTCTGGATCTTACTTCCTGATCCGGGTTCTGGATCAGTCTAGTCTCTGGTTTTTGATGTCGTATAATATTTATGATGCAACAAAACGGAAGTTTTACAATATTTACTTGTTTTTTTACTTTGTAAACATTCTAATATTTAAATAAAGTTCTGCAGACCAAACTGGACCCTGTGGAGGCCGGTTTTGGTCCCTGGGTTGGTTTAACCAGGTGGTACGTTTAACTGGTTTAACTGGTTTGTACGTTGCAGAGAAACCAGGAGCAGCTCCACCTGCTGAAGCTCCAGCTGCTGCTGCTGCCACCAAAAAACTGGACCATCTGTTCTTCATCGAGGAGCCAAAAGCCGCCCACGTCACCGAGAGTAAGACTGCCATCATCATCATCATCATCATCCTCCTCCTCTTCCTCCTCTTCCTCCATGTTCATAACCCTTCTGCTGCTCCGCAGAGGGAACCGCCACCTTCATCGCCAAGGTGGGCGGAGACCCCATCCCCAGCGTCAAGTGGATGAAGGGGAAGTGGCGCCAGCTGACCCATGGAGGCCGGATCTCCATCCAGCAGAAAGGCCAGGAGGCCAAGCTAGAGATCCGAGAGGTGACCCGGTCCGACTCGGGTCAGTACCGCTGCGTCGCCTCCAACAAGCACGGCGAGATCGAGACCGCCGCCGACATGCACGTAGACGAGAAGAAGGAGGCGGCTCAGCTGGAGGGAGACCTCCGAGCCAAACTCAAGAAGTGAGTCTGTCTCTACTCTGTCTCACTGTGTCTCACAGAGTCTCAGTGTCTCACTGTGTCTCACAGAGTCTCAGTGTCTCACAAAGTCTCACAGAGTCTCAGTGTCTCACTGAGTCTCACAGAGTCTCACTGAGTCTCAGTGTGTCTCACCATGTCTTACAGAGTCTCAGTGTCTCACAGAGTCTCGCAGAGTATCATAGAGTCTCAGTGTGTCTCACAGAGTCTCACTGAGTCTCAGTGTGTCTCACCATGTCTCACAGAGTCTCAGTGTGACTCACCATGTCTCACAGAGTCTCACTGAGTCTCAGTGTGTCTCACAGAGTTTCACTGAGTCTTAGTGTGTCTCACCATGTCTCACAGAGTCTCAGTGTGTCTCACCATGTCTCACAGAGTCTCACTGAGTCTCAGTGTGTCTCACCATGTCTCACAGAGTCTCAAAAAGTGTCATTCTATTCTATTCTATTCTATTCTATTCTATTCTATTCTAGTCTAGTCTACAGTCATTGAGCAGACACAAACCTTGCTATCCCATAACATCTCACCTCATCTTACGGTGTCTGTCTCACAGCATCTTCTCACAGTGTCTCTTTGTGTCCTTCTCAGGACGCCATCGAAGCAGAAGAGTCCACAGGAGGAGAAGGACATCGACATTGTTGAGCTGCTGAGAAACGTTGATCCCAAAGAGTACGAGAAATACGCCCGACTGTACGGCATCACGGACTACCGAGGCCTACTGCAGGCCATCGAGCAGCTCAAGAAGGAGCAAGCAGAGGAGAGACCGGTGAGGCTCGGCCCGTTTGGTCCGTCCAGGTCTGGACACTAAGCGTCCTGATCCGTTTGGTCCGTCCGGGTCTGGACACTAAGCGTCCTGATCCGTTTGGTCCGTCCGGGTCTGGACACTAAGCGCCCTGATCCGTTTGGTCCGTCCGGGTCTGGACACTAAGCGTCCTGATCCGTTTGGTCCGTCCGGGTCTGGACAGTAAGTGTCCTGATCCATTTGGTCCGTCCGGGTCTGGACACTAATTGTCCCGATCCATTTGGTCCCATCCGTCCGGGTCTGGACACTCAGCGTCCTGATTTGTTTGGTCCGTCCGGGTCTGGACACTCAGCGTCCTGAGTAACGATGTTGTTGTTGACAGGAAGTGGAACGTGGGGACAGAGAGTCTGACGAGGACTTGGCCCGTCTGGTAGCCGACCTGCAGAAGAGGATGGAGAGGACAGAGGTCAGACTAAAACCAGATTATACTTACAACCCGGGTCCATCTGAACCGGTTCTGATGAAAAATCTGTAGCATCGTCCCACCTTTCATCCAATTTACTTCATGTTCAACTCAGCTTTATTTACACCAGTAATCTGAGGTCACTTTTCCAGTAAATCATTATGATCCAGTTCAGATTATTAAAGTTCAGACTAATCCAGTTCAGACTAATCCAGTTCAGAATAATCCAGTTCAGATTAATCCAGTTTAGACTAATCCAGTTTAGGTCAATCCAGTTTAAGACTAATCCAGTTAAGACTAATCCAGTTTAAGACTAATCCAGTTCAAACTAATCCAGTACAGACTAATCCAGTTTAAGACTAATCTAGTTCAAACTAATCCAGTTCAGACCATTCCAGTTTAAAACTAATCCACTTCAGAATAATCCAGTTTAAGACTAATCCAGTTCAGACTAATTCAGTACAGATTAATCCAGTTCAGACTAATTCAGTACAGATTAATCCAGTACAGACTAATCCAGTTCAGACTAATCCAGTTTAAGATGAATCCAGTTTAAGACTAATCCAGTTTAAGACTAATCCAGTTCAGACTAATCCAGTTCAGAATAATCCAGTTCAGAATAATCCATTTCAGACTAATCCAGTTTAAGATGAATCCAGTTCAGACTAATCCAGTTTAAGAATAATCCAGTTTAAGACTAATCCAGTTCAGATTAATCCAGTTCAGACTAATCCAGTTCAGAATAATCCAGTTCAGATTAATCTAGTTCAGACTAATCCAGTTCAGGTCAATCCAGTTTAAGACTAATCCACTTCAGAATAATCCAGTTTAAGACTAATCCAGTTCAGATTAATTCAGTATAGATTAATCCAGTTCAGACTAATTCAGTACAGACTAATCCAGTTTAAGATGAATCCAGTTCAGACTAATCCAGTTTAAGAATAATCCAGTTTAAGACTAATCCAGTTCAGACTAATCCAGTTCAGAATAATCCAGTTCAGACTAATCCACTTCAGAAAAATCCAGTTCAGAATAATCCACTTCAGAATAATCCAGTTCAGATTAATCCAGTTTAGATTAATCCAGTTCAGGTCAATCCAGTTAAAGACTAATCCAGTTCAGACTAATCCAGTTTAAGACTAATCCAGTTCAGATTAATCCAGTTCAGACTAATCCAGTTCAGACTAATCCAGTTTAAGAATAATCCAGTTTAAGACTAATCTAGTTCAGACTAATCCAGTTCAGAATAATCCAGTTCAGACTAATCCACTTCAGACTAATCCACTTCAGAATAATCCAGTTCAGATTAATCCAGTTTAGATTAATCCAGTTCAGGTCAATCCAGTTAAAGACTAATCCAGTTCAGACTAATCCAGTTTAAGACTAATCCAGTTCAGATAAATCCAACTCAGACTAATCCAACTCAGACTAATCCAGTTCAAACTAATCCAGTTCAGAATAATCCAGTTCAGACTAATCCAGTTCAGGTCAATCCAGTTTAAGACTAATCCAGTTCAGACCAATCCAATTCAGAATATTCCAGTTCAGACTAATCCAGATTAATACCAATCCAGTTCAGACTAATCCAGTTCAGGTCAATCCAGTTTAGACTAATCCAGTTCAGACTAATCTAGTTCAGGTCAATCCAGTTTAGACAAATCCAGTTTAGACAAATCCAGTTCAAACTAATCCAGATTAATACTAATCCAGTTCAGATGAATGTTCTGGTTCTGGTTCCATCTCTGCGGGTTCGTTCTCCCATCGCTCTGCAGCCCGTCACCGTCCTAAACGACATCTCCAACCAGTCCGTGTTTGCCACCGAGGAGGCGCTGTTCGAGTGTCACATCAAGATCAACTATCCGGAGATCACGTTGTCCTGGTACAAGGGGACACTGAAGCTGGACACTGGAGACAAGTATGACATCAGCGTCAGTGGCGAGCGCCACCTTCTCAGGATCAGGAAGTGTCAACCATCCGACCAGGGAAACTACAGAGTGGTGTGTGGACCCCACATCTCCAGCGCCAAGCTCACCGTCACGGGTCAGTACCACAACACGGGGTGTCCACCACTACAACATGGGGTGTCCACGGGTCAGTACCACAACACGGGGTGTCCACCACCAAAACATGGGGTGTCCACGAGTCAGTACCACAACATGGGGTGTCCACGGGTCAGTAGCCCAACACAAGGTGTCCACGGGTCAGTACCCCAACATGGGGTGTCCACCACCACAACA
>JBAMHV010000013.1:477667-492998 GCA_037177535.1 Pseudomugil gertrudae
TTGGTAAGTTTACTATAAATGTCAATGTATCAGATTCACCACATTGATTACAGGAAGTCCACGACCATATTTGGCAGCAAATACTGTGATGTAATAAAAAAACATAATAGATAAAATTAAACAGACTGAAAAATATGACCACAAAGAATATAAAGATATATGCATATATGAATATTTCCGCATTCCTAAACACTTAGAAGTGCACAAAAACATGGATTTAAGGGTTAAAAAAGTGGATATGCCCCCTTTTAAGGGTGTAACCAGCCAGGCATTGCATAGGGAAAATTAACCTTTGAAATCTGTAAACCAGAGACAGAAAAAGCTACAATCCAAACACACAAACTGACCCTTATAGTTATCACATCGTTGGGTGTAAGGTGAGATTCATGAAGTCAGTAAACCTGTCAGACAAAGCTGTGGGAAGGAAAACTCTGGTCTGATGGGCTATGTTGACCCTGCAGGTGGTGCTGAAGATAGACGGTACTGTCCACAGTGTCACGGTGAGAAACGTCCAGATGAGCGAAGCTGGTCATGTCAAACTCACTGCCAAGAACTTCCAGACTGAGGCCAAACTCATCGTCAAAGGTGAGCTCGCCGTACTCGGACACAATCGTTTCTGGTTGTTTGCTGCTTCTTTAGCCGCACCTGTAGCTGAATGCGATCTGAATATCTGAGACTACCTGATCCGCTATTCTGTGTTTGATCAGAACCAGCCGTGGAGTTCTCAAAGCCCCTGGTGGACCAAACGGTGGAAGAGGAATCCACCGCCACCCTGGAGTGTGAAGTTTCCAGAGAGAACGCCGAGGTGCAATGGTTCAGGGACGAACAGGAGATCCGCAAGAACAAGAAGTACGAAATCATTGTTGATGGCTGCAAGAGAACTCTGCTCATCCACGAATGCACGCTGGATGACTCCAAGACGTACACATGTGATGCCAAAGACTTCAAAACCTCCTGCTTCCTCAACGTGGAACGTGAGTACAGCCGAGAGGAGTCCTGACGAGGACATAACCGAACCGTGACTCTTGTTTTGTTTGTTACAGCTCCACGTGTGGAGTTCTCGAAGCCGCTGCGGGATGTCGAGGTCAAAGAAAAGGAAACTGCCAGGTTCGAATGTGAGGTCTCCAGAGAGGACGTGAAGGTAGGCCACGCCGTTGGTCTCCCTGAATCCTTCCTGCCTCGTCAGTCGCTCTGACACACCTTCCTTCTGCCTCGCAGGTCCGCTGGTTCAAGGATGGAAGTGAAATCAGAAAGGGGAAGAAATATGAAATTATCGCTCAAGGTCGCCAACACATCCTCGTTATCAACAAGGCTGCTTTTGATGATGAGGCCGAATACGAATGTGATGCCAAGACCTCCAAATCCTCCGGCATGCTCTCCGTCGTTGGTAAGGAAGTAACTGAAGTCGGTCTGCTGTGGTGCGAACAAAGAAAACAGGAAGTGCATCATCCGTACCGCTTATTCCCACGAACTGGTAGCAGGAGCTTAACCCAGCAGTCACTGAGCGAGAGGCGGGTTCACCTATACAGGTAGCTAGTCATCATAGGACCAGACGTAGAGACAAACAACCACACACACAGTCTTAAGAACAATGCCGAATGACCAAGCACCAAGTGTGGATGATGGGAGGAAGCCGGAGAACCCATGCTAACACGGGAAGAACATGCTAACTGCACATGCCCAAGCCGAGGTTCAAACCAGCGACCTCTGTACAAGTCAAACAGGACTGCAACATAAACAATACTTTACAGAACCCTTATCAGACTCTCACACATCCTAACACTTAATCTGGTTCTTCAGTGGGGGTGTCTCGTGTGGTTCCTTCCCGTTGTGGCTTCAGGAGTTATACAACCTGTTTCTGAGCATGCTC
Source organism: Pseudomugil gertrudae (assembly GCA_037177535.1). Lineage (NCBI taxonomy): Eukaryota > Metazoa > Chordata > Actinopteri > Atheriniformes > Pseudomugilidae > Pseudomugil > Pseudomugil gertrudae. The sequence goes on from JBAMHV010000013.1 coordinate 479,538, forward strand.
AGTGTTTTCTGTCCTGAACTCATTTCTCAGGCTTTTCTTCTTCACTCTGTTCTGTTGGATCTGATCAAGGAAGCTGAAAGTCTCAGTTTATTATGAGGAATTAAGTCGCTTTTCCACTAGTACCTACTCCTCTCGGTCTTAACACGACTATACCCAGAAACAGAGCGTTTCCAGTAGTACCTACTCTACCCGGCCTCACACGACTTCTTCTATGGTATTTGTCTTATTCTGTGGTGTTCTGCAGAACCCGCAAAAAGCGTCTAGAAACTCGCATTGTGCGGGGGACCCCTCCCACGTTAGAGGATCGCGACTTGAAATGGAAAAGCAATTGAGTAGAGTATAGTACTCCCGGGCTAGTAGGGTAGTGTCGCGTAAGTACTGATGGAAAAGGGCTTTTACTTTACCAAACAGCTGATGAGCTCCTGCTTGCTCACAGCTTCTCCATCACGCTTCACATGTTTCTCTGTCTGCAGAGGAGGAGGCCAGGTTCTCCAAGAACCTGTCCAACGTGGAGGGGACGGAGACGGACAGCATCAGGCTGGTCTGTGAGGTCTCCAAACCGACTGCTGATGTTAGGTGGTACAAAGGAGATGAGGAGCTGCCAGAGGGTGGTCGCTATGAGCAGATCGTGGATGGGAAGAGGAGGATCCTCTTCATCCAGGACCTGAAGATGATTGATGCCGGAGAGTACAATTGCAGGCTGAGTCCCACAATCAAAACCTCCGGAAACCTCAATATAAACGGTTCGTATCCCATCCGTCCTGATGAGACGCATCATTATGTTTATATTTTGTACAAACTGTGATACCTGCAATGCTCTTTGTGCTGCAGAACTGGCTGCTGAGTTCATCGCCAGACCTCAGAACCAAGAGGTGGTGGAGGGTCAGAAGGCAGAGTTTACCTGCTCCGTTTCCAAGGAAACCTTTGATGTCAAATGGCTAAAGGATGACAAGGAGCTGGAGGCGGGAGACAAGTACCAGATGGTGAGTGATGGGAAGAGACGCGCACTGGTGATCAAGGACTGCGAGCTCAAAGACGAGGGCAGCTATGTGGTCAGGATAGGAGCAACCAGAGCCAGTGCAGACCTCACCGTGCTTGGTAAGCTCCGCCCACCAACATGGCCATCCTAAAGTTGTCCTTTTAGCTGTGTGGACTCATCAGTGTCTATTGCTTCCTGCAGAGAGACTGAAGATCATCACTCCTCTGAAAGACACAGAGGGCAAAGAAGGTCAGGAGGTGGTCCTGAACTGTGAGGTGAACATAGACGGAGCCAAAGCCAAGTGGCTGAAGAACGAAGAGACGCTGTTCGAGAGCGGCAAGTACACCATGGTCCAGAGAGACAACGTCTTCTCTCTGAGGATCAGAGACGCTCAGAAGGGAGACGAAGCCAACTACAGCATCACTCTGACCAATCAGAGAGGAGAACAAGCCAAGAGTTCCTGCAACTTCTCTGTCAAAGGTAGGAGGATCAATAATCGGCTTTCAGCCAATGAGCTGAGAACAAAACTGATTTTAGTCTAACTGTGTCACTCAGAGGAGAGTCTGAGGATTGTGGTTCCTCTGGAGGACATCGACACTCAGGAGAAGAAGACCATCAGTTTCTCCTGCAAGGTCAACAGACCCAGCGCCACCTTGAAGTGGATGAAGGCGGGTCAGGAGATCACCTTCAGCAAGCGGATCACCTACAGAGTCGACAAAGAGAAGCACACGCTGACCATCAAAGACTGTACGCTGGCCGACGAGGGCGAGTACACCGCTGTGGCTGGAGACAACAAGTCCACTGCCGAACTGATCATCAGCGAGGCGCCCACAGACTTCAACGTGCAGCTAAAGGACCAGACCATCACCGAGTTTGAGGATGCAGAGTTCACCTGCCAGCTGACCAAAGAGAAGGCTGAAGTCAAGTGGTACAGGAATGGGAGGGAGATCAGAGAAGGACCCAGGTACGGTACCGTGGTTTGAGTTACCTGCTTGTCCCTGGATGTTAGAGAAGTTGGAGACAGTTTCCATGGATACAACATGGACTCTGACTTGATGTTGTTTCTGAGATTAGCCTGAACCCATAAAAACTCAGTTTGTTATGGTTTCATTGACCAGATACGCGTTTGTGAGAGAAGGAAAAAGCTGCACGCTGCGCATTAAAGAGTGCAGACCTGATGATGAGTGTGAATACGCCTGCGGGGTAGACGAGAAGCGGTCCAGAGCCAGACTCTTTGTTGAAGGTACGTATCGTCGGTTCGACCCGGATCCTGTTATGTTCATCCTCACCGCTGACTGTCCGTCCTACAGAGACGCCGGTGGAGATTGTACGACCACCACAGGACATGTTCGAACCACCAGGCTCAGATGTCGTGTTCGAGGTGGAGCTCAACAAGGACCGGGTGGAGGTGAAGTGGCTCAGAAACAACATGACGGTCGTCCAGGGAGACAAGTACCAAATGATGAGTGAAGGGAAACTTCACCGGCTGCAGGTCTGTGAGATCAGACCCCGAGACCAAGGAGAGTACAGAGTCATTGCTAAAGACAAAGACGCAAAAGCTAAGCTGGAGCTGGCAGGTGAGAAACCTTCCGAGCTAGAAACCTCACTCTAGGTTTTATACTGGTTTAGACGGCTGGTTTGTGTGTGTGGGTCTTCCTGCACGTCTGTAAGGAACCTGCCAGAATAAACTGGGGGCCAGTCTGTTTCTAGACTGTTAAACTGATTTATTTTTTGTCTCAGTGTGCCTCCTCTTTCCTTTGTGATCCTCCAGCTGCTCCTCAGATGAAGACCACCGACCAGAGCTATGTCACAGATGCAGGGAAGCCCGTTGTCATGGCTGTCCCCTACAGCGCCTACCCGAAGGCCGAGGCAGACTGGCTGTACGACAACCTGAGTCTGCCCAAAGACAACATCCACACCTCGGCCGACTCCACAGAGTACCGGCTAAAGGACCCCAAGAAGTCTGATGAGGGCCGGTACAAGATCATCATCAAGAACAAACATGGTGAAGGAGAAGCCTTCATCAGCCTGGATGTCATCGGTGAGCTTCCAGTTGCTACGGTGACTACAGCTAACCTTCTCTGATTTATTGCTCTTAAATCTCATGGTTATTTTTCCCAGATGTCCCGGGGCCTGTAAAGAACCTGCAGGTGGTTGACACAGCCGACGGTGAAGTCAGTCTGGCATGGGACGAGCCCGAGAGCGACGGTGGTAGCAAAGTGATTGCCTATGTGGTGGAGAGGCGCGATGTAAAGAGAAAGACCTGGACTCTGGCCACCGACAATGCAGAAAGCCCTGAATATACAGTGAACGGGCTGCAGAAGGACTCCTTCTACCTGTTTAGGGTCTGTGCCCGAAATCGGGTGGGCAGCGGACCACTCCTGGAAACTGATAAAGCTGTGCAAGCCAAGAACAAGTTTGGTAAGATTTCCTCTAAAAGTAGATACCTGATCAAAACTTAAATCAGCAGATTGCTTTCTGATTTTCTTCATTATTCTGGTAAAGAGAAACTGACGTGGTCTCAGAGTAGAACCATGCGGAACACCACTATGTTCTGTTTAGTGCTACGCAACCTTCTAACTACAGATTTGTCTTTCCTCCAGATGTTCCTGATGCTCCTCTGAACATCATTGTGGGAAACGTCTCCAAGTTTGGCTGTACTGTCTCCTGGGAGCCCCCAGTGTCCGATGGAGGTTCCCCCATCACGTCTTACATCATTGAGCTGCGTGACAGGACGTCGGTGAAGTGGACGCCCGTCCAGCTGACCAAAGCCGGCGAGCTGAGCGCTATCATTAATGACGTCATTGAGAACAAAGAGTACATTTTCAGAGTCAAAGCAGAGAACAAAGCTGGCGTCGGGAAGCCTAGCGCTGCGTCACAACCCGTGAAGATCATGGATCCGATCGGTGAACGATCCGGCCGTCAAATATGTCTCTTCTGCTCGGAGAGCTTCGTGACTTTAACATTTATCATGTTCCTGTTTCAGAGCGTCCTGCCCCCCCCCTGAACCTGACCTATCATGACCAGAACAAGAACTCTGTGCAGCTAAGCTGGGAGACTCCTCTGAAGAACGGTGGCAGCATGATCACCGGGTACATAATCGAGCGTTGTGAGGATGGCACCGATAAGTGGCTGCGCTGCAATGCTCGCCTCTGTCAGGACCTCTTCTACAAGGTGAACATCCTTCTTAGAGCCAGTCCGGTTTCTTTCCGTCTTCTTGTTCTGCTCAAAGACGCCAACATTTCCTCTTCTCCTGCAGGTTTCCGGTCTGAAATATGGAGCAAAGTACAACTACAGGGTGTTTGCTGAAAATGCTGCTGGAATCTCCGATCCGTCCAACACCATCGGGCCTCTGTTGGCTGACGACCCACACGGTGCGACGCTGAGATCCAACCAGTTTCTGCTGTACACTGAGATAGTTTGACTACGTTTTGGTTCTCATGATGTTGTATTTTCTCTGCAGTTGGGCCGACGTTTGACCTGAGCGCTTTCAAAGATGGACTGGAGGTGATTGTACCTCAGCCTCTCACCATCAGAGTCCCCATTACTGGATACCCAACCCCCGTTGCCAAGTGGAGCTTCGGAGAGAGGGAGCTGACCACGGCAGACGAGCGGGTCTCTATGATGACCAAGTCCACGTTTACAGAGCTGGTGGTCACACCGAGTGTCCGCCCTGACAAAGGCATCTACACCCTGCAGCTGGAGAACGACGTCACCACGGTTTCTGGAGACATCGAAGTCAACGTCATTGGTACGCCAACCAGAAATCCAAATTCTCTGTCACATATCATTTTAAGCTTCGGCATTCCTTTTATCGTCTATTTGTTTGCATCTGCAGCGGCCCCAAGCGCACCAAAGGACTTTAAGGTGCTAGAGGTGACCCGACAGTTTGTTCACCTGAGCTGGGAAGCCCCAGACCACGACGGAGGAAGTCCTCTGACCGGCTATCAGGTGGAGAAACGTGACGTGTCCCGTAAGACCTGGGTCAAGGTATGGCATCAGTATCTGCTTCTCAGTGTGTCAGAAAGTCTGTGGCCCGCTGGTGAAGATGATGAAGGTGTCAACGTGTGTCTCAGGTGGTTACAGGGATCCTGGATCTGGAGTACAGCGTCACCGATGTGGTTGAAGGGAAGGAATACCTTTTCAGAGTCACTGCCTGCAACAAGTGTGGACCTGGAGAGCCGGCGTACATAGATGAACCCGTCAATGTCTCCTCTCCAGCCAGTGAGTCACCGTCGCCACCAAATGATGACCGACCAATTAGATGTCCCTATTTCTCCTCCCGTCCAATCCCAGGGGAAATTTAGCTGTCATGCATGTGTTAATCATGTTTTAAATCTAAACTTCAAACTGTCCAACCACAGCCGTCCCAGACCCCCCAGAGAACCTGAGGTGGAGAGACAAGTCCGCCAGCGGCATTTTCCTGACCTGGGAGCCGCCAAAGTACGACGGCGGCACCGGAATTCGAGGGTACAACGTGGAGCGTTGCCAGAGAGGAACAGATAAGTGGGAGCCCTGTGGAGACATGGTGCCAGAGCTGAAGTGTCAGGTGACCGGTCTGATAGAAGGCCAGTGGTACGCCTACAGAGTCAGAGCCCTGAATCGCCTCGGAGCCAGTCGGCCCTGCAAGGCCACCGATGAGATCCAGGCTGTTGATCCTAAAGGTACCCGATAACAAAATTTTAACAAAGTCACAGATTTTTACTGTAAAAGCAAGCTTAAACATCTTCGTTGCTCCCACAGAGCCTCCAGAGATCCAGCTGGATGCCAAGCTGCTGGCCGGTCTGACCGCCAATGCAGGCAGCAAGATCGAACTTCCTGCTGAGGTGAAAGGTAAGCCAGAACCCCGTGTGAAGTGGACCAAGGCAGACTTGGTCCTCAAACCCGATGACAGGGTGTCCATCGACACCAAGGCAGGACACTCCACTGTCACCATCACAAAGACCAAGAGAGATGACACCTCCACCTACATCATTGAGGCCACCAACAGCAGTGGACGTGCCACCGCCACCGTGGACGTCAACATTCTGGGTAAGATTGTAGACAACCTGAGGGAGCCTAGACTCTCTGCGTGGCAGCTGAATTAAGTGTTAAGTCTGTTCTTTAAACCAGATAAACCAGGGCCTCCTGCTGCCTTTGACATCTCCGAGATCACCAACGAAACCTGCTTTCTGGCCTGGAATCCTCCACGCGATGATGGCGGTTCCAAGGTCACCAACTACATTGTAGAGCGCCGAGCCACCGACAGCGAGATCTGGCATCGGTTGTCCTCCACTGTCAAACAGACCACATACAAAGCCATTGGCTTGATCAAGTTCAAGGAGTACATTTTCCGAGTCTTCGCTGAGAACCAGTTTGGTGTTGGTCCGCCGGCCGAACACGCTCCCATTATCGCCAGATACCCCTTTGGTAGGTCACCCAACCCCCAGGCTGTTACAGGATAAGTCTGACTTCCTCTACAAACCTGACATTGGCCGTTTTCTCCGCAGACACTCCTGGAGCTCCCTACAAGCTGGAAGGTTCAGACATTGCTAAGGACTCTTTGACTCTGAGCTGGTATGAGCCGGACGAGGATGGAGGAAGTCCCATCACAGGATACTGGGTTGAGCGATACGAGCCCGATCATGACAAGTGGATACGCTGCAACAAGCTTCCCATTAAAGACACCAACTTCAGGTCTGTCCAGGGACAGGGTCCACGAACCGTACCGTGCACAGATGCCTTATATTCACAGTACAGTCCTTTCACAGGCCATGCCCAGAAAACAAACCCATCCTGTTAACTTCTACTGAGCTTTGGCTAATATTTACTGGTTCGCTGAAGAATATTAAATCGGATGTAGCCAAAAATGTTGAACACCGTTTACTTCTCTAACTGATCTGAGAGGATGATGCTGGTGGAACACCATCCTCAAAGCCTGACTGGATCTGGAAACTGCCCAAAAGTAAATTAATTCATTTAAATGAACCCAACCTTAAACATCTACAGCAGTAAACAATAACACATTAAAGCAATATTAATACAATGCTTAAACACTGACAGGCGGAATTTCTAATTAGTGTTGTTAATAACTTCCAATAGGTTACATTGATTCTGTTGTTTTGATGCACAACACATTAAGAACTAAAAACACCTGTTAACAAAACCTGCTGGTAATTTTAGAAAGACGGCCGAAGCCAAAGCTTTCCTGGAAATTCACCATGAAAGAAAAATACACATTGATTTCTAATGCTCTGTAGCAAATTTCAAAATGACCCATGAGCTTTCCCGTCTGCAACGGGGTAAATAGATCCCTTTCATCACAGGGTGGGGGGGGCTCAGATCTGATACTCACTGGTTGCTCATCTGACGGACCATCCCCAACAGCTAGCTAGCCTCTGTCGCATTGAACAATGTGCTTACTTTTGGTAACTTTAACAGCAGCTTTTTACTTTCCCCTTTTTATCTCTGCTTTTCGGCACCACTGGCGTAGCTTCTTTCCATCTTTTCATTTCTTGTCTCTTTGCTGGTCGCATACACAACGTGGGTCACATACACAACGTAGGTCATATACACAACGTGGGTCACATACACAACGTAGGTCACATACACAACGTAAGTCACATACACAACGTAGGTCGCATACACAACGTAGGTCATATACACAACGTGGGTCACATACACAACGTGGGTCGCATACACAACGTAGGTCGCATACACAACGTGGGTCACATACACAACGTGGGTCACATACACAACGTGGGTCACATACACAATGTAGGTCACATACACAACGTAAGTCACATACACAACGTAGGTCGCATACACAACGTGGGTCACATACACAACGTGGGTCACATACACAACGTAGGTCGCATACACAACGTGGGTCGCATACACAACGTGGGTCACATACACAACGTGGGTCACATACACAACGTGGGTCGCATACACAACGTGGGTCACATACACAACGTGGGTCGCATGGGGCGGCTGTGGCGCATGTAGTAGAGCGGGTTATTTCCTAACCAGCAAGTTAGTGGTTTAAATCCCAGCTCTGGCGTCCACATGTCGAAGTGTCTTTGAGCAGGACACTGAACCCCCAATTGCTCCCGGTGCTGCATCCCCGGTGTGTGAATGTGTGAGTGTTTGTGTGAGCGTATGGGTGAATGTGTCAAATAGTGTTAAAGCGCTTTAAGTGCAATGATGTGTAGAAAAGCGCTATACAAGTACAAGACCATTTACACAACGTAGGTCACTTACGCAACGTGGGTCGCATAAACTACGTAGGTCACATACATGGCTCTGGTCCCCAACGCGGCCTCGGTCGCATGCGCACTTTGCATGTACGCCGGTCACAAGCTGCCGTCGGTAGCATACACGCCATCAATAGCATTCACGGTGTGGATCGCATACATGGCGTATACACGTTGCTTATAGGCAACACTGTCAGGTATGGGTGCTCCGGGATGTTTATTCCTGCTTGCAGCTGTAGCTCATACTTGTTTTCTTTCTGTGTAGAGTCAAAGGACTTCCCACCAGAAAGAAGTACAAGTTCCGGGTTCTCGCTGAGAATCTGGCTGGAACTGGAAAACCCAGCAAGGAGACGGATCCAATTCTTGTGAAAGACCCCATCGGTATGGAGCGTTCCTGCTCTCACCTTGGCTGCGTTTAAAATACTTCACAGTCAAACTGTTCTTTTTCCAGATCCTCCGTGGCCTCCCGGGAAGCCTTCAGTGAAGGACGTAGCAAAGACCTCCTGCTTCCTGATGTGGACCAAACCTGAGCACGACGGTGGAGCGAAGATCGACAGCTATGTGATTGAGATGCTGAAGAGCGGAACCGTGGACTGGATCCGCGTGGCCGAAAACATCAATCTAGTGGAGCACTTCCTGAAGGGCCTGATGGAGAAGCAGGAGTACTCGTTCAGGGTGCGAGCCGTCAACGTGGCTGGCGAGAGTGAACCCAGCGAGCCCAGCGACCCAGTGCTCTGCAAGGAGAGATTAAGTAAGAACAACGCATCCCAAGTCAGAGTCCAGGATAGGCCTGGCCGTCATGTTGAAACTGAACCAAGGTGGTTCTTTAGGTTTATATATTAAGAACCTTGTATTCAGTGTGGGAAAGCAGTAAATACTGTATATGATTTACACAATGATCTCACCTCAACTTTATATATAAAGCCCTTTAAACAACTGTAATTGTCACAAAGTGTTGTAAATAATAAATAAAACAATAAAATGATTGTTCATTACTTATGAAAATGTAAATTTGTCTTCCTCAGATACTCCATCAGCTCCCCGCTGGTTGGAGGTCATCAACATCACTAGGAACAGTGCCGAGCTGAAGTGGACAGTTCCTGAGCGCGACGGAGGATCAAAGATCACCAACTATGTGGTGGAGAAGCGAGACGTTCGGCGTAAAGGCTGGCAGGCTGTGGACACTACCGTCAAGGAGCTCAAGTACACAGTGTCGCCGCTTAACGAAGGATCGCTCTACGTGTTCCGCATCGCCGCCGAGAATGCCGTGGGTGTGGGACCGTTCTGTGAGATGGAGGACTCGGTGCTAGCAAAGGACACCTTCAGTAAGCTGGATACCAGATGAGCTGTTTCAGTCAGAAATGCTACTTATGATGATGATGGTAATGATGATGATGATGATTTGTTGCAGCTACACCTGGACCACCGTACGCTGTGGAAGTCAATGCTGTGACCAAAAGATATGTGGACCTGCTATGGGAAGCACCGCAGAATGATGGTGGCAGACCGATCCTCAGGTTTGGCTTTTCACTTCGTCTGGTACCCGAGTCTCCTGTAACCAGAACCAGAACTTATTATCAGTCTCAGTATCGGTCCCACTGTCGGTCCCAGTATCAGTCCTGGTCTAAGTATCAGTCTCAGTATCGGTCCCACTGTCGGTCCCAGTATCAGTCCTGGTCTAAGTATCAGTCTTAGTATCAGTCCCACTGTCGGTCTCAGTGTCAGTATCAGTCCCAGTGTCGGCCCCAGTTTCATTATCGGTCCCAGTATTGGTCCCAGTATCAGTCCCAGTATTTGTCCTAGTATCAGTGTAAGCATCAGTTCTATCAGTCCTAGTATCAGTCCCAGTATCAGTATTGGTCCCAGTATAGGTTCCAGTATCAGTCCCAGTATTGATCCCATTATCCGTCTTAGTGTCAGTCTCAGTATGCTGTACTATTTCTTTGAGCTGACTCATCATACGTGCTGACTCATCCACTCATCGTACATACTGACTCATCGTACGTGCTGACTCATCGTACGTGCTGACTCATCGTGCGTGCTGACTCATCGTACATGCTGACTCATCGTACGTGCTGACTCATCGTACGTGTCTTTCCCCTGCAGGTACGCCATTGAGAAGAAGGAAAAACTTGGCACACGTTGGGTGAAATGTGGAAAAACCTCTGGTCCAGACTGTAAGTATCGCGTAACGGACGTCATCGAGGGAACGGAGGTCCAGTTCCAGATCCGCGCCGAGAATGAAGCTGGTGTCGGACACCCTAGCGAACCCACCGAGATCGTCACCATCGAGGATCCAACAGGTTTGTCCCATAACGCTTCGGACCCTGTGAGATCCAGGTCACAATCTAAACTAGCATCTAGACACTGAGGGATCTGTACCCTCCAGGCGTCCCATCTCCGCCCATCGAGCTGCACGTGACTGGAGCCAGCCGGGACTTCCTGTCCATCGCCTGGAAACCTCCCCAGCAGGACGGCGGCTCCCCCGTCCGCGGATACCACATCGAGATGTGTGAGGCCGGAACTGAGAAGTGGATGAGGGTCAACTCCCGTCCTGTAAAAGAGCTGAAGTACCGCGTGGAGGAGGGCGTGGTCGCCGAGAAGGAGTACATCCTGAGAGTCAGGGCCATCAACGCTGTTGGGGTCGGCGAGCCCTCTGACATGTCAGAGAATGTCTTCGCCAAAGACTCAGACTGTAAGGATAGTGTCCATCTTTGTTCTCTGAAAGCTGCATCACTGCTGAGCTCAGATTTCTGTCTTTGTGGTCGCAGGTAACCCAACGTTGGAGTTCCAGACTCTGGACCTGGTTGTTGTGGAGACGGAGAAGCTTCACATCCCGGTTCCGTTCAGAGCCGTGCCCTCGCCCAAGATCACCTGGCACAAAGACGGCAAGGAGCTAAAGGCCGATGAGCGCATCGGGTTCAGGTGAGGAAGGGTCTGGAACAGAAGCATCTGCTCTGTTTGCAGTGGCTGATTGTTTTTCCCAACAGGAAGGAGTACCTGTCCTGCCACCTGGAGATCGACAGCAGCGTTCATCCTGATGCCGGAGTCTACAAAGTAACGCTGGAGAACAACCTTGGAAGCGCCAGCGCCACCATCAATGTCAAAGTCATCGGTACCCAATCACACCCCTCCTTTCTGACTCCTCTTTCTCACCAGTTGCTCTCTAACAGATGTCTCGTCCTTCTGCAGGTCTTCCTGGTCCCTGTAAAGAGATCATCGCCTCTGAGATCACAAAGAGCTCTTGTAAGGTGTCCTGGGATCCTCCAGACTACGATGGCGGCAGCCCGATTCTCCACTATGTCCTGCAGGTCTGAGACGTCCAGCTGATTTCTGTCTTTAGATGTGGACGTGCAGTCTGACTCTTGTGTTTGCAGCGGCGTGAGGCGGGAAGGAGGACGTATGTCAACATGATGTCAGGAGAAAAGAAGGTGAGCTGGACCATCAAAGACCTCATTCACAACGGAGAGTACTACTTCAGAGTCCAGGCCGTCAACAAGATCGGAGGAGGAGAGTTCATCGAGTTGCGTAACCCGGTCATCGCAGAGGACCAGAAACGTACGACAACACTTCCTGTTTGTTTTTAACATAAATGACAGGAGACGAGGAGGGACAAAGGAAGTCACAAGTCCTGTCTGAAACCCGTCTTCTGGTTCTAGATGCTCCTGACCCACCGGTGGACGTGGAGACCCACAACCCCACATCCAGCACCATCACCCTGACCTGGAAGCCTCCCATGTATGACGGCGGTGCCAAGATCATGGGCTACATCCTAGAAAAGCAGCAGAAGGGTGAGGACAAGTGGGATCGGTGCAACGACTTCCTGGTTCCTGTCCTGTCCTACACCGTCAGAGGACTGACGGAGGGGAAGAGCTACTCCTTCCGCGTCAGAGCAGAAAACGCCGCCGGTATCAGCGAGCCGTCACGTGGCTCACTGTTCGTTAAGGCCTCAGACGCTGTCGGTAAGGACACAACGCTTCGTGTCCTCCTTCATCCTGCAGCTGTCACCTGTCCACCATAAAATATTTATTTTCTTTTTCCCTCCATCTCAGATCCTCCAAAGGTGTTCCTGAGCGGCAGCCTGCAGTCTGGTCTCAACGTGAAGCGAGGCCTGGAGATCTGCCTGGACGCCAACATCTCTGGCTCGCCGTACCCTCAGATCACCTGGTACTGGAACAACCAGGTGATCCAGCCCGAGGCGCTCCGCAAGAGGCCCGAAAAACCACTGAAGAAGAAGGTGGAAAAAGAGGAGAAGAAGGAGGGAGAAGCTGAAAAGACAGCTGAGAAGATGGAGGAGAAAAAGGAGGGAGAGGAGAAGAAAGAGGAGAAGAAGGAGGAAGAGGAGAAGAAGGAGGGAGAGGAGAAGAAAGAGGAGAAGAAAGAGGAGAAGGAGGAGGAGAAAACAACGGAGGAGAAGGTTGCAGAGCCAGAAATGGAGGAACCTGACTATCCCACCATCAACGAGCGACTGACCATCGATAACACACACAAGGGTGTGTCCTCCATCGTCATCAGGGACTCCGTCCGCCCCGATCACGGCGTCTACATGGTGAAGGTGGAGAATGACCATGGCATCGCCTCGGCAATCTGTGAGGTCAACGTGCTCGGTAAGATATCCCGGGAAAGCTTTTAGGTTGTTGATTGATTGGAGCTGAGCCATAATGGTTGCTGCCTGCAGATGCTCCTGGGCCTCCCGTCAACTTCCAGTTTGAAGAGGTGAGGAAGAACTCTGTGGTCTGTAAGTGGGATCCTCCTCTGGATGATGGTGGTAGCGAGATCCTAAACTACACCCTGGAGAAGAAGGACAACTCCAAGATTGAGTTTGGCTGGAGCAGTGTCACCTCCACGCTGAGAGGATGTCGGTACCTGGTACCCAAACTCATCGAGAAGAAAGAGTACATCTTCAGGGTTGTAGCGGAGAACAAGTTTGGTCCCGGACTGCCCTGCATCTCCAAACCAGTCATCGCCAAGAATCCTTTTGGTATGTTTACATGTTTATATTACTGTTAACTCGGAAACTCCTTCAGGACCCCCACAGGCCTACCTCCATCAGGAAGCTGTGTGAAGGTCATGTGACCCATCAGCTGATTCTGTCCATCTGTACTGGTCCCACAGGGATCTGTGCTGATCTCACAGAGATCTGTACTGGTCTCACAGAGATCTGTGCTGGTCTCACAGAGATCTGTACTGGTCTCACAGAGATCTGTGCTGGTCTCACAGAGATCTGTACTGGTCTCACAGAGATCT
>JBAMHV010000013.1:505815-518275 GCA_037177535.1 Pseudomugil gertrudae
GAGAATGGACTGAACGTGTATACAGCAGGAGGAGATGAGGTGAAACATTTAGTCCTTTTAGTTTACGGATGGCTGATCTGGTTGCTCCTCTTCTGAATGTCCTGTATTTGTTGAGTGAAGCTGAATTGTCTATTGTCAGTCAGTCATAAAGGATGAAGATTCAGAGCAGCTCAGAAATAAACCTGTGTTGCATCCCATCCTTATTTCCTCCAGCCGTCCCGGAACGTCCAGAGGACCTGATCATCACTGCTGTTACCAAGGACTCCATCTCTGTCGCTTGGAGACCACCAAAGTATGACGGAGGCTCTGAAGTGACCGGGTACGTCTTGGAGTCCCGAATGATAGGCCGTGACAGCTTCACACGGATCGGCGGAGACAACAATCTAATGGACAGGAAGTTCACGCTGGCAGAGCTGAAGGATGGGTCGAGTCACGAGTTTAGAGTGTATGCTGTCAACCAGGTGGGACAGGGCAAGGCGTCAGTCATCACCAAACCAGTGCAGTGCAAGGACGAGCTCGGTGAGTGATGTGCCAGTATCACCTGTCTGATCCCGGTCTTCATCTGTTCATTGTTTCCTTTTGTCTTTGTCCTGCTTTCAGAGCCGCCTGTCCTGGATCTGGACTTCAGGGACAAGATGGTGGTGAAGGTGGGAGACTCCTGCATCCTGTCAGGACGCTACAGTGGGAAGCCGGTACCGGCTATCACCTGGACCAAGAACGAGGAGGAACTGAAGGCGGACGAAGAGATCGGCCTTCACAGCACTGCCCATAACCTGAGTGTCACCATCAGCAAGGCCAAGAGAGAGCACAGCGGACGCTACTGCGTCAGTGTGGAGAACGCTGCCGGAGCGCGCACGGGAGTCTGCACCATCACCACGGTCGGTGAGTCGCTCAAGAAGCGCCGAAAGCACGAACCAAAGCGTTGATTCAAACTGAGAATACCCTGAAGAGAAGCAGAACTACCCGCATTGTTTTTCACTTTCTGTCCCCAGAAGCCTGATGGGACGACAAAGTCTGGTTTCATTCACAATTTTATATTCTTCATATTTAGATCATTACATTTCTACCGTAAATGTGAGAAAGTTGGTCATTTAGTGCAGGATGCTGAAGGTGGGAGTGGTGATGTTGGAGGATGACCTGTGTGAATGTTTGTCCTCCTGTCAGACCGTCCTCAGCCACCAGAGGGCCCCGTTGTGTTCAATGAGGTCTACAGGAACTACATGGTAATCTCCTGGAACCCCCCTCTGGATGATGGAGGCTGCGCTGTCTCAAACTACATCATCGAGAAGAGAGACACCAACAGAGACCTGTGGATGCCTGTTACCTCGTCCTGCACCAGGACCACCTGCAAGGTTGGACAATAGCGCTGCATTATTAGCTGCCACCTCCACGCTCTGGGTCAGGACTGAAATCCTGCTGCTTTGCTTCCAGGTACCAAAGCTGATTGAGGGCCGCGAGTACATCATCAGGATCATGGCTCAGAACATCTACGGCATCAGCGACCCACTGCTTTCGGCAGAAAGTAAAGCTAGAGACATCTTCAGTAAGTTCTCTCAGAATCTGTCCTGGAGGTTTCTTTTGGGCCTAGTCTGACTTTCACACCTGCTTGTTTCCATCACAGAGGTGCCTGACGCTCCCAAACAGCCCACAATAAAGGAAGTGTACCACGACTCCGCCCTGATCAGCTGGGAGCCACCGGCCGATGGAGGAAAGCCAATCACAGGCTACATCGTGGAGAGGAAGGAGACCATGGCCAACAGGTAGAGGAAGCCCTCACCTTAACCTCACTCAGTGTGCTTTGTAACACGAAACATCTCATAACAGCTAAATTAAACATAAAAATATAGAAACACACATACACAGGGCCATGATGAGACTGGAATAAAACTAGACATCAGAGCGGACATGCTGGGACAAACTGGAATGTCCCTGCAGGAAGAATCGGGTATCATCCGAATAAAAATGTTATGATACGTCACTGTTAGGACGTGTTTGCATGTAAAATGAAAACAATAATGGAAGCAGAATGGTACAGAAAACCCAACAAAACGAGACTCAAACCAGTTACACAGCTACATGTATCGGTCCGATATCTGCCGCTGCAGGTGGGTTCGCTGCAACACTGAGAGAATCTACCCGAAGGTGGAGTACTGGGTGAAGGACCTGCTCAAGGGCTGCGAGTACGAGTTCAGAGTCAGTGCTGAGAATGTGGTGGGAGCTGGAGATCCAAGCCCACCATCCAAACCTGTGTTCGCCAAAGATCCCATTGGTAGGTTAAAATGCCGCTTTTGGTCCTGCTGGTGCAGAACAAACCTACCACATTAATACCTCCTCCCTCTCCACAGTGAAACCAAGTCCACCAGTAAACCTTCATGCCATCGACTTTACCAAGGAGTCAGTGACGCTATCCTGGGAGCCGCCCACCGACACCGGCAGAGGAAAAATCTTTGGATACCTGCTGGAGTTCCAGAAGGCTGGAGAGGAGGAATGGCACCAGGTGAGGAAGCTGGATGGGTCACCTCATGGTGCATCGTGTTTTGTCTGGGGGTTGAACTCTTCCTCTTCTCTTTTCACCAGGTGAACCAGACTCCAGACTCCTGCCAGGAGACGAAGTTTAAGGTGATCGGCCTGGAAGACGGTGGTCTGTACCGCTTCAGAGTCATGGCCGTCAATGCTGCTGGAGAGTCCGACCCGGCCAACGTGAAGGAGCCAGTCAGGGTTCAAGAACGACTTGGTGAGTCACCTGTACAATCACTTCTGGATATTTTAAAATCATAAAAATGTCTCTGAATCTGAAACTGAAACATTTTGTCACTTGGCAGAGCCTCCAGAGCTGATTCTGGATGCTGGAATGACCCGAGAGGTGAAGGCCATGGCCGGCACTCACATCACTCTGATGGCCGCCATCAAAGGCGTGCCCTTCCCCACCGTCACCTGGAAGAAGAACGACGCAGAGGTTCCTACCAGGGCGGACATCGAGACCAACCAGGCAGGCACCAAGCTGGAGATGAGATTCTGTAACCGTGGCGACTGTGGGGACTACACTCTGACTGTGGAGAACCCGGCAGGATCCAAGACCGTCACCTGCACTGTGCTGGTTCTGGGTATGTGCTGAGTTTCCTGTAAAAACTGCTGAAACAATGGAAGAGGTCGCAGTTCTCATTAGTAATGTGATGTCTGAATGTCCACAGACAAACCTGGTCCCATTCAGCACCTCAGGGTGTCTGACGTGAGGAGTGACTCCGCCTACCTCTCCTGGAAGGACCCGGAAGACAATGGCGGCGCTCGAATTACTAACTTTGTGGTGGAAAAGAAGGACACAGCATCCACTCAGTGGGTTCCTGTCTGCTCCACTTCCAAGAAGCGCAGCATGATGCTGAAGCACCTGATGGAGGGAACATCCTACGCTTTTAGAGTCGCTGCCGAGAACCAGTTTGGTCGCAGCGAATATGTTGAGACACCGAAGGCCATCAAAGCTATGAACCCACTCTGTAAGTAAAGACTTCTACCAGTCCCTAAAAATATTTGTGAAATTAATCTGAGCTGCAAAGGACATCCATGTTTATGTTAAAATCACTCAAACTGACCAGCTCAAAGTGAAAGTCTGTGGCAATTTTTCCTCCTAGTTCCACCTGGTCCTCCAAAAGATCTGCACCACGTCGACGTGGACAAAACTGAAGTGTGGTTAGTCTGGAACTGGCCTGATCGCAATGGAGGAAGTGAAATCACAGGCTTCCTGGTGGAGTATCAGGAAGAGGGAGAGAGAGAGTGGGACGAATGGAAGACTGAGAGCATCCCTGAGAGTCATGTGACTGGCCTGGAGGAGGGCAAGACCTACCGCTTCAGAGTGAGGGCTGAGAATGCCATTGGCCTTAGCAGACCTGACACCACAGTGCCCATCCTCTGCCAAGAGAAACTTGGTAAGAAGAGTTCCTTTATTATTTTGTTATGGGTGTGTCGTTGACATGAGTTATTTCCAACAACCACCATCTTATCTGGTGCAGAATGGTGGAGATGTGCCTCAGATATTGTGGCGTAACATCTGTTTGTATGTCCACAGTGCCTCCTCTCGTTGAGGTGGACGCTAAGCTCATTGAAGGTATTATTGTAAAAGCCGGCACCACCATCAGGCTGCCGGCTATCATGAGAGGAATCCCCGTTCCCGAAGCAAAGTGGTCCATTGAAGGAGAGGAGATCACCAGTGAAGGCAACATTAAGATCGACACGGACAATTTCTCCACCGTGCTCAGCATCAATGAGTGCACCAGGAACCACACTGGGACATACCTGCTGACCGTCTCCAACCCAGCAGGGACAAAGACCGTTGCTTTGAGCGTCACAGTCCTGGATGTTCCCGCTGCTCCCATCGGACCTGTCAACATCCTGGAGGTTACTCCGGACTCCATGACCATTGAATGGCGCCCTCCCAAAGAGGATGGTGGAAGTCCTGTCACCAACTACATTGTTGAGAAAAGAGAGTCCAACAAGGAGAGCTGGGGAGGGGTTAGCTCCGGTAGCCTTGCAACCGAGCTTAAGATTGCCCGCCTGCAGAGGGGTGTGGAGTATGTGGTTCGTATCCGGGCTCAAAATAAGATGGGCATTGGTGCCCCACTGGAGAGCAAGCCCACTGTTGCTGAGCACACCTTTATGCCACCCAGTCCGCCTGGTAAACCACAACCTTACGAGCTCTCAGAGGATGCCGTTACCATTGGCTGGACTATGCCGCTGTCCGATGGCGGCAGCCAGATCGCCGGATACCTTATTGAGCGCCGACACAAGGGTGGAAAGTGGATTCGTGTAAACAGGACACCTTGCAAGGAACTGCGATACAGAGTCCTGGGTCTCTTTGAGGGAAGTGAATACGAGTTCAGAGTTTTTGCTGAGAATATAGCTGGCTACAGTGGCCCCTCCCCCATCTCTGACCCCTGCAAGCCCTGCAGACCCATCACAGTTCCCAGTCTCCCCATCAACCCCAAAGTTAAAGACTATAGCAAGACCACAGCTGACCTAGTCTGGATGAAGCCTTCCAAAGATGGAGGGAGCCCCATCCTGGGCTACATTGTGGAAATGAAGAAGGCCGATACTGAAGAATGGAAGAAAGTGAACCTTGATGACTTTATCAAGCAGTGTGCCTACAGGGTGAAGGGCCTGGAAGAGGGCGTGACCTACAGTTTTAGAGTTTGCGCCTCAAACATGATAGGAGATGGTGAGTTTAGGGAAGTCCCAGATTCTATAACAGCTCAGGACATCCTCATCCCACCTGAGATCGAGATGGATGCCACGTGTCATGATCATGTCACTGTACGTGTTGGCCACAACATCAATGTACTCGGCTACATCAAGGCTCGCCCTGATGCTGAAATCATCTGGTCAAAGGGAGAGACAGCTCTGGAAAGCAGCAAGCGGATAACCATGATTCAGAACTTCCCTGTAGTCCAACTAAAGATCAAGGAAGCAACAAGAGCTGATCATGGCAAATACACACTGAAGGCCTCAAACGAGGGCGGCGAGGCTTCCTGCACCATCACAGTTAATGTGCTGGACCGACCGAGCCATTGCCAAAACCTGCACATGACGTACGTCACCAAGGACTCCTGTATGATCAACTGGGACACGCCTGTGGACAATGGCGGATCTGAGATCACCAATTACATTGTAGAGTGCCGTGAGCCTAGTATTAGACTGTGGTCCATGATCTCCTCCAACTGCACCAACCGCAAGATCAAAGCCAAGCTCATGGAGAGCCATGAGTACCTGTTCCGGGTCTGTGCCGTGAACAAGATGGGACCAGGACCCACCGTGGAGACCAAGACCCCTCTGCTGGCCGTAGATCCCTTTGAGAAGCCTGGTGAGCCAGAGAAATTCAGAGCCACCGACATTGGTAAGAACCATGTCCATCTTAAGTGGAGAAAGCCCGACTACGACGGCGGCAGTCCCAACCTCTCCTACAACCTGGAATACAAAACCAAAGAAGCGGAAGAGTGGGTGAAGATCCACACCAAAGACACCTTCTTCTTAGCTGAAAAGTGTATGGAAAACCATGTCTACACCTTTAGGTAAGTAACAGCATGCTGTTCTGCTCAGGTTCCCTCGTTGTATTGCCCTGTCTGATCCAGATGATCCTATCCTTCTCAGGGTGCAGACTGTGAATGAAGGTGGGGAGAGTGCCTGGGTGAAACTTGATGACATTGTGGTGAAGGAGGAGCTCCAGAAGCCAGTCATTGACCTGAAGGTGACTGGAACTGTGACCGTGAAGGCTGGGGAATCCGTGAGGATGGAAGCTGCCCTGAGAGGAAAACCACAACCAGAGGTCATATGGTGCAAAGACAAGGCTGTGGGAGACAACCCAAGAATGAGCTATGAGACTGGTCCGGACTACTCCAAGTTCCTTTTGACCAAGTCCAGGCGTACAGACACTGGGAAGTACATCATCACTGCCACCAACGTGGCAGGCACCTTCACGGCGTACGCCAACGTCAACGTCCTGGACGTACCCGGTCCTGTGAGGAATCTAAGGATCACTGGCATCGGAGCGGACAAGTGCAGAGTGGTGTGGGACGGTCCAGAGGATGATGGCGGTTGTGAGGTGGACAGTTACATCCTAGAGAAATGCGAGACCAGGAGGATGGTCTGGTCCACATATTCAGCCTCTGTGGTAACGCCGTACTGCAACGTCACCCGCCTGGTAGAGAGCAACGAGTACATCTTCAGGGTTAGAGCAGAGAACAAGATGGGAACTGGACCTGCGATGGAGAGCAAGCCTGTAACTGTCAAGACTCAGTTCAACAAACCTGGACCTCCTGACCCCCCTGAAGTCACCAAAGTAAGAAAACTTAAACTTGTTCTTTTATTTATGTTCAATTTCAGTAGTCACCCCGTTTATGTTTTTGTCTTTCAGGTGAGTAAAGATGAGATGACCGTGGTCTGGGCTCCTCCTGAGAACGATGGAGGGAAGTCCATCACTGGCTACATCCTGGAGAGGAAGGAGAAGAGGGCGGTGCGCTGGGTGCCATGCAACAAAAGCCCCATTTCTGAGAGGCGCATGAAAGTCACCAACCTGATTGCAAACCACGAGTACCAGTTCAGGGTGAAGGCTGAGAATGAAGTTGGCCTGGGAGAGCCCAGCAAACCCTGCCGACCTGTTGCAGCCAAAGATCCAATCGGTGAGTTTTAGAGTTGCACTCGACTCAGTTCACTATCAGTCTTTTTCCTGTCAGAAGATATAGCCCCCGACATTAACCTTTTTAATATCCTCTGCCTTTAGAGCCTCCTGGCCCCCCTGCAGCCCTGAAGGTGGGTGACAGCACTAAGACCTCCATCACGCTTTCCTGGTCAAAGCCTGTGTACGATGGTGGTGCCCCCATCATTGGCTACAGCCTGGACATGAGGTTGAAGAGCGAGGCAGACCCAGAAAAGCCCACGGAGGGCTGGAAAAGAATCGATACCCGCGGACCACTGGTGCTCACAGAGTTTACCATAGGGCAGCTGGATGAGAAGCAGGAATATGAATTCAAGGTGTCTGCCAAGAACCAAGTGGGCTGGGGACGCCACGCATACTTAAAGGATGCTGTATCCCCCAAGGAGATCTTGGGTAAGAAATGATGAAACTGTCCTATCACATAGCTCTGTAAACGTTAACACCACTTGCTCAATGACGTGTGTTGTCATGGCAACAGAGGCTCCAGAGATCGAGCTGGATGCCAGTCTGAGGAAAGGCCTGGCTGTGAGGGCCGGCTGTCCAATAAGGCTATTCGCCATCATCAGAGGAAGGCCCGCCCCAAAGGTTACCTGGAAGAGAGTGGGTGTGGACAATGTGGTCCGCAGAGGTCATGTGGACCAAGTTGACTCTATGTCCTTCTTGGTTATTCCTGAGAGCACCAGAGAGGATTCTGGGAAATATTCACTGACCCTGTCCAACTCAGCTGGAGAGAAAGCCATCTTTGTTCGTGTTAAAGTCCTCGGTAAGAACCAGGAAAAACAAAACCTGCTTCTCATCTTCTCATCTGAAAATGTTCAAACTACATATGTCTTAATTGTCCACAGACACTCCTGGCCCGGTTGGGGGCTTGGATGCTACCAATGTGACAAAGACGACCGCTCAGCTCTCCTGGTTGCCACCAGAGAATGATGGCGGCAGCCCCATCCTCAACTATATTGTGGAGAAGCGCGAGGTGGACAGGAAGACCTGGACCAAATGCACAGAAGACCTGAAGAAGACCAGCTTCAAGGTGACCAACATGACACCCGGCATCGAGTACTACTTCAGAGTCATGGCCTGCAATAAGTATGGCATCGGAGTTCCTCAGGACTCTCCCAGGTCCTACTTGGCTGTGGACCCCATCAGTAAGTATTCCTCTAAGTACCTACAAGTATGTCAGCCCTGTCTTGCTCATCTGTGGTGTTTTTTCTTCTAATCTCCACTGCCCGTTCTATCCAGGTGAACCGGACCCTCCAAAGAAGATGGATGTCTTGGAGATTACAAAGAACAGCGCCACACTGGGGTGGCTGAAACCACTCCGAGACGGAGGCGCCAAGATAAACGGTTATGTGGTGGATTATCAGGAAGAGGGGGCGCCTGAGGACAAGTGGACCCCATACTCTGTGGTCAAAGACCTGACCATCGTGGTGGTCGGCTTGAAGGAAGGAACCAAGTACAAGTTCAGAGTGGCAGCCAGGAACTCAGTGGGAGTTAGTTTGGCCCGAGAGGCTGAAGGAGTGTTTGAAATCAAGGACCAGCTCAGTGAGTAGAAGACGGATAGAAAAACAAAACAGATTAGGTGAAGATTTATCTTTCATGTGAAATAATCTGAAACATTGAACTTCTTCTTCCTCCCAGTGGCTCCAAAGATCATCATGCCCGATGGTGTGACGGTCAGAGCTGGATCCAAGATGGTGGTTGAGGCCATTGTTGCTGGAAAACCAGCTCCCTTCTGCAAATGGAAGCAAGGCAACGAGGACGTGCTGACTTCTGACCGCCTGTCCGTCATAAAGACACTGACAACCTGCACGCTAATGATAAAGAACGTGACCAGAAACGACAGCGGTTACTACAGTCTGTCGGCTGAGAACAGCATCTCCAAAGTCAACCAGATCCTCCGAGTCACAGTCATGGGTCAGTTACAACAGCATGAAGAAACATGTAGGAATAATGTCAGTAATCGGAGTAAATTCTGATCAGTGGCTTTTGATCTGGTTTTCAGATATACCTGGACCACCAGAAGCTCCATTAGAGGTTACTGACCTGGACATCGATGCCTGCACCCTGCTCTGGAACTCCCCGCAGGAAGATGGCGGCAGCAACATCACCAACTACATTGTAGAGAAGTGCGATGTGAGCCAGGGCGACTGGATTACCGTGTCCTCATCCTGCACCAAGACCAGCTTCAGAATGACCAAACTGACCCCTGGTAAAGAGTACACGTTCCGGGTCCGAGCTGAGAACAGGTTTGGGATCTCCGAGCCCATCTACTCTGAGAAAACCATCGCCAGACATCCGTTTGGTGAGTTTAGCATTTTAAGATGCATTAAGCGCAGCCAGACTTCAGATGTTTCTTTGTCGAGCACACCTGCTTCAGATTAATGGCTTCTTGTCAAGTTCTGCCAAAACTAGTGATTAGTGATGCACGATATGAAAAATTTCAAACGATACCAATATTGTTTGCTTGTCGTGACCGATAACCGATATGTAACCGATAGTTTTATGTTTAATATAACATCGCTTTTTGCATGTGAAAATCTTGATCCAACCACTGAGCAGTCAAGCATAGCGTGCCAACTGGACTAGCATCAGACGTCCATATGTCAGTGGTAAAACTCACGTGTAGTCCGTTCTTGTTGATCAAGCTGTGGATGTGTGTGGCAACAGTATCATAGAGGGCAGGGAGGGATACATCGCAGAAGAAGCAACGGCTCGGGAGGATGTAACGTGGCTCCAAGTGAGCAATTAGCTTCATAAATCCCGGGTTCTCCACAACAGAAAAAGGCTGGTCATCGAGCGCTATAAATTCCATTGTCATTGATGACTTTAGCCTTTTCGCTGTCTCTTGGAAAGGTTCAAACTGCTGAATAGGTACATCAACTCTGCTTCTAAGTGTTTTTGCCTTAGAGCTGCTAGCTGCTAACGCGGCAGCTTCGTATTCCTTCCAAATTGCGTTGTTGCGATGGCGATATTTTATGTGAGCTATTTGATTTTTTTGTGTTATAGCTTGAAGTCTTTTTTCCTCCTCTCTGCATAAAGCAATGCTGTTGTCATCTTCTGCTACCGAAAAATACAACCATTCAGGTGAAGACATGCTTGCTTATTTTTAGACAGGCATTGACGGGGCCAACCTGGGTCCTACTGTAAGGACCCAATCAAGACAGCGGATATGTGTCTTCTGCTGTATTGCCTGAATAAAATACCCACAAATTTAAATAATTTATCTGGGATTTTATCGGGAAATTTTAACAACCGGACAGATAAAAAAATAGCCAAAATCGACCGATATTTTATCGGTCCGATATACAGTATATCGTGCATCCCTACTGGTGATCCATTAATCTGATACATGTGCTGCAGCAGGAAACATCCAAAACCTGTAGGACCGACTGGACATCCTACATGAGTGGTGTTTTTATGGCATTGTATTTCCTCACAGATCCTCCCAGTGAACCCAGGAACCTGCAGATCAACAAGATCAACAAGGACTTTGCCATCTTGTCCTGGGAGCGTCCCGGCAGCGATGGCGGCAGCCCCATAACTGGTTACTGCATAGAAAAGAAGGAGAGGAACAGCCTTCTGTGGATGAGGGCTAATGAGTCTATGGTCAAAGCCACCCAGTACACGTGCACAGGCTTGATTGAAGGTCTGGAGTACAGCTTCAGGGTGTCTGCACACAACATGGCGGGACAGGGAAAACCCTGCAAACAAACGGACTTCATCACTGCCAGGACTGCTGTCGGTAAGGAAACACGCCTCGGCAACGCAGACGTTTCCGGTTTTTAATGTTTCAAAAGCAGGATTGTTCTGTGAGCTTTTATCTTTTCCATGCAGACTCACCAGGAAAACCCGAAGCCATGGATGTGACCAAGCACTCCGTCTCATTGGTCTGGAGCCGCCCCCGGCACGATGGTGGCAGCAAGCTGATTGGCTACTACATGGAGTACACAAAGCTTCCAGAGGAGAAGTGGGTCCGCTGCAATGCCAACTGTATGAACATCCAGACGGAGAGCTATGTGGTGAGCGGCCTGGAGGAAGGTCAACAGTATCAGTTCAGGGTCTTTGCCAAGACAGCCGTCAACATCAGCCTTCCTTCTGAGCTCTCCGACCCGATCCCAGTCATTGCAGAGAACGGTACGGTTCTACTCAGCTGACTAACACAGCTACTGTTCAGTCATGGACCACTAACCCAACACGCTTCCTCTCTCCTCGTGCAGTTCCTCCTCGCGTGGATCTGGGTGTCAACATGAAAAACCTCATCATCGTGAAAGCCGGAGACAACATCTTCCTGGATGCTGAGATTTTCGGCAAACCACTGCCCAAGGTGAGCTGGAAGAAAGACGGAGCGCCGCTGGTTCTAGCAGAGGGAATGAAGATGACCCAGAAGAAGCATGTGCATCTGCTGGAGCTCTACTCTGTCACCAGGAAGGAGTCTGGAGACTACACCATCACAGCTGAAAACATCAATGGTAGCAAATATGCCAACATAAAGGTGAAAGTGCTCGGTAAGTTATACTTTATTCATCGGTTTGTTTAAACACCGGGCACCATCGTATCACCAGGAAGCTAGGGTGTAATGAATATGTGACCCTCTAGCTGATATCCAGAAGTTTTCCAGCATTTCTATCCGTTCAAGAGGTTGACTACATGTTGACAGACACAACATGTAGAGTTTATTCAGAGACGAAGATGTCTGTGATGCAGCCGAGGTGGTTTAGTGAGAATAGAATGTAAACTACAGCAGAAATAACTGGTACTGGTCCCAAATGGATCTGTACTGGTCCCACAGGGATCTGTACTGGTCCCACAGGGATCTGAACTGGTCCCACATGGATCTGTACTGGTCCCACAGGGATCTGTACTAGTCCCACAGGGATCTGCACTGGTCCCACAGGGCTATGTACTGTCCCACAGGGATCTGTACTGGTCCCACAGGGATCTGTACTGGTTCCACAGGGATCTGCACTGGTCCCACAGGGATCTGTACTGGTCCCACAGGGATCTGAACTGGTCCCACAGGGATCTGAACTGGTCCCACATGGATTTGTACTGGTCCCACAGGGATCTGTACTGGTCCCACAGGGATTTGTACTGGTCCCACAGGGCTCTGTACTGGTCCCACAGAGATCTGTACTGGTCCCACATCGATCTGTACTGGTCCCACAGGGATCTGTACTGGTCCCACAGGGATCTGTACTGGTCCCACAGGGCTCTGTACTGGTCCCACAGAGATCTGTACTGGTCCCACATCGATCTGTACTT
>JBAMHV010000013.1:518375-553699 GCA_037177535.1 Pseudomugil gertrudae
CACTGGTCCCACAGGGATCTGTACTGGTCCCACAAAGATCTGCACTGGTCCCACAGGGATCTGTACTGGTCCCACATGGATTTGTACTGGAACCCACAGAGGCTCTGTACTGGTCCCACAGGGATCTGTACTGGTCCCACATTGATCTGTACTGGTCCCACTTGGATCTGTACTGGTCCCAGATGGATCTGTACTGGTCCCATAGGAGCTCTGTACTTGTCCCACAGGGATCTCTACTGGTCCCACTTCTTTTAATTTAAATATGAATGAATTCCTGATGTTGTGATGCAGCGATGTGCATTAACATAGAGTGAATGCATTTTTAGCAGCATTCTCTTTGCCTCTGCAGACAAACCTGGCCCTCCTGCCTCAGTGAAGATTGCAAAGGTATTTGCTGACCGTGTTAAGCTGCGATGGGAGCCCCCCCTTGCAGACGGTGGCTGTGAAATCACCAACTACATAATTGAGAAGCGGGAGACCAGCAGGGCCAACTGGGCGCTGGTCACCTCCAACATCCACGGACACATCACAGACTGCTCAGTGGAGAAACTCATTGAGGGTCATGAATACCAGTTGAGAGTCAGCGCTGAGAACCAGTATGGTGTGGGAGACCCTGTCATGACTGACGCTGTCACAGTCAAGAACCCATATGGTAAGGAAAACCATGTCCTCAAAAAGGGTAGACTCATCCTCTATAGTTTTATTGTATTGTATGTGGAGGACATGAACGATGATGACCTTGTCTCTTCATCAGACGTTCCCGGGCCATGCGAGCCGCCCGTTATTACAAACGTTACCAAGGACTCCATGACAGTGAGCTGGAAGGCCCCCGCCAACGACGGCAAGGCTCCCATCCTGGGCTACATGGTGGAGAAACGTGAGGCCACAGAGCTAACCTGGAACAAAGTCAACCGCCGACCCGTCATAGACAGAACCATCAAGGCCGTTCAGCTGACTGAAGGCTCAGAGTACGAGTTCAGAGTGATTGCGCTGAACAAGGCGGGTCTCGGCAAACCCAGTGATGCATCCAACGCCGCCCTGGCTGTTGACCCCGTCTGTACGTGTCTGCTTAAAATTAAAAACTATTTAGAAATCAAAGCAAACATTCTTTAAACTTACATGTCTGTCATTATTTAGATCCTCCTGGACCTCCAGCTTTTCCCAAGATGGTGGACTCCACCAAGAGCTCCATCAGCCTCAGCTGGACCAAACCGGCATATGACGGTGGCTGCGAGATCATTGGATATTTGGTGGAGAGCAAACGAGCCGATGTCGAGGACTGGACCTCGTGCAACGTTCCAAAGAAACTTCAGGCCACTAAATTTGTGGTGACGGGTCTGATGGACAACACAGAGTACCAGTTCAGAGTCATCGCCGTCAACAAGATCGGACACAGTGAGCCCAGCGAGGTTCCAGGAAATCACATGCCCAAAGACATCCTGAGTACGTTCCTCAAATCTTACCAATCATCTGCATGCATCAGGTCATGTGATCAGTGTTTAGCTCTGGTGAACCAGTAAAACCAGTAAAACCTGATTCCATGTAAATTATTGTCGTGTTTGGGTCGGGAAAAAACTGATTAAATCTGACTATTCAGTAGAAAGTACTGCAACAAACCAGATGTGTACTTTCCTACTGATGGAAAAATAAACTACATCAGCCAATCAGAGCATGCACAACAGTATGACACATCTGGTTGCTGAGGAAGAAGAGAAGTTGTGTCGGTGCTGCCTCCTGGAGGACAAAAGGAATAACGCACCCTAGACATGTCCAACTTGTGATGCCCTCTGTCTTTCACCAATGCTGTACAGAAGCTTGGAAACTAAATGCTTTATTTTTTAACACAATTATTTATGTGTTAATTCTCCCTCTAATAGAAATGGAAATCAGATGTTGTTGCTGGTTAACAACTAACAGCTGATGTTGTATGTAAATGTTCTTTCACCCTCCAGTCGCTCCAGAAGCCGAGCTGGATGCCAACCTGAGAAAAGCTCTGGTTCTGCGAGCCGGAGTCACCATGAGGCTCTACGTTCCACTGAGAGGACGCCCCGCACCGAAGGTGACTTGGTCGAAGGTAGACGCCAACCTGAAAGAGCGACAAGGCATCTTGATAAAGACATCAGAGTGGGACACCCTCCTGATGATAGAAGATGTTAACAGATATGATGCTGGTAAATATGTCCTGACCCTGGAGAACAGCAGCGGATCCAAGGCCTACACCATCGTCGTCAAGGTTCTCGGTAAGAAAACAGTCATATAAATAATCCAGCAAGGTCAGATGTGTCTTCATTCTGAAGCAAACTGCATCCTCTTCATTCAGACTCACCTGGACCGCCTGTAAACCTGGTCGTAAAAGAGACATCCAGAACCCATGCCTGTATCACCTGGGATGCACCTCTGATTGATGGCGGCAGCCCCGTGAAAAGCTACATTGTAGAGAAACGTTTGGCCGAGAGGAAGGCGTGGACATGTGTGTCAGCAGAGTGTCCCAAGATCTCGTACAGGATCACCAACCTAGAGCCGGGACAGGCGTACTGCTTCCGAGTCCTGGCTGAAAACGCTTACGGCATCGGGGAAGGCTGCGAGACTGCTGGCAGCGTGCGGGCCTCAGGTAGCCGGGGTTTCTATCTCTGAGATGTTTTTCTTCCAGCAGGACAGTCCAGGTCTCACATCTGGAATAATCTGCTCCACTGTGGATCGGACCAGTAAAATATCAGAAAATCTAAAAATATTGTTTGTACTAAAATTCTAAATATGTTGTCCAGATATTATAAACAACCTCAAACTTCTGGAGGAAAATAAGTTTAAATTAGATATAAAGTCAGTTACTTTTATATATATATATATATATAAATACAAATATATATATAAAATGTTTTTATGTATAACTATTATTATGTATATACTATTATATTTAACCTTTATTGATATTGTTTTATATATTTATATATATAAATCTTCATATAAATATGGATAATTTTTATGTTAATTAATAATAATAATTTTTAAAGTAATTTCTGCATTTTATATACTAATAGATTTTATCAAATGTTTTCTTTAAATATATTTTAAGAATGTATATTTTAATATTTAGATATTAGTATGAATGTTGTGTCCTGAAACTTAGTAACACTGTCGGGGACAACATGCTGGAGATGTCTGTTTGCTTTGCTTTTATACATTTTAATTTAATTTATCATTTAATTGTGAGTTTTTTTTTGCAGCCTTTAATGACTTTTTCATGCTTCTTTGCACCATCTGTAAAGCTTTGAATGTTTTATGTAAAGCACTTGTACAATAATTGTGTCGTACAAATGAACTTGCTTCATCTTACCACTGTCTTTGCAGAGCAACCCGGCCCAGTAACAGACTTTAAAGCCCTGAAGACAACCAAGGACTCCATCACTCTGGGCTGGAAGAAGCCCATCAGTGATGGTGGAAGCTACGTTTCTGCCTACATCCTGGAGCAGAGTGAGGGTGAGGAGAAGTGGAAGCAAATTATAAAGGGGAAGAACATGTCGCACACCATCAGTGAGTTGACGGACGGTAAAGAGTACGTTTTCAGAGTCAAGGCGCTCAACGAGTCTGGAGAGGGACCGCCTGTGGAGCTCACCGCTGTCGCCAAGGACCAGTTTGGTAAGTAATCCATCTCATTAACTAAAAACACCTTTATTTTACTCTCTTCTGATGAGTGTCTCTCTGGATTTCAGTGCTGCCTGACTGCAACTTGAGTGCTCTGCATGACGGTTGCTGCGTGGTGAAAGAGGGCAGTACCACACGTATCAACATTCCTATCATCGGGGTGCCCTACCCCACAGTCACCTGGAAGAAGGGGGACATGTTGCTTGGTGATACCGGGCGAATGTGTGTCGAGGCCTCCCAGGGTGTCACCACCCTTCTGATCAGAGACTGCCAGAGAGGAGATGCCGAGACCTTCACTATTAATGTGAGGAACAATGCTGGCTCAAAGGACTGCAAGTTTCAACTGAAGGTGGTGGGAAAGCCTGGCATCTGTACTGGACCCATCAAGTTTGATGAGATCACCGCTGACGGCATCACGCTGGAGTGGGGACCGCCCAAAGACGATGGAGGTGCAGAGGTGTCCAACTACATTGTGGAGAAAAGGAGGACTACTGACAACAAATGGGCCACAGTTGCTTCTGCCATCCAGAAGACCACCATGAGGGTGATCAGACTCCATGATGGCATTGAGTACATCTTCAGGGTCTTTGCAGAGAACAAGTATGGAGTTGGAGAGTATCTGAGGTCTGACCCAGTCATTGCTCAGCATCCATTCAGTGAGTATTAATCTTTAAAAAAGAAAAACTTAAAAAAAAACAGCAGTGAAAAGGGACAGTCCTAATGTGTTTAACCCGGGTGTTTAACCAGATGTACCGGAGGCCCCCGCTCCTCCAGAGATTATCAGCATACGCCACGAGTCAGCCATTCTGACCTGGGCGGATCCAAAAGACACCGGTGGCTCTCCGATCACTGGTAACGACCTGTCATGTTTTAGCTTGTAGAGCAGACTGACTGAAAAAAATGCAGTAGCCATTAATGGATTTACTGTTTTTCCAGGATATCACATCGAATTCAAGGAAAGAAACAGCCTGATGTGGAAACGGGCCAGTAAGACTCCTCTCAGAGTGAAGGAGTGCAGAGTGACTGGCCTAATTGAGGGATTAGAGTACGAGTTTAGGGTGATGGCCATGAACATGGCTGGCCTTGGAAAGGCAAGCCGGGTCACTGAGGCTGTGGTTGCCCTTGATCCTATTGGTGAGTTTATCCATTTCCATTTGTTTTTTAATCTGAGTAAGTTTGTGTATTGAATGAAAAGACTGATTTGTGCTCCATCAGATCCTCCGGGCAAGCCGGAAGTGATTAACGTTACCAGGAACACAGTCACTCTCATTTGGACGGCTCCTAAATATGACGGTGGCTACAAGGTTACTGGATACATGGTGGAGAAGCTGGAGGCTGACGGCAAGGCCTGGATGAAGGCTAACCATGTCAACGTCCAGGGGTGTGCCTTTACTGTCCCTGACCTGACAGAGGGATCTCAGTACCAGTTCAGAATTAGGGCCAAAAATGCTGCTGGTGCTGTAAGTGTTCCTTCAGAGTCTACGGAGTTCCTGACTTGCAAGGATGAATACGGTAAGCTGGTGGTTGTTGAGGAAACTATAAGATCCAGTTTGCAAAATATTGCATTTACATATAGCAATGTTTGCTCTTTACTGCTTCAGTAAATCTGACAGGTCAGGATTGAATTATAAACTACACCCTGTCCTGTTTGCAGAGCCTCCATCTATCACTATCGACCCTGACCATAAGGATGGTGTCTCAGTGAGGGCTGGAGACACGATTGTAATGTCAGCATCTAAAATTGTAGGCAAACCTCCACCCACTGCTGTCTGGTCTAAGGGAGGTCGTGAGTTAAAGAACTCTGATATTGTCACTATCACCAGTACTCCCACCTCCTCCACCCTGGCTATTAAATATGCAAGCCTGAAGAACACAGGAGATTACATCATTACTGCTAGCAACCCCTTTGGTATTAAGGAAGAGCATGTTAAGGTGAAGGTCCTAGATGTGCCTGGGCCTCCGGGACCCATCGAAGCTAGTAATATTTCTGCTGAGAAGTGCACTCTGACCTGGCTTCCACCTGAGGAGGATGGAGGCTGCTCTGTCAAGTCCTACACCTTGGAAAAGAGAGAGACCAGCCGTCTGCAGTGGACCAAACTAGCTGAAAATGTGATGGACTGCAGATATGTAGCCAGCAAACTGATCAAGGGCAACGAGTACATCTTCAGGGTGTCTGCTTTGAACCAGTATGGCACTGGAGACTCAAGCCAGTCTGGTCCGGTTAAAATGGTCGACAGTTTCCGTAAGTTCACGCCTTGTTTGACTAAATTAAATTAATTACGCTGTAACATATTTGCATATATAATCAAGACGAGTGAAATCTCCTCAGGTAAACAGATTGTTGTTTTGCTTTCTGTCTTTAGGCCCACCAGGTCCACCCTCAATCCCGGAGATTGACAACATCAGCAGGAATGCTGTCACCATTTCATGGAAGAGACCAGCACAGGATGGGGGAAGTGATATTAGAGGATATTGTGTAGAGAGGAAAGAAAAGAAGGGAATGAGATGGGTGAGAGCTTGTAAGAGGACAGTCCCTGACCTGCGCTTTAAGGTGCAAGGCCTGTCTGAGGGAGTAGAGTACGAGTTTAGAGTCACCGCTGAGAATAAGGCTGGATTCGGGGAGCCAAGTGAGCCATCACACCCGGTGATGACAAGAGACATTGTCTGTAAGTAAAACATATCTCCACAAAACTGTTCAAATGATTTCAAATGATAACAGCTGTAAATCACACCTGATCCTGCTAATGTTTTTTTATTTATCAGATCCACCTGGTCCGCCTTCCAACCCCAGAATTTTGGAGACCACAAAAACCACAGCGACTTTTGCCTGGGGCCGACCCCACTATGATGGTGGTCTTGAAGTGGAAGGATACATCGTTGAGTACAAAAAGGACGGGCTTGATGACTTTGAGACAGAGACACCGTACCCAGTGAAAGTTACTGAGTATGTCATAGGTAAACTTCAGAAAGGAGGCAAATACCACTTCAGAGTCAGTGCTGTCAACTCGGAGGGAACTGGTGAGCCAGCTGAGGTTGAGAAAGTGACTCAACTGGTGGACCAGGAAACATTACCGGACTTTGAGCTGGATGCTGAGCTCAGGAGAACTCTGGTTGTCAGGAGTCGTGCTTCCATCCGTATGTTTATTCCCATCAAGGGTCGTCCTGCTCCCGAAGTAACTTGGAGTAAAGATGATACCAACCTGAAAATTCGCGCACATATCGACACCACAGAGTCCTACACTTTACTGGTTATCCCCGACTGCACCAGATATGATGCTGGGAAATATAACCTGTGTCTGGAGAATGTTGCCGGGAAGAAGACTGGCTTTGTTAATGTGAAGGTTTTGGACACACCAGGACCACCAGTTAACCTCATACCAAGAGAGATCACTAAGAACAGCATCACCCTTCAGTGGGAAATCCCAATAATTGATGGCGGTTCAAAAATTCATAACTACGTGATTGAAAAGAGGAATGCTACCAAGAAGGCCTATACAGTCCTCACCACCACATGGCAGAAGTGTTCCTTCAAATTTACAGATCTCCAGGAGGGATCTTACTACTACTTCCGGGTTTCAGCTGAAAATGACCTGGGAGTCGGCGAGCCTGCTGAAACCCAAGACCCAATCCGGGTGTCCCAGGCCCCGTCTGCACCAGAAAATTTGTACATCACTGATGTTACTGCTGATAGTGCCAGTCTCGCATGGACCAAACCCCTTCATGATGGAGGCAGCTTGATTACTGGATATGTCATTGAGGCTCAGAAGAAGGAAACTGACCAGTGGATCCATGTGACCACCATCAAGGCTCTGGATTACACCGCCACAGATCTGATTGAGGGCGCTGAATATACCTTCCGTATAATGGCTGTCAATGCATCAGGCAGGAGTGATCCCCGCGAGAGCAGACCTGCTGTTATCAAGGAGCAAACACATGCTCCATCGTTTGATCTGCGTGGGGTCTACCAGAAAACTGTTATTGCCAAGGCAGGAGATCGCGTGAAGGTGGAGATTCCAGTGCTGGGCAAACCTCGGCCTGTGGTTTCCTGGAAAAAGGGAGATGTGGTGTTTAAGGAGACACAAAGAATGAACATCGAGACCACGCCCACATCAACTATCCTCAACATTAGTGAGCTCAAAAGGTCTGATGGAGGCCAGTATTCAATGACTGGCAAGAACATGCTTGGCACATTGACAGAGACCATCACTGTCTTGGTTCATGATATTCCAGGTCCTCCTACTGGCCCCATCAAGCTGGAAGAAGTCTCTTGTGATTATGTCCTCATGTCCTGGGAGGCACCAGAGAACGATGGAGGAGTTCCAATCAACAACTACATTGTTGAGATGCGGGAGACTACTGGTACTTCATGGGTGGAGCTGGCAGCTACCGTCATCCGAACTACATTCAAGGCAGCCAGACTCAATACTGGAACTCAGTATCAGTTCCGCGTCAAGGCCCAGAACAGATATGGCATTGGACCATGTATCATCTCTGAACCAGTGTTGGCTGCCTATCCGTTCGATGTACCCAGTACGCCTGGCATTCCTGCGGTCACATCTTTCAACAAGGATGCTATGACCCTCAGCTGGAATGAACCATCCTCTGACGGAGGTAGCCCCATTCTGGGTTATCATGTGGACAGAAAAGAGAAAAATAGCATTCTGTGGCAGAGGATCAGCAAAGCCCTTGTTGTTGGAAATATTTTCAAATCAACTGGCCTTGTTGATGGCATTGCATATGAGTATCGTGTCATTGCTGAAAACATGGCGGGTCTTAGTAAACCAAGCAAACCTTCCGAGCCTATGTATGCATTGGATCCAGTAGACCCACCGGGCAGACCTGTGGCTCTAAATATCACCAGACATGAGGTGACAGTGTCATGGACCAAACCTGATGGTGATGGTGGGTTCTCCATTACTGGTTACACAGTGGAGAGGAGAGAACTCCCCAATGGACGCTGGCTCAAAGCAAACTTCAACAACATTTTGGAAACCATCTACACTGTCAGTGGTTTGACGGAAGATGCAATCTATGAATTCCGTGTATTTGCTAGAAACTCAGCAGGTAGTGTTAGCGCTCCATCTCAACCTTCAGAGGCAATCACATGCAGAGATGACATCGAGGAACCCAGGCTAGATGTTGATGCTTCATATAGCAGTGCTGTTGTGGTCATGGCAGGAGAGATATTCAAGCTGGAAGCCAATGTGACTGGCAGGCCAATCCCATCTCTGGTTTGGACCAAGGAAGGGAAGGAGCTGGAGGATACTTCTAAGCTTGAGATAAAGTCATCTGACTTTCACACAACTCTAATCAACAAAGATTCACTGAGGAGGGATGGTGGCACTTTCACTCTGACTGCCAGCAATCCCGGAGGCTTTGCCAAGTTCATATTCAACGTAAAGGTTCTTGATAGACCTGGACCTCCAGCCTCCCTCACAGTTACAGACGTCACTGCTGAAAAATGTGTCCTTAACTGGCTACATCCAGCACATGATGGTGGAGCCAAGATTGAATACTTCATAATTCAGCGACGTGAGACCAGTAGGTTGGCATGGACAAATGTGGCCACAGATCTTCAAGCAAACAGGTTCAAGGTGACCAAGCTTCTTAAGGGCAATGAGTACATTTTCAGAGTCATGGCTGTTAACAAATATGGTGTTGGTGAACCCCTAGAGTCTGAACCTGTCGTATGTGCCAACCCCTATGTTCCTTGTGATCCACCATCGCAACCTGAGGTCACAACAATAACAAAGGACTCCATGGTTGTCTGTTGGGAACGCCCTGAGCACGATGGAGGCAGCAGAATTAATACATATGTAATTGAGAGGAGGGATAAAACAGGTCTGCGCTGGGTGAAGTGCAACAAGAGGACTGTAACTGATTTGAGATTCAAGGTCTCTGGGCTCACAGTTGGACATGAATATGAATTCAGAGTTCTTGCTGAGAATAATGCTGGTATGAGCCAGCCTAGTCCTTCCAGTCCATTCTACAAAGCCATAGATACCATCTTCCAGCCTGGACCTCCTGGAAATCCCAGGGTGCTTGACACTACCAAGTCTTCCATCACTCTTGCCTGGAACAAACCTGTCTATGATGGTGGTTCTGAACTCACAGGTTACATTGTGGAGACCTGCCTGCCCGAGGAGGATGAATGGACAATCCATACTCCCAAAAAGGGATGGACGGCCACTTCATTCACCATCACCAACCTGAAGGAGAACCAGGAGTATAAAATCAACATCTGTGCCACTAATTGTGAAGGAGTGGGAGAGCCGGCTGCCGTCCCAGGAGCCCCTAAAGCCGAAGACAGACTGCTTCCTCCAGAAATTGAACTCGGAGCAGAGCTGCGTAAGGTGGTTTGCATCAGAGCCTGCAGCACACTTAGACTTTTCGTCCCTATCAAAGGAAGACCAGCACCTGAAGTAAAATGGTCAAGAGAGCATGGAGAATCCCTAGATAAAGCCAACATTGAAATCACTTCATCATTCACTACTCTCCAAATAGACAATGTTGACAGGTTTGATGGCGGTAAATACATGGTGACTGTTGAGAATGCATCAGGAAGTAAGACTGCCTATGTCAATGTCAGGGTACTAGATACTCCTGGAGCACCTCAAAATCTATTAGTCAAGGAGGTCACTAGGGATTCAGTTTCCTTAGTTTGGGATGCACCTCTTATTGATGGGGGTTCCAGAGTTCGCAACTATATAGTTGAGAAGCGCGAGTCAACCAGGAAGGCCTATTCCACTGTCTGTGCCAGTTGCCACAAGTCTAGTTGGAAAGTTGGAGAGCTGGAGGAAGGTAAAATGTACTTCTTCAGAATCCTGGCTGAAAATGAGTATGGTGTTGGTCTTCCAGTAGAGACTGTTGAGCCGATTAAAGTGTCCGAGAAGCCTCTACCACCAGGAAAAGTGTCCCTCTGCGAGGTTACTGGTACCAGTGTAACACTAACATGGGAAAAGCCAGACTACGATGGTGGGAGCAGAATCACAGGCTATATTGTTGAGATGCAGGGTAAAGGCAGCGAGAAGTGGACACAGGTCATGGTGGTAAAGACTAATGGGGCTCAGGTAACTGGACTTACACAAGGAGAGGAGTATATGTTCCGTATCTCAGCCACCAATGAAAAAGGTGCAAGCGATCCACGCCCTCTCAGTTTGCCTGTGGTGGCCAAGGATCTGGTGATCTCACCAACTTTCAAAGTACTTTTTAGCACATTCAGTGTGCTAGCCGGAGATGATCTGAAAATAGATGTGCCATATGCTGCCTGTCCCAAGGCTACAGTTACATGGCTCAAAGATGGTGCTGTTCTCAAGGAGACAACACGGGTTAATGCTGAGACCACAGACAAAAATCTTCTCCTGGTCATTAAGGAGGCTTGTAGAGATGATGTTGGCACATATACAATTAAGCTGACTAATACAGCTGGGGAGGCTACGACAGATATAAGCGTTGTTGTCTTAGATAAACCTGGACCTCCAACTGGCCCGATCAAACTGGACGAGGTTACTGCTGACAGCGTAGTCTTGACTTGGGATGCACCAAAGTATGACGGTGGCTGTGGCATCAACAATTACATTGTTGAGAAAAGAGACACATCTACCACCAACTGGCAGATTGTTTCGGCTACAGTGGCCAGAACTATAATCAAGGCAGCCCGTCTAAAGACTGGATCTGAGTACCAGTTTAGGATTGCTGCAGAAAATAGGTATGGCAAGTCCTCATTCCTACTCTCTGAGTCAATCATTGCTCAATATCCATTTGAAGTTCCAAGTTCACCACGTTCTGTTGTGGTCCAGTCGGTCACCAAGGAGAGCATGGTGGTTGTGTGGGAGAAACCCAGCAACGATGGTGGAAGCAAAATTCTGGGCTACCACGTGGAACTCAAAGAAAAGAACAGTCTGTTGTGGGTCAAACAAAACAAACAAATCATCCCAGAACCCAGATTTAAGGCTGTTGGCCTTGAGGAGGGAATTGAATACGAGTTCAGGGTCTATGCTGAGAACATTGTTGGTTTAAGCAAAGCCAGCAAAGTAAGCGAAATCCAAGTGGCCAGAGATCCCTGTGACAGACCAGGAAAACCAGAAGCTGTCATTGTCACAAGAAACCAAGTTACACTCAGATGGACAAAACCAGAGTACGACGGTGGCATCAAAATCACAGGATATGTAGTTGAGAAGAAAGAGGGAGCTGGCCGCTGGATGAAAGCCAGTTTCGCCAACATCATTGAGACAGAATTTGTCATCACAGGACTTACTGAAGATCAGATTTACGAGTTCCGCGTTCTGGCCAGAAATGCAGCAGGTGTCTTCAGTCAACCATCCGATTCTACTGGAGAAATCACTGCCAAGGATGAGGTAGATCCACCCAAAATCAATCTGGAGGCCAAGTACTCCCAGGCTGTGGTGGTGAATGCAGGAGAGACATTCAGACTTGATGCTGAAATTTATGGTAAGCCTGTTCCCATCGTACACTGGCTGAAAGAAGGCCACGGGATTACAGAGGCAGCTCGATTGGAGTTGAAAAACACAGACTTTACAGCCTGCCTTGTTGTTAAAGAGGCTATCCGTGTGGATGGAGGTCAGTACACTCTGCTGGTAAAGAATGTTGGAGGAGAGAAATCTGTTAACATCAATGTTAAGGTTCTGGACAGACCAGGTCCACCTGAGGGCCCCATTTCTATTTATGGCGTCACCAGTGAGAAATGCTCCATTTCCTGGAAACCTCCCTTGCAGGACGGTGGTAGTGATGTTTCCCATTACATTATTGAGAGGAGGGAAACCAGCAGACTGGTGTGGACTGTAGTTGAACCTAAAGTTCAGACACTTAACTTGAAGATCACCAAGCTTCTACCCAATAACGAGTACATTTTCAGAGTGATCCCAGT
Source organism: Pseudomugil gertrudae (assembly GCA_037177535.1). Taxonomy (NCBI): domain Eukaryota; kingdom Metazoa; phylum Chordata; class Actinopteri; order Atheriniformes; family Pseudomugilidae; genus Pseudomugil; species Pseudomugil gertrudae. The sequence continues at coordinate 530,905 of JBAMHV010000013.1, forward strand.
CAACAAGTATGGCGTTGGTGAGCCTCTGGAATCTGAGCCAATGATAGCCAAGAATCCATTTGTCACTCCCAGCCCACCAACACAGGTGGAAGTCTCCACAGTCACTAAGGACTCTATGGTGGTGACCTGGGAGAGACCCGCAAGCGATGGTGGCAGTGCTATTCAGGGATATGTTGTTGAGAAACGTGACAAGGATGGTGTGAGGTGGACCAGGTGCAACAAACGCAATGTAAGTGAGCTGCGCTTCAGAGTGACAGGGCTCCTTGAAAACCATAGCTATGAATTCAGAGTTTCTGCTGAGAATGCTGCCGGAGTTGGCACCCCAAGCACAGCGACCATATACTACAAAGCACTGGATCCCATCTTCAAACCGGGACCACCAAACAACCCCAAGGTGGTAGACACATCTAGATCCACTGTCTGTCTGACCTGGGGCAAACCAATCTATGACGGAGGTTGTGAGATTCAGGCTTACATTGTTGAAGCATGTGATGGAGCATCTGATGAGTGGTTCATGTGCACTCCTCCCACTGGAATCACAGACACCAAGTTTACAGTTAAAAAGCTTCTTGAGAAGCACGAATACCAGTTCAGAGTGTGTGCAGTCAACAAAGTCGGTGTTGGTGAGCATGCTGATGTGCCTGGCAAGCTTCTTCTTGAAGAGAAGCTTGAAGCTCCTGATCTTGACCTGGATGCTGATATGAGAAAAATGATCAACATCAGAGCAGCAAGCACTCTCAGGTTGTTCATTCCTGTGAGAGGTCGTCCAGCTCCTGAGGTGAAATGGGGCAAAGCTGAAGGGGAGATTAAGGAGACCGCTCTAATTGACAATACAGGAAGCTATGCTTCACTTGTGATTGAGAATGTTGACAGATTTGACAGTGGCAAGTACACCTTGACTGCAGAGAATGCTAGTGGAGTAAAGTCAGTCTTTATCAGTGTCAGAGTCCTGGACTCACCGAGCCCACCCACCAACTTCACGGTGAAAGAGATTACCAAGAACTCTGTCACTCTCACATGGGAACCGCCTCTTCTTGATGGCGGATCAAAGATTAAGCATTACATTGTTGAAAAGCGTGAGAGTACCAGGAAAGTTTATTCTCCTATCACCACCTGCAACAGGATGTCATGGAAAGTTGAGCCACTTCCAGAGGGTGGAATCTTTTTCTTCAGAGTATTGGCTGAGAATGAATATGGCGTAGGTCTACCAGCTAAAACGTTAGACCCAATCAAAATATCTGAGAAGCCTCAGCCTCCGGGTAAGGTCAGCGTTGTGGATGTCACTCATAGCACCGTTACTTTGTCCTGGGAGAAGCCTGAACATGATGGCGGAAGCAGGATTAGTTACTATGAAGTTGAAGTGGCTCCTAAAGAAAGTGAAAATTGGTCTGTTTGTGCCAGTGTGAAGGCTCTGGAGACAGTAGTGACCAACCTTCTTAAAGGAGAGGAATATCAGTTCAGAGTTGTTGCTGTGAATGACAAAGGCAAAAGTGACCCAAGACAACTGGTGCAGTCTGTCGTAGCAAAGGATCTTGTTATTGAGCCTTCTGTGAGACCCAAACAGAGTTCCTACAGCGTTCAGGTCGGTTATGACCTCAAGATTGAAGTTCCAATTGCTGGCCATCCAAAGCCAACCATAACCTGGACCAAGGATGGAGTAGCCCTCAAACAGACCACCAGAGTTAATGTCACTGACTCAGCACATCATACAACTCTGACCATAAAGGATGCCACCAGAGAAGATGGAGGAATGTACACCATCAATATTGCCAATGCTCTGGGTTCCAAGGACGCCACCATTGAGGTGATTGCATTGGATAAACCAGGCCCGCCAACAGGCCCTGTCAAGATTGATGAGGTCAGTGCTGAGAGTATCACTCTTAGCTGGGAGCCTCCTACATACACAGGTGGCTGTCCAATCTCCAACTATGTGGTGGAGAAGAGAGACACAACTACAACCAACTGGGTGGTTGTGTCTGCCACTGTGGCAAGAACCACATTGAAAGTGTCCAATCTGAAGACAGGTGCTGAATACCACTTCAGAATATATGCAGAGAATAGATATGGAAAGAGTTATGCAATTGATTCAGAGCCTGTTCTGGCTCAGTATCCCTTCCAGGAACCGGGTACTCCAGGAACACCATTTGTGTCCTCATACACCAAAGATTACATGGTGGTTGAGTGGCATAAACCACCATCAGATGGAGGCAGTGCAATTTTGGGCTACCATTTGGAGAGAAAGGAGAAGAACAGTATCCTCTGGACCAAGATCAACAAAATGCTTATCCAAGACTGCAGATTCAAATCCACTCCTCTTGAGGAAGGTATTGAGTATGAGTATAGAGTATATGCTGAGAATATTGTTGGCATTGGAAAATGCAGCAAAGTGTCAGAAGTTTATGTGGCTCGTGACCCATGTGATCCTCCTGGCCGTCCCGAGGCAGTGATTGTGACCAGACACTCAGTGAAGTTGAGGTGGACCGCCCCACAGTACGACGGTGGAAGTCTTATTACCGGGTATGTGGTAGAGAAACGTGACCTTCCTGAGGGCAAATGGATGAAGGCAAGCTTTGCTAACGTCACTGAACATGAGTTCACAGTTACTGGTCTCACGGAGGACAGCAAATATGACTTTAGAGTGATTGCAAGGAATGCAGCTGGTGCAGTCAGTAAGCCCTCTGAGTCGACAGGATCTATAACAGCTAAGGATGAAGTCGAGCCACCTAAGTGTGAAACGGATCCTATGTACAACCAGACTCTTGTTATTAATGCTGGAGAGATTTTCAATCTGGAGGCCAGTGTGGAAGGAAAACCTATTCCCACAGCTCAGTGGTTCAAGGGTAGTGTTGAAGTTGAAAACTCAGCAAGAGCTGAGATAAAAAACACAGATTTTAAAGCTTTGCTTGTTGTAAAGGATGCCATCAGAGTGGATGGTGGACAGTACACTCTGGTTCTTACAAATGTGGCTGGAACTAAAACTGTTCCCTTCAGTGTGAAGGTTCTGGACAGACCCGGACCCTCGGAGGGACCCCTTACGGTTAGTAATGTTACTGAGGAGAAATGCTCACTGTCCTGGCTTCCACCCAGGCATGATGGAGGAGCTAGCATTTCTCACTACATCATTCAGAAGAGAGAAACCAGCCGCTTGGCATGGACTGTAGTTTCCAGTGATTGTGGCGCCACAATGTTTAAGGTTACTAAACTATTGAAGGGCAATGAGTATATTTTCAGAGTGATGGGAGTCAACAAATATGGTGTGGGTGAGCCCCTTGAATCAGCTCCTGTGATTATGAGAAATCCCTTTGTACCTCCTGGCTCCCCTCAAGAACTTGAGATCACCAACATAACCAGGGACTCTATGACCGTCTGCTGGAATCGCCCTGAAACCACAGGGGGCAGTGATATTGTTGGCTACATTATTGAAAAGAGAGATAGAGCTGGAGTGAGGTGGACCAAGTGCAACAAACGCAGAGTGACAGACTTGCGTTTCAGGGTAACAGGATTGACAGAGGACCATGAATATGAATTCAGAGTGTCTGCTGAGAACACAGCTGGAATTGGCCTGCCAAGTCCAGTTACACCCTATCTCAAAGCATGTGACCCCACCTTTGAACCAGGATGTCCCACTAATACGCATGTTGTTGACACAACAAAAGACTCAGTTACAGTTGCTTGGCACAGACCAATCTACGACGGTGGATGCGAGATCCAAGGATATGTTGTTGAAATTACCAAGGCAGATGAAGAGGAATGGACCATATGCACACCACCCATGGGAGTAAATGATACCAAGTTTACTATCAAAAAGCTAATAGAGCACCAGGAATACAAGGTGCGCATTTGCGCTATCAATAAGTTGGGTGTTGGTGAGCCTACAGAGATCCAGGGAGTTGTGAAACCACTTGATAAGATTGATCCTCCAGAGATGATTCTGAGCTCAGAGCTCAGGAAAGGTATAGTTGTCAGAGCAGGAGGCTCAATGAGAATTTGCATTCCTTTCAAGGGCCGTCCCATTCCTGAGGTCAGCTGGGCTAAGGAGGACAGCGAGATGCCCAGTAAAGTTCAGATTGAGACGGGTGAAGATTTCACACAGCTTACGATTGACATTTGTGACAAATATGATGCAGGGAAATACATCCTTAGCTTGGAAAATAGTGCTGGAACAAAAACTGCATTCGTCTCTGTCAAGGTTCTGGATACTCCGGGAGCTCCTTTAAATCTAACAGTTAAAGATATAAAGAGGGAGAGTGTTACCCTGAACTGGGAGCCTCCTGTTATTGATGGTGGTGCAAGAATCAAGAACTACCTGGTGGAAAAGCGTGAGTCTACAAGAAAGGTTTACTCTAATGTTGATAACAAATGCACCAAGACAAGTTATCGTATCACTGGCCTCACAGAGGGCACTATCTACTACTTCAGAGTCTTGGCTGAGAATGAGTTTGGTGTTGGCCAGGCTGTTGAAACGGAGCAGTCAGTAAAAACATCTGAACCACCTCTGCCTGTGGGTAAAGTCACTTTGACTGAAGTGACAAAAACCAGTGCCAGTCTCTCCTGGGAAAAACCAGATTATGACGGTGGCAGCAGGATCATTGGATACTACATTGAGATGCAGCCCGTAGGCTCAGAGGAATGGGTGGTGGCTGCCACAACCAAAACATGCGAGGGCACTGTTACAGGCCTCAGTGCAGGACATGAGTACCTGTTTAGAGTGTCAGCTTTTAACGAGAAGGGTAAGAGTGATTCCCGGGCTCTGGCTGCACCAGTTACAGCTAAAGATGTAACCATTGAACCTTGGTTCAAACTAAGATTCAACACGTATAGTTTACAGACCGGTGAAGATCTGAAAATTGAAATCCCAATATTTGGACGGCCCGTTCCCAAAGTTGAGTGGAAGAAGGAGGGTCAAGCTCTTAAAGAAACAACTAGACTAAATGTTACCAGCACAGCATCATCCACTAAACTGCTTATTAAGGATGCAAATAAAGAAGACTCTGGTAAATACACTGTCACGGGCACCAGTAGCATTGGAACAGCTACAGAAGAACTCACTGTTATCATTCTGGACAAACCTGGGCCACCCACGGGCCCTGTAAAGATTGAAGAGGTAAGCTCCAACTATGTCACCCTCTCCTGGGAGCCACCGGTGTATACGGGAGGCTGTCAAATCAACAATTACATTGTAGAAAAGAGAGACACAACCACCACAGCTTGGCAGATTGTGTCTGCAACTATTGCCAGGACAACTATCAAAGTTACCAAACTGAAGACTGGCATTGAGTACCAGTTTAGAGTGTCCTCAGAGAACAGATATGGAAAGAGTTCGGCCATTATCTCCCCTCCTGTTGTTGCTCAGTATCCATTCAGCGAGCCCGCTGCACCAGGAACACCGATTATTACAGCTGCAACCAAGGATAACATGGTTGTTGAATGGAAACCTCCCACCAACAATGGAGGCAGTCCAATCTATGGCTATCACCTGGAGAGAAAGGAGAAAAACAGCCTTTTGTGGACTAAACTGAACAAACTTCTGATCCCAGAACCACGTTTCAAGACAACAGAGCTGGAAGAAGGTATTGAATATGAATTCAGGGTTTATGCTGAGAACCTTGCTGGTCTCAGCCCAGCTAGCAAGAACTCGGAAAGTACAGTAGCCAGGGACCCATGTGACCCACCAGGCACTCCTGAAGCTATTGAAATCACCAGAAACCATGTTACACTCCAGTGGGCCAGGCCCCAGTATGATGGCGGTAGTGTAATCACCGGCTATGTAATCGAGAGGAGGAAGCATCCAGACACCCGCTGGATGAAAGCCAGTTTCACTAACATCATTGAAACTCAATTCACTATCACTGGTCTCACAGAGGACCGCGTTTATGAGTTCCGAATTATTGCCAGGAATGCTGCTGGCATCTTCAGCCGTCCATCCGAGAGTACTGGAGAAATTACTGCCAAAGATGAGATTGAAGCTCCAGAAGCCACCATGGATTCTAAGTTCAAGGATCTGACTGTTGTTCATGCTGGTGAGACATTTGTCATTGACGCTGATTACACTGGCAAGCCCTTGCCTGAGCTCACGTGGTTGAGAGATGGAAAGGAAATTGACCAAACCACACCAAGAATAGAGATCAAGACCACACTCACACACACCATCCTGACAGTTAAGGATTGCATCAGAGTGGATGGCGGCCACTTTGTCCTAAAATTAGTTAATGTTGGAGGAGTCAAGATGATCCCAGTTAACGTTAAGGTTCTGGACAGGCCTGGTCCTCCAGATGGCCCATTAGAAATTAGGGGTGTCACCGCTGAGAAATGTTATCTACACTGGAGCCACCCCTCCCATGATGGTGGGGCAAGCATCTCTCATTACATCATTGAAAAGAGAGAGACTAGTCGCTTGTCATGGACTATTGTTGAGCCCAAGATCCAGGCAATCAGCTACAAAGTCACAAAACTGCTTCCTGGCAATGAATACATTTTCAGAGTCACTGCTGTGAATAAATATGGTGTTGGTGAACCTTTGGAGTCGGAGCCCGTCATTGCTCGCAATCCATTCACCACTCCAAGTGCGCCTTCCACCCCAGAGCCCAGCGCTATCACCAGAGACTCCATAGTGCTTACCTGGGAGAGGCCTGAAGATAATGGAGGAGCTGAGATTGAAGGTTATGTACTTGAAAAACGTGATAAGGATGGAGTGAGATGGACCAAATGCAACAAGAAAAGACTGAATGACCTGAGATTCAGGTGCACGGGCCTTACAGAGGGCCACTCCTATGAGTTCAGGGTCTCAGCTGAAAATGCTGCTGGTGTAGGAAAGCCTAGTGCACCAACTGAGTATATTAAGGCATGTGACACCACTTATTCACCAGGACCACCAAATAACCCCAAAGTCACTGATCATTCAAGCACTACAGTCTCCTTGTCCTGGTCCAGACCCATCTATGATGGAGGAGCACCAATCACAGGATATGTTGTTGAACGGAAGGAGGCTGGAGATGATGAATGGATTGTTTGCACACCTCACACTGGTATCCAGACGACTCACTACACTGTAAAGAAACTGAAAGAGAATGCAGAGTACAACTTCCGTATCTGTGCTGTAAACATTGAGGGTGTTGGGGATCATGTGGACTTACCTGGGTCAGTGATCGCTGCAGAGAAGCTTGAAGCTCCTGAAATTGAACTAGATGCTGACCTGAGGAAGATGGTGAATATTCGTGCTACTGCCACGCTGCGTCTGTTTGTGACCATCAGAGGAAAGCCTGAACCCGAGGTTAAATGGTCGAAGGCTGATGGCACGCTGAATGAACGAGCTCAGATTGAAGTCACAAGTTCCTATACCATGCTGGTGATTGAGAACGTTGACAGATTTGACACAGGAAAATATGTACTGACCCTTGAGAACCTCAGTGGTTCTAAATCTGCATTCATTAATGTTAGAGTCTTGGATTCCCCCAGTGCTCCAACCAACTTGACGGTCAAGGATGTGAAGAGACAATCTGTGTCTCTTTCCTGGGAGCCTCCTCAAATTGATGGTGGGGCTAAGATCTCACATTATATTGTTGAGAAGAGAGAGCAGAAGAGAATGGCTTTCACCAGTGTTAGCACAAACTGTGTCAGGAATTCTTACATCATTTCAGATCTGCAGGAGGGAGGTAGATACTATTTCCGTGTCTTGGCTGTGAATGAGCTTGGAGTAGGTTTGCCTGTGAGCACAGATCAAGTGAAGGTGTCGGAAGCTCCTTTACCACCTGGTAAGATCACCGTGGTTGATGTGACCCGTCATACTGTCACCCTTTCATGGGAGAAGCCTGATCATGATGGAGGTAGTAAAATCACAAGGTATATTGTGGAGATGCAGCCCAAAGGAGATGACAAATGGACAGTGTGCAGTGACACAAAAGCTCTAGAAGCTACTATTGATGGACTCACAACAGGAGAGGAATATTCTTTCAGGGTGATTGCTGTGAATGATAAGGGTAGGAGTGACGCCAAACCTCTGGCTGCTCCTGTGGTAGTCAAGGATATCACCACAGAACCTATCATCAACCTACTGTTCAACACATATAGTGTAAAAGCAGGGGATGACTTGAAAATCGATGTTCCCTTCAAAGGCAGACCCCAGCCTGAGGTGTCCTGGAAGAAGGACGGCCATGTGCTTAAGCAGACAACAAGGGTAAATGTTGTTAATTCTAAGACTTCATCAAAGATTATCATCAAGGATGCCACCAAGGATGATGTCGGAATATATGAGATAACTCTGACCAACAATGTTGGCACCAAGACGGCTGAAATCTCTGTTATAATACTGGACAAACCTGGTCCACCTAGCAACATTAAAGCAGATGAGGTGAGCGCTGACTTTATATGTCTGTCCTGGGACCCCCCAACCTATGATGGTGGATGCCAAATCAACAACTATGTGGTGGAGAAGAGAGACACCACCACTACTACATGGCAGATTGTGTCAGCTACAGTAGCCAGGACATCCATAAAGGTGTCTCATCTTACTCAAGGAACTGAGTACCAGTTCCGCATTGCAGCTGAGAATCGTTATGGCAAGAGCCCTGCCATTGACTCTGCTCCTATGGTCGCTCAATATCCATTTGAGCCCCCTGGTTCTCCCACCAACCTCCATGTTTCTCATGCTACCAAGACCAGCATGTTGGTGGTGTGGGGCAGACCTGCCAGTGACGGTGGAAGCCCTGTTGTTGGTTATCACGTTGAATGCAAAGACCAAAGTAGCATCTTGTGGACCAAAGTCAACAGAGGTCTGCTGACTGAAAACCAGTTTAAGATGGCCGGCATTGAGGAAGGCCTATTGTATCAGTTTAGAGTCTACGCTCAGAATATTGCTGGCATTGGTCCATGTACCAAGCCTAGTGACCCAGTTGCAGCCAGGGACCCATGTGAATCCCCACGTAATCTCAAGGTCACAAACATTACTAGAAACTCTGTTTCCCTCTTCTGGGATGGGCCAGAGTATGATGGTGGAGTGAAAATTACTGGATACATAGTGGAACGTAGAGAACTTCCAAATGGTCGTTGGTTGAAATGCAACTTCACCAATCTACAGGACACCTACTTTGACGTTACAGGGCTCACAGAAGATGTCCAATATGATTTCCATGTTATTGCTCGGAATTCAGCAGAAATGTTGAGCGCTCCTTCAGAAAGTACTGGTCCTGTCACTGTCAAGGATGATGTAGATCCACCAACCATCATCATGGAAAATAAATTCAGGCAGCTGGTTGTCATTAAGGCTGGAGATATTATCAGAATTGATGCTGAAATCACTGGACGTCCACTCCCAGTTGTATCCTGGACTAAGGATGGGAAAGAGATTGAGGCTAAGGCCAGGTGTGAAATCACTTCCACCAACTTTGCAACAACCCTTATTGTCAGAGATGCTATCAGGAGGGACTCAGGGCAGTATGTCTTGACTCTACACAATGTTGCAGGAACTAGGTCTGTTGCTGTCAACTGTAAGGTTCTGGACAAACCTGGACCTGCCTCTGGGCCTTTAGCAATCTCTGGCCTCACGGCAGAAAAATGCACTCTAACATGGGGGCCTCCCCAAGAAAATGGCGGTGCTGAAATCATGCACTACATTGTAGAGAAGCGTGAGACAAGTCGCCTTGCCTGGACTCTGGTCTATGGAGACATGAAGGCAACTACCTGCAAAGTGACCAAACTGCTTAAGGGAAATGAATACATCTTCCGAGTTAGGGGAGTCAACAAATACGGAGATGGAGAGGCTTTGGAGAGTAACCCAGTCAAAGCCTTGGATCCATTCACTGTGCCTGCAGCTCCCACTAATGTCCAGGTCACTTCAGTTACAAGTGAGGCAATGACCATCTGTTGGGAAAGACCCGTTTCTGATGGTGGCAGCAGTATTGCTGGCTATGTTATCGAGAGGCGAGAGAAGACTGGTCTCCGTTGGTGCAGAGTCAACAAGAAACCAGTTTATGACCTGAGGGTGAAAGCCTCAAACCTTCGTGAGGGCTGTGAGTATGAGTATAGAGTGTTTGCAGAGAATGCTGCTGGCCTCAGTGCTCCTAGCACCCCATGCCCACTCACTAAGGCTGAAGACCCACAGTTCCTCCCCTCCCCTCCAGCTAAACCAAAGATCATTGATTCTACAAAGACTACAGTCACTCTGTCATGGAATAGGCCACTGTTTGATGGTGGAGCACCTGTGACTGGTTATAGAGTGGAATACAGGAAGACATCAGAGGATGAATGGATTGTTGGAGTCCAGAACACAAAGAACACAGAGTTTACAGTGGTAGGGCTCACTCCTGGGGCTGAATATGTGTTTGTTGTTAGGTCCATTAACAAGATGGGACCTAGTGAGGCCAGTCCTGAGTCAGACAAACAGATTGCCAAAGAAAAAGAGGAGGAGCCTGCCTTTGAGATCAGCAATGAGATGAGGAAGACTCTGATTGTGAAAGATGGGAGCTCATTCACCATGAAGGTGCCCTTCAAAGGAAAACCCATCCCCAGCGTCACCTGGACTAAGCCTGATGTTGACCTTAGAGTTCGGGCTGTCATTGACACCACGGACACCTTTACTTCTATCACCTTAGAAAAAGCCACTCGCAGTGACTCTGGAAAATACACTGTTACCCTGTCCAGTGTGGCTGGAACCTCCTCACTGACACTCAACGTTCGAGTCCTTGACTCACCTGGACCTCCTACCCATGTGGAGGTTAAGGAAGTGACCAAGACCTCTGCCACTGTAACCTGGGACACTCCTGAGAATGAGGGTGGTGGACCAGTTAAGAATTACCTTGTTGACTTCCGTGAGGCCAGCAAGAAAGGCTGGACTAGACTGACTGACACATGCCACAGACTAACATACAAGGTGTCGGACCTGAAGGAAGGCGAAGTCTACTACTTCAGAGTGACTGGCGAGAACGAATACGGTGTTGGTGTTCCTGCAGAGACTAAAGAGGGAACCAAGATCACAGGTACTGAGATGGTTGCACCAACATTTTTGTTTCATGTTGTACCCGAGTTGAAACATGGTAAAGCGTGTTATGGCCTCTTCTCTTTCAGAAAAACCCAGCCCTCCACCAAAGCTGGGAGCCACTGATGTTACTAAAGAGAGTGTAACATTAGCTTGGGCCAAGCCAGAACAGGATGGAGGCAGCAGAATTACTGGATATTTGGTTGAAGCACTGGAGAAAGGCCAGGAAAAGTGGGTCAAATGTGGCGTGACCAAGTCAACCCACTTAACAGTGTCCGGCTTAAGGGAGAACGCAGAGTACTTCTTCAGGGTCAGAGCTGAGAACCATGCTGGTTTCAGTGATATTAAAGAGATGCTCATCCCCATTATGGTCAAAGACCAGATTGGTAAGTCACCCTTTTCTGCTTCACCTCTGGAATTGGTAAAAGCTAAAACTAAAAAAGAACAAAGTTATAGCCAGTGTAGCTTATACTTCTGTGTCAGAATAGTCAGTGTTCCCTTTGATTTCTCTTTTGATGACTGGGTTGTGTTTTTGCTGTAGAATCTCCTGAGATCAACATGAAGGACTTCCCACACAACACTGTGTATGTGAGAGCCGGTTCCACCCTCAAGTGTGAGATCCCGCTGAGCGGCAGGCCGTTGCCTAAAGTGACTCTGTACAAGGATGATGTACTGCTCAAGTCAACCATGAGGTTCAACTCTGAAGTCACTCCTGACAGCATCAAGATCATTCTGCGTGAGAGCATCGCTGGAGACTCGGGACGCTACAATATCACTGCCTCCAACTCCAGTGGAACCACAAAATCCTTCATTAATATTGTTGTTCTGGACCGCCCGAGTGTTCCAGTTGGACCTGTGGAACTGTTCGATGTCACAGAAGACAGCGTAAGCCTGAGGTGGCTGCCACCAGCTTATGATGGCGGCAGCCCCATCACCAACTACATCATCCAGAAAAGAGAGACTACCACATCCAACTGGAGAGATGTCTCTTCTGCTGTGGCCCGCTGCAGCATGAAGATTTTGAAGCTGACCACTGGCCTAGAGTACCAGTTCAGGATCCGGGCTGAAAACAGATATGGAATCAGTGAACACATCGACTCCCCAGCGGTCACCGTCAGCCTTCCATACAGTAAGCAGCGCCTGCTTTTATTTTCATATGTGACATTTTAAAGCCTGTTTGTAAAGAGAACGTCACGCCCCTGAATCTCTGCCTGTTATCCACCAGCTGTTCCAGATTCTCCATCAACTCCAGAAATTACTGCTGTAACAAGGGAGAGCATCACCGTAGCCTGGAAGGAGCCCAAGTCAGATGGAGGCAGCCATGTGTTTGGCTACCATCTGCAGATGAAAGACAGGAACAGCATCTTGTGGCAGAGAGTTAACAAGATGGTGATTCGTGCTACACACTTAAAGGTCACCAATATAAATGCTGGGCTCATTTATGAATTTAAGGTGGCAGCAGAGAACGCTGCAGGGCTGAGTTCATTCAGCAAGGCTTCTGATCCTGTGTTGGCCATTGACGCTTGTGGTGAGCAAAACATCACACTTTCTGTAAAATAATCATCGGATTTAATAGAATTGTTATTTAATAATTTCTGTCTGTTCTGGCAGAGCCACCCATTAACCTGCGTATCAGCGACATCACCAAGAACTCCATCAGCCTGGCCTGGGAGAAGCCCAACTACGATGGCGGTTCCCCGATCACTGGTTACATCGTTGAGAAGAGAGAAGGTGTTAGTCAGAAGTGGTTAAAAGCTAACATCACCAATATCACGGACACTCGCTTCACTGTAACGGGTCTAACCCAGGACGAGACCTACGAGTTCAGAGTCATGGCCAGAAATGCAGTTGGCTCAGTGAGCAACCCGTCCACACCTGCTGGACCGGCCACCTGCGTGGACACATACGGTACGTCTATGAAAGCTCTGCATTTGGACAGCATCTTCTGCAATGTCCATTTAGTTTGATTTCACCCAGCTGTTTTCTGTCTTATCATCCAGGTGCCCCAGAGATTGAAATACCACAGGAGTATCTTAATGAGGTCAAGTACAAGGCTGAATCTAATGTGGAACTCAAGTTTAATGTCACAGCCAAACCTGCCCCCACCATTGAGTGGTTAAAGGATGGCAAAGAGCTGAAACCCACTGCCCACCTCTCCTTCAAACACACATTTGAATCCACCAGCGTATTCCTTAAGGAAACCACTCGTCTGAACTCGGGGACCTATGAGGTCAGGGTGAAGAACTCTTTGGGATCTGCCTGCGCCATTGTCAGGCTTCTGATTCAAGGTAAGCTAATTCCATTTAAACATTGTAGAATGGTAAATTTTGCTTTATCTGATGTGCAAGACTCATTTCTCATCCCTAATCAGATAAGCCAGGTCCTCCTGCTGGAGATATCCAGTTTAAGAAAGTGACAGCAGACAACATCACTATCATGTGGTCCCCGCCTGCTGACGAGGGCGGTGCCATGGTGTCTCATTACATTGTGGAGAAGAGGGAAACCAGCAGGGTAATGTGGTCCATCGTCTCCGAGAAGCTGGTCGACTGCATTGTGAACGTGCCTCGACTCATCCAGGGTAACGAGTACATCTTCAGAGTTCGTGGAGTCAATAAATACGGCATTGGAGATCCTCTGGAGTCTGAACCCATTGTAGCCAAGAATGCATTTGGTAAACAAAGTTAACAGCATCAGCACCTTAACCACACCTGCAACCAGATTAGCATCTTGTCAGGCAACAACAATGTTATCTACTCTGATTCTTTTGTATTTAACAGTTCCTCCAAGTGAGCCGTCCAAGCCGAAAGTCACCATGATCACCAAATCCACCATGACCGTGATCTGGGAGAGACCAGCATTAGATGGAGGCAGCGACATTGATGGTTATTATTTGGAGAAAAGAGAGAAGAAGAGTTTGCAATGGTTCAAGGTTTGTCTGCTGAGGAATCTTCTCAGGTTTTAGGTGCAAGAAGCAATGCTTAATGTGAGTCTTACTCTTTTTTTTCCCAGGTGGTGAAAGGCACCATCAGAGACACCAGGCAGAAAGTCAGCAACCTGGTGGAGAACAATGAGTACCAATACAGAGTCTGTGCTGTCAACAAGGCTGGCGCAGGAAACTATTCGGAGGCTTCAGACCTTTACAAGGCCTACGACCCTATCGGTATCGGATCATCACAAGCCTGGCTTCATGGAACTTTTTTCCTTTTATGATGTTTGCACATAGCCACTAACAACATATCTGCCTTTTCCCCTTTCCAGATCTACCGGGTGAACCCTCAAAGCTTCGTGTGATGGACTCCACAAAGACCTCCATTACTCTTGGCTGGGAGAAGCCTGTATATGATGGTGGCAGTGAAATAACACACTATTTGTTGGAACAGATGAATGCAGAGGACAAGGAATGGGTGACCATTAACCCACAGGTCCCAACTTGCGAGTATGTGGTTTCCCACCTCAAACCCAGTACCTATTATTTCTTCAGAGTCTCTGCTGTGAACAGCAAAGGCAAAGGAGAGGACATTAAGATGTACCAGCCTGTGCAAGCCAAGGATATTTTAGGTTTGATTTTTTTTTATGATAAATATGAAACTGTTCAGTAACAAACAGCCAATCTGATCATATTTTTGTACAGTTTATCAGCTTAGACATCAATCATTCTTGTGTCTCTTCTGTCTAACAGAGGAAGCTGATTTGGACTTGGATATTCCCATGACAACCCAATACATAGCCAAGTCCGGCCGTGATGTGGAAGTGTTTATTCCCCTGAAGGGTCGCCCTGCTCCCAACGTCACCTGGCGCCGTGGTGACCGCAACATGGCTGGTGATAACCGCTACACCATCAGCAGCACCGAAAGGGCCACCACGCTCCTTATCCCCAAGGTCACTCGTGACGACTGCGGAAAGTATCTGCTGGAAATTGAAAATGGTGTGGGAGAGCCCAAGATAATCACGGTTTCCCTCAAGGTTTTGGACAGTCCATCCACCTGCCAGAAACTTCTGATAAAAAATGTGACGAGAGGAAAGCTGACCCTCAGTTGGGAGGCTCCTATTGTTGATGGTGGCTCTCCAGTCACTAATTACATTGTGGAGAAGAAGACCGCCACAATGAAGGCTTACCAGGTGATCACTGCAGAGTGTCTCAACACAACCTACAAGGTGTCAGGTCTGGAGGAGGACGTAGCTTACTTCTTCCGTGTGTCGGCTGAAAATGAGTTTGGTGTTGGCGACACCTGTGAGACAACTGAACCTGTCAGAGCAACAGAAACCCCGGGAGGTGTTAAAAACCTGGTGATGTTGGACTCTACAAAGACCTCTGTTACTCTTCAGTGGACCAGACCCGACCATGATGGTGGCAGCCACATCACAGAGTACATAATTGAAAAGATCAGCCAGGAAGAAGTCAATTGGTCTTTAGGAGCTACATGCAAGCGCTGCACCTGTGAGGTGACAGGACTAAAGGAGAATGCAATCATGGATTTCAGAGTGTTTGCCAAAAACGAGAAAGGCAGGAGTGACTTCTCTCAGATTGGTCCAATTACAGTGGTGGACTTTATCATTCCGCCTGAAGCAACCCTCAGCGATTACCCCAACGGTGAGCTTGCTGTTCGCATTGATCAAAATATTCACATTGAGCTTCCCTTTAAGGGCAAACCAAGACCTGCAATTAGCTGGCTGAAGGACAACTTGCCTTTGAAGGAGAGTGAGAAGGTTCGCTTTAGGACCACTGACAACAAGACTGCAGTCACAGTCAGAGGAGCCAAGAAGGAGAACGCCGGCCAGTATACATTAGTCTTAGACAACCGAGTTGTAAAGAACTACTTTGATATCAATGTGATCACCCTGGGACCCCCCACAGCGCCTGTTGGGCCAGTCCGCTTTGATGAGATAAAAGCTCAGAGTATCATCATCTCCTGGGATGAGCCAAAGGAAAATGGTGGCGGTGAGGTTACATGCTACAGCGTAGAGAAACGTGAAACTTCCCAGGCTAACTGGAAGATGGTATGCTCCAGTGTTGTCAGGACCAGCTTCAAGATCCCCAACTTGGTCAAGGGAGCCGTGTACCAGTTCAGGGTCCGTGCAGAGAACAAGTATGGGGTCAGTGAACCCCTCGTGTCCTCAGACATTATTGCTCAGCATCAGTACAAACCACCTGGTGCCCCAGGAAAGCCGGTAGCCTACAATGTTACCAGCGATGGTATGACCATCAAATGGGAAGCTCCAGAATTTGATGGCGGTTCCCCCATTTTGGGTTACCACGTTGAGAAGAAGGACAGGAACAGCCTCTTGTGGCAGAAGGTGAACTCCACCATCATCTCCAACAGAGAGTACAGGATTATTAGTCTCATGGAGGGTCTGGAGTACTCCTTCAGAGTCTATGCAGAGAATAATGCTGGACTCAGCCCTGTTAGTGAGCAGAGCAAACATGCTCTTGCCATCTCCCCCGTTGGTAAGTCTGTCTTTCCTCTCTGAGATATTAATTTCCTCTTTAGAATGCATAATAAAAATGGTCTCCTTTTCCTCTTGATTAGATCCACCTGGTACTCCTGTTTGTATTGACGTAACTAGAGACTCGGTCACTCTGCAGTGGGATGTCCCCAAGCGAGATGGTGGCAGCAAAATAGTTGCTTACAGTGTGGAGAGGCGCCAAGGTCGAGGCAAATGGCTTCGATGCAACTTCACCGATGTCAGCGAGACTCAGTTCACTGTGACTGGTCTGTCTGCTGGAGACAGATTTGAATTCAGAGTTATTGCTAGGAATGCTGTTGGTACAGTGAGTCCACCATCCAACTCCTCTGGATACATCATGACCAAAGATGAGAGCAGTAAGTAGATTCATAAAACACAACTTCACGTAAACGGTCTTCATTTCACTGCAGCTGATTTGGAATTTGTCGCTTTGCTTCTGTAGTCGCTCCTGAGATCGAGTGGTCTCCAGACCAGGTCCTCTCTCTAAAGGCTGGAGAGAATGTAAAGCTCAGCTGCAGCATCACTGGACGTCCAGTTCCACAGGTGGTGTGGTACAAGGATGGCAGAGAGATCGATAAGAGAACCATGATTGACATTGAGATAACCACTGGCATTGGCACCAGCAGCCTGTTTATCCGGGATGCTGACAGGAACCACCGTGGAATTTACACTGTAGAGGCCAAAAACAGCTCCGGGACCAGGAAAGCTGATGCTAACGTTAGAGTGCAAGGTCAGCATATTATTTATACAAAACTGTATAACAATCAAAGATTAATGCTCATTTAAAATAGCCATTTCTAAATGAACCTCTCAAACATTTGCATCTGTGCAGATACACCCGGCCCAGTTGAGGGTCCAATCCGCTTCACCGGCATCACAGCTGAGAAGTGCACGGTGTGGTGGAACCCACCAGAGAACGATGGCTGTGCTGCCATTACCCACTACGTAGTGGAGAAGAGGGAGACATCCAGAATCTCCTGGGCTTTGGTTACATCCAAGTGTGAAGCTTGTTCTTTCAATGCAACCAACCTAATCAAAGGCAACGAGTACCAGTTCCGGATCTCCGCCGTCAACAAGTTCGGTGTTGGCAAACCCCTGGACTCTGACCCAATCGTTGCACAGATGCAATACAGTAAGTAAATTTACCCACCAAATTTAAACCTCTTGGTTAAAACTGTCTCTTATCGGAAGATCTTTCTAATGTACTTTTCTGTGCTGCTCCTCAGCTGTACCTGATGCACCTGGTACTCCAGATGCAACTCATGTGACAGGAGACAGCATTACTATGTGCTGGACAAGGCCTCGCACAGACGGTGGCAACGAGATCAAGCATTACATTCTGGAACGGAGAGAGAAAAAGAGCCTCCGTTGGGTTAAAGTTTCCTCCAAGAGGCCCATCACAGAGCTGAGGCACAGAGTGACTCGCCTCACCGAGGGCAACGAGTACGAGTTCCGCGTCATGGCTGAAAATGGCGCCGGAGTTGGACCGGCCAGCAGCACCTCCAGGCTCTTTAAATGCAGGGAGCCAACCAGTACTCCCAGCGCTCCCACTGTGATCAAGGTACCTTTCCGGGAACAATATTAACACTCAAAAGCCCACTTGGTCCACAAACTAATGATAAAAAAAGTTTTGGGCTTTTAAAGGGTTAATGTTGCACCCATTAAAACATTTTATTCTTTTTTACATTACAGATACGGTCTGATTGGAACCACAAGCTTACATGATTTTCTTCTTTACAGGTTATTGACTCTACAAAGTCCTCTATCACCCTGGAATGGACCAAACCCGTCTTTGACGGTGGACTGGAAATAATTGGTTATAATATCGACATGTGCAAAGCCAGTTTGGAAGAGTGGCACAGAGTTAATAGCCAGATATGTATCCATAATAGATACACTGCTAAGGGCCTGGTACCTGGAGAGCTCTACAAGTTCAGGATCAGCGCTGTAAATGGATCTGGGGAGGGTGAATCATCAGAAATGCCTAACGCAGTTCAGGCTCTCGACAGACTTACATCTCCAGAAATTGACATCAGTGCCGATTTCAAACAAACCCACATTGTGAAAAACGGAGGCACCGTCACCCTCAGCATTGCTTTCCGAGGAAAACCTGCTCCACTTGCTACCTGGTCTAAGGTAGACAGTGAGCTTCCCATCATGGCTGACATTAACACTACAGATTCATGCTCTACTCTGATCATAGAAGGTTGCACCAGGTATGAGGCTGGCAAATACACCCTTTCCCTGGAGAACAACAGCGGCCGCAAGTCCATCACATTCACAGTCAAAGTGCTGGATACTCCTGGACCTCCAGGATCTATCAGCTTTAAAGATGTTACCCGTGGTGCTTTAACGATGATGTGGGACGCCCCCTCTAATGACGGCGGCGCCAGAATCCACCACTACACAGTGGACAAGCGCGAGGCAAGTCGTCTGGCCTGGCAGGAGGTTAGCAGCAAGTGCTCCCGCCAGATGATCAGAGTAACAGGTCTGGAGATCAGTGTGCCATACGTGTTCAGGGTGACCGCTGTTAATCAGTACGGCAAGGGAGAACCTCACGAGATGAATGAGCCCATCATTGCCACTGAAGAACCTGCACCACCCAAGAGACTAGATGTTGTGGACACTTCCAGCTCCACAGCCTCTCTGGTTTGGGTGAAACCTGAACACGATGGTGGCAGCCGCATCAGAGGCTATATTATTGAATTCAGAGCTAAGGGCACTGACCGCTGGGTTGTTGCTGGAGAGACAAAGTCCCTAAAGATGCTGGTAGAGGGTCTGACTGAGAACACAGAATATGACTTTAGGGTAAAAGCCAAGAACGACGCTGGAATCAGTGATCCTCAAGGCACCTTTGGCTCTGTGGTCATCAAGGAACCTCGCATCGAACCGACTGCAGACCTCAGCAGCATCACCAACCAGCTTATTACTTGTAAGGCTTCTAACACCTTCACGGTTGACATCCCTATCAGCGGCAGACCTGCTCCCAAGGTCACATGGAAACTGGAGGAGATGAAGCTTAAAGAAACGGACAGGGTCTCCATCAAGACCACAAAGGAGAGAACCACTCTGGTAGTAAAAGACAGCAAGAGAAGCGATAGTGGCAAGTACTATCTGATCCTGGAGAATGCTGCTGGTGTGATGACGTTCACAGTGACTGTGGTCATTTTTGGTAGACCAAGTCCACCCACAGGACCCGTGGAGATCTCGGAAATCTCCTCAGAGTCCTGTACCCTGTCCTGGTCTGAGCCAGCCGATGACGGTGGCACCGACATTTCCAATTATATAGTTGAAAAACGGGAATCTGGCGCCGCTTCCTGGCAAGTGGTGAATTCAAGTGTGAAGAGAACCACAATTAAAGTGACTCATCTCACCAAATACATGGAGTACACTTTCCGAGTGTGCGCCGAGAACAAGTTTGGAGTCAGCAAGTCCATCGAGTCGTCTCCTGTTGTGATTGAGCATCCATTCGGTAAGTCTCCACCTCGAGACAGAGCAAATATGAGTCATGTTTTCCTGTTTTCAACACAATCATTGTTCTTGCTTGTGTTCCCATTCAGTTCCTCCAAGTCCTCCAACTCGTCCAGATGTAGTATCTGTGTCTGCCAATGTCATTTGCATCAAGTGGGATGTGCCGTACGCTGATGGCGGTAGCAAGGTAACGGGCTACTGGATTGAAAAGAAGGAGAGGAACACCATTCTGTGGGTGAGGGAGAATAAGCTGCCCTGCCTGGAGTGCCATTACAAGATTACCAACCTGATCGAGGGCCTGGAGTACCAGTTCAGAGTATATGCAATGAACCTCGCTGGACTGAGCAAAGCCAGTGAGGCCTCCAGACCAGTGGTGGCTCTGAATCCAGTTGGTACGGGAAACATTTACACGCTAAGAGCTGAAACTAGTTTAATAGCAGTGTGAATAATGTCTGTCTTTCCCTCCCATCTCAGATCCGCCTGGTAAACCTGAGGTGACGGATATTAGCCGATCCTCCGTGTCGCTGTGCTGGACCGTGCCCTTCAATGATGGCGGCAGTAAGATTGTTGGATACGTGGTGGAGAGGAAAGTTTACAGCACAGATGAGTGGGATGACAACCGCTGGCTCAAGTGCAACTACACCACAATCACAGAGAATTACTTCACTGTCACAAACCTGGGAGAAGGGGAGACCTACGAGTACCGGGTCATCGCCAGGAATGCCGCCGGGGTCCACAGCGCACCCTCCGAGACCACCGGACCAGTCACATGCAAGGATGAATACTGTATGTTCCTACATGTTCAGTTTATTTCTAATTTTATGTTTGTGATAAAATCAGTATGAAGACCTTATCATTCTCTGCTGTAGCTCCACCCAAAGCTGAGCTCGACAGCAAGCTGCGAGGAGAGACCATCACTATTGCTGCCGGCTCCGACCTCGTCCTGGATGGCGCCGTGGGAGGTAAACCAGAACCCACGGTGTACTGGGCTAAGGGAGATAAGATTTTGGAGCTTGGAGAGAAATACTCGCTGACCTACACAGCCACCAGAGCCATGGCCGTCATCAAGAACTGTGACAGGTTTGACTCGGGCAGATACATCCTTACAGTGAAGAACGCCAGCGGCATCAAGACCGCAGCTGTCACCGTCAAAGTTCTGGGTGAGTTGCCATAAAGCTTCTGTTAAACTGTGCGGAAACATTTCACGTGTCAAGAGAGGCGGATGTGTGATGTGACTTTGGGTTTGGCCTCCTCAGACACTCCCGGACCCCCAGCTGATAAGATAGTGATCAGCAGAGTGACGGAGGAGAAGTGTACGGTGTCCTGGAAGATTCCTCTGGAAGTTGGTGGAGACACTGTTTCCCATTATATCGTGGAGCGTCGGGAGACCAGCCGTCTCAACTGGGTTGTCATGGAAACGGAGTGCAAGTCACTGTCGTGCATCAGCTCTAGACTCATCAAGAACAACGAATACGTCTTCAGAGTCAGAGGAGTGAACAAGTTTGGACCTGGAGTTCCTTTGGAGTCTGATCCTGTGATCGCCAGGAACGCCTACAGTAAGCCGGAGCATCTCTCCAAGCACTACTTCTACCTTCCTGTTTTTATATTTGGGTTAGAGGTGGAATGATTGCTACATTTTATTTTTTTTTTAAAAGCTAAACATTTTCTCTAGATATTCTCATTCCTGACCTTCAGATTGGAGACAGATTTCTAACAGAACCTGTAGAATCAGTGTTTTCCTGCATTTCTGAACTGTTGATCCCTTCCCACAGCTGTCCCATCCCAGCCCGGCACCCCTGAGGCCACGGCAGTCGGTAAGGAACATGTCGTCATTGAGTGGCTGAAACCTGAGAGCGATGGAGGCAGTGAGATCAAGAACTACATTGTGGATAAACGAGAGAAGAGCAGCACCAGGTTAGAAAAAGTTCTTCTGTGTTGAAACGAGATCAGAAAATCTAGAAAATGTTCCTCAGACTAACATCATGCTCTGTGGATCAGGTGGACTCGGGTCAATAAGACATACACCATCTATGACATCCGTCTAAAGATCACAGGCCTACTGGAGGGAAGCGAGTACCAGTTCAGAGTGACGGCCGTGAACGCCGCTGGAGACAGCCAGCCGAGCGACGCCTCACCGTATATCCTCTGTAAAGAACCAACATGTAAGTTTTTTTTCATTTTACATCCTAACTGGAGTCCAGTAGAGATTCTCAAACTGTAGTAGAGTTTCTCATACCGATTTCATCCTCTAGATACCCCAGCCGCTCCATCGATCCCTCGCATTACTGACACCACCAAGCATAGCATCAGCATGACCTGGACCAGACCCATGTATGATGGTGGCTCAGATGTCACTGGCTATGTTGTGGAGATCCTAGAGGAGGGCTCTGAGCAGTGGTACCGTGCCACCGCCAAGGCTCTCACAACTAATGAGTATGTGGCTGCCGGCCTGGCAGCCAATAAGAAGTACAGATTCAGGGTGGCTGCCATCAACGGCAACGGTACTGGAGAGTTGAGCGAGCCAAGCGCTGAGGTCGAGCCGCTTGAGAGAGTCGGTGAGTCTGTCTGTCAAGTCAGACATGATACAGCCATCGTGTTCATCATTAGAGACTTCAATTCAATTCAACTTTATTTATATAGCTCCACTTCATGACAGTGTCATCTCAGGATGCTTCACATCTTATTTGAGCCAATTCATCAAATAGCCTCGATAAGGGAAACTGTATGATTGCATTGAATCTTGACTTCGATGCAATCCCCAGCCTGAGCAAGCATTGGGTGACAGTGGGAAGGAAAACTCTCTTATAAGAGGCAGAACCCGGCTCAGAACCCGGCTCAAGGAGGGCAGCCATCCACCTCGACTGACGGTGTGGAGAGGACAGGAAAGAC
>JBAMHV010000013.1:553799-567664 GCA_037177535.1 Pseudomugil gertrudae
TGTCATATATCAATACAAGGAAGATAAGCAGAGTGTAAAAAGCTCAGTGCATTATGGGATGTCCCCATGACTGCATAGCTAACATATGGCTAAACTATCCCTAATTATAAGATTTGTTAAAGATGAAGGTCTTAAGCTTGATTTTAAAGGTAGGGACTTAAACATGCATGTCCTTTGCTTTGTTTGCAAAGAAATGCCCGACCTGGAGCTGGCTGACGACCTGAAGAAAACTGTGTGTCTGCGCGCTGGTGGTACCCTTCGTCTGTTTGTGTCCGTCAACGGCCGGCCAACACCAGTGGTTGCCTGGAGGAAGACAGGCGTGGAACTACAGAGCCGTGGGTACATTGAAACCACTGACAGCTACACCTCACTAATGGTGGAGAAAGTGAATCGCTATGACTCAGGGAAGTATGTGGTGGAGGCAGAGAACCCATCTGGCAAGAAGACCGCCACCATCCTTGTTAAAGTCTATGGTAGGTCATTCCAAGTTACCTGACATCTTCCAAACGTGTTATGTGAAAACACTCACGTCTCATCTCTGTGTTCTCCAGACACTCCTGGTCCTCCAAGCTCAGTCAAGGTCAAAGACTACACCAAAGAATCGGTGGTGATCACCTGGGATGTCCCGACCATCGATGGCGGTGCTCACGTCAGCAACTACATCGTAGAGAAGCGTGACGCTAACATGAAGTCATACAAGACCGTCACCACAGAGTGCAGGAAGACACTGTTCAGGATCACAGGCTTGGAGGAGGGCATGCACTACTTCTTTAGAGTCCTGCCGGAGAACATCTACGGTGTTGGGGAACCATGTGAGACAGCAGAATCTGTGCTGGTCTGTGAAGTACCATCAGTTCCTGTTGATCTCCAGATTACAGACGTCACCAAATCCTCTGTGACTCTGCGCTGGGAGAAACCGTTTTATGATGGTGGTAGCAGGTTGACAGGCTACATCATTGAGGCCTGCATAGTTGGCTCAGACAGGTGGAACACAGTGGCTACGGTCAAGGCCTCAGTGTCCCACCACACCATCCAGTCCCTGACGGAGAACGACCAGTATCTGTTCAGGATCCGAGCTACCAACAGCAGGGGAGCAAGTGAACCCATGGACACCGTTACGCCTGTCACCATCCAGGAGATTAAGGGTGAGTCATCACAGTAAACCATCACACAATGCATTTCCTCACGAGCATCACTGACAGTGAATTATAAACACGTTTCATGTGGCTTTCAGTGATGCCTAAGATTGACATGACCAGCATCCCCCAGAAGATTGTTCACGTGCATCGTGGCAAACCCATCGACCTGAACATCCCTATCAAGGCCAAACCACAGCCTGTCTGTTCCTGGTTCTTCGCCGGCATTAAGCTGAAGGACAGCCTGGACCGCATCAAGATTGACAGCAATGGCAAATTCACCCGCCTGGTCATTCGCGAGACCACAATCAATGACACTGGCGATTACGCACTGGAGGTGAAAAATACCGTTGGCATGGCAACGGAGGTCATAAAGGTCATCATCCTTGGTAAGAGCACCATCTTCACACAAACATGTGATTTGAGCTTTAGGCCTTAAATTCAACAGTAATTTCAAGCAATTACAAAATTCTGTTTCATATTTCTGTCCAGACAAACCCGGCATCCCTCTTGGTCCGGTGAAGATTGAGGAGGTCGACGGCATGTCGGCGACAGTCAGCTGGGAACCTCCGGAAAAGGATGGCGGTGCCAACGTGAGCGGCTATGTGGTGGAGCAGCGTAATGCTCACCAGCCGGGCTGGACCACCGTCTCAGAGTCTGTGACCAGAACCTGCTTCAAATTCACCAGACTGTCAGAAGGAACCGAGTATGTGTTCCGCGTTGCCGCCATGAATCGCTTTGGAGTCGGCGGCTTCCTGCAGTCGGAGGTGGTGGAGTGCAAGAGCGCCAAAAGTGAGTCAATGTCCCACCGACATCAGAGCTGAATACTTTCTCACTTACACAACTACTAACGCTTTGCTTCTATATTTAAATCTTTGCTGTTCTCGTCCAGTTTTAAAGTGGAAATAAATCAAGATTTTCTAAACTTTTAAAAAAATTATTTATCCTTTTTCTGTTTCAACTTTCCAATGTTTGGTTTATTCTGCTCAGCAATCCCTGGACCTCCGAGCACACCCGAGGTGCTCGACGTCACCCATGAAGGCATGACACTGACCTGGAAACCACCTGAGGACAACGGCGGCTCCACCATTGCTGGGTACATCATTGAGCGCAAAGAGGCCCGTTCTGACAGGTGGATGAAGATCAACAAGAACCTGGCCACTTTGACCAGGTACCGTTCCTCCGGACTGATTGAGGGTCTTGAGTACGAGTTCCGGATCACTGCCATCAACTCCAGAGGAGCAGGAAAACCCAGTGAAAGCTCCCCCATCACTGTTGCCATGGATCCTATTGGTACGAGATGTAAAATTGTTCTCCTGATGTAAAACCTGTTAAATAAGTGTGAAATCAGAACCTCTGTTTGGTATTTATCAGAACCTCCAGGTCCTCCAGTTCATCCTAAGGTCACGGACAGCACCAGAACGTCTGTGTCCTTGGCCTGGCTGCCACCAGAAGAGGAGGGAGGTTCTGTTATTACTGGCTATCTAATCGAGATGCAGAAGGTGGACCAGGTAGAATGGACACTGTGCAACACCACACCCACAAAGATGTGCGAATACACGCTCACCCACATGCCACAAGGTGCCGAGTACAAGTTCAGAGTCATCGCCTGCAATGCTGGTGGTGCCGGAGAGCCTGCTGAGATTCCTGGGGTGGTTAAAGTCCAGGAGATGCTCGGTAGGAGAACAAGTTTATTTTCTTTACACAAATATTCCAAATAAAAATAAATTTGCTTGCTTTTGAATTATAAGTTTGCTGAATAAAAGTGGAATGTGTCCTTCAGAGTATCCAGACTATGAACTTGATCGTAAGTACGAGGAGGGCTACGTGGTGCGGCAGGGTGGAGTCGTTCATCTGTCTGTGCCCATCAAGGGTAAACCAATCCCAACAGCCAAGTGGACAAAGGATGGCCACGACATTTCACACCGCGCCATGATCGCCACGCATGATGATGTCACTGAGCTGGTGATCAAAGAGGCGCACAAAGACGACACCGGTACCTACGACTTGGTGCTGGAGAACAAATGTGGCAGAAAGGCTGTGTACATCAAGGTGAGTCATGTCTGCTGTTTTAAGCTGCAACTTCAGGATGAACAGCAGACCTAAACATAAAGAAATCCTCTTCTGACTCTAGGTTAAGGTGATCGGCCGCCCAGATGTCCCAGAAGGACCTCTGGAGTTTGATGACATACAGGCCAGATCAATCCGGGTCAGCTGGAGGCCGCCCTCTGATGACGGTGGTTCTGACATCCTGGGTTACATAGTAGAAAGGCGAGAGGTACCGAAAGCTGCCTGGTGTACAGTAGATGCCCGGGTAACAGAAACCTCTCTGGTGGTGAAGGGCCTGAAGGAGAATGTAGAGTACCACTTCAAGGTTTCTGCTGAGAACCAGTTTGGTGTCAGCAGATCTCTCAAGTCAGATGAGTCCGTCATACCTAAGACGCCACTTTGTAAGTGACAACTTTCAACTTTCCTCAGTTTAAGCTGTTGTACACCATAACATGTGGATTTCACCAACAAACTGCTTTACTGCAGGTCCTCCTGAACCTCCCAGCAACCCACCAGAGATCATGGATGTTACCAAGTCCACTGTGTCTCTGTCCTGGGCTCGTCCCCGAGACGACGGAGGCTCGCGCGTCACTGGATACTATGTGGAAAGAAGGGAGGTGTCGACAGAGAAGTGGGTCCGCCACAACAAGACACACATCACCACCACCATGTTTAACATCACCGGACTCATTCCCGATGCAGAGTACATGTTCAGAGTGGTGGCTCAGAACGACATCGGGCAGAGCGAACCTGGCCCTGCTTCAGAACCGGTGGTCTGCAAAGATCCATTTGGTGCGTTAATATTGTTCAATACTTATTTATTCAGGAATAAAGTTAGGAAACTAAAAAAAAAATTACAGCTTCACAAAGATGTCCTTGAGTGTCAACCTGTCTGGTTCTTCCTGTAGACAAACCCAGCCAACCAGGAGAGATCGACATCATCTCTGTCACCAAAGACTCCATCACCATCCACTGGCTCAGACCTGAGCATGATGGTGGCAAAGAGATCCTGGGCTACTGGATTGAGTTCAGACAGGCTGGAGAGAGTGCCTGGAAGAAATGCAACAAGGAGCGCTCCAAAGACCGCCAGTTCACCATGGGCGGCTTGATGGAGGCCACAGAGTACGAGTTCAGGATCTTTGCTGAAAATGAGGCTGGACTGAGCCGACCTCGTCGAACACCAATGGGCATCAAGACCAAACTGAGTGGTGAGCTGCTGAGATTTTGATCACACCAATAAGCTGCCAGTAATGCTGGAATGAGTTCAGTCGTGATTAACTCATTCTGGGTGTAAATGTTTTCCCACAGTTGGTGAAGCTCCAGCCTTGAAAGAGGAGATCCAGGATGTAACGACTAAGCTTGGAGAGTCTGGAATGCTGATCTGCGGCATTGTTGGCAGGCCGCTGCCCGAAATCAAGTGGTACCGGTACGGCAAGGAACTGATCCAGAGCCGAAAGTATAAGATGAGTTCAGACGGGCGTAACCACTCTCTGAGCATCCTGACGGATGAGCAGGAGGATGAGGGTCTGTACACCTGTAGAGCCATCAACGAGGCTGGAGAGATAGAAACCAGCGGCAAACTACGCCTTCAGGCACCACCCCAGTTCCACCCGGGCTTCCCTTTGAAGGAGAAGTACTATGCGGGTGCCGGCACTAGTCTTCGCCTCCACGTGGTTTACATTGGTCGTCCCATCCCACAGATTATGTGGTTCTATGGAAAGAAGCCTCTGAATCCATCTGAGAATGTGGTAATTGAACACACAGAAAGCTACACCCACCTGGTGGTGAGAAATGTTCAGCGCAAGTCCAACGCTGGTCGCTACAAGGTGCAACTCAGCAATAAGTTTGGAACTATTGACACTGTGCTGCGTGTTGAAATACAAGGTAAATGCAGACATTATGTTCAGTTATCTTCCAGTCAAGACAAAAAAAGAGTGGTTACCCATTCTTCCTTTCTGTCCAGATAAACCCTGCATCCCCGAGGGTCCCGTCATCGTAGACGCTTTGCTCAAGAGCTCGGTTGTCATCAGCTGGAAGGTTCCCAAGGATGATGGTGGTTCTGTCATCACTAACTACATCGTAGAGAAACGTGAGGCCAAAGAGGGCGAACAGTGGCACCTGGTGTCCTCCTCCATCTCTGGCACCACCTGCCGTGTCCCCAACCTCACGGAAAATGCTGGCTACTACTTCAGAGTCTCAGCCCAAAACCAGTACGGTGTCAGCGAGCCTCTGGAGATCCCATCAGTAGTCATCGTCAAGAGTCCATTCGGTTAGTGCATTTACATTTTCTTTGCTGGTTTGGATCAGATTTGAGCTGTTTGGTGACATTCCCTCTTTGTCTGGTAGATAAACCTGGCATTCCTCAGCAGCCTTTCATCATCAGCTCCACCAAAGACTCCTGCGTTGTCTGCTGGAAGCCTCCCAGCAGCGACGGTGGTGCAAAGATCACCAACTATTACCTGGAGAAACGCGAGAAGAAGCAGAACAAATGGATGTCAGTAACAACTAAGGAGATTGTGGAGACCAGTTATGAAGTCAAGGGCTTGATCGAACGCTTTGAGTACGAGTTCCGTGTGAAATGTAAGAACATGGGCGGTGAAAGCGACTGGAGTGAGATCTCTGCACCCATCATCCCCAAGTCCGACCAGTCTCCTCGTGCCCCTGCCTTCAGGGAGGAGATCAGAGACATGACTGTCAAATATCAGGCCAATGCCACCTTAGTCACCAAGGTACTATCACCACATCTCCTTTGTTTTCACAAGCTAATTCAGATCTTGTTTTTAATATGGCTTTTTTCTACAACAAGGTGGTGGGCTATCCCAAACCTGTGGTGAAATGGTACCGCGGGGGAAAGGAAATCCTGGCAGATGGAACCAAAATCAAAGCCCAGGAGTTCAAGGGTGGTTACTACCAGCTAGTTATTACTGCTGCTGATGAGAATGATGCCTCAGTTTACCAGGTCAGAGCCACCAACTCCTCAGGATCCATCTCTATGACAGCCAACCTGGAGGTGGAAGGTAATTTATCACAGAAATTTTAAAATTATTGGTCTCCACAATATTTCCTACAAATTAACATTTCTTTCTTTGCAACCGCAGTACCTGCAAAGATCCACCTGCCTAAAGAGCTCCAGGGTATGGGTGCCGTCCATGCTGCGCGAGGTGATCACATCACCATCAAGATCCCCATCACTGGAAAGCCTGAGCCAGCAGTCACATGGCAAAAGGGTCAGGAGATCCTTTCTAACTCTCCTTATCACCAGGTCATCACCACCAGATCTTTCACTTCGCTGGTGTTCCAGAAGGGAGTCCAGAGGAGGGATACTGGCTACTACATCATTACCGCCAAGAACAGGTTTGGAACAGACAAGCAAACCATTGAGGTAAACGTGGCGGACATCCCTGAAGCTCCAAAAGGGCTTGTGGTCAGCGACGTGGCACGGGATTCCATCACCCTGAACTGGGAACCTCCGGCCAGCGATGGTGGAAGTGACATCGTTGGCTACATCGTTGAAAAGTGTCCCACCACTGCCGATAGGTGGATCCGCACCGGCCAGACACAGAACTGCAACTTCACCATCATCAACATATTTGGAAAGACCAAATACCAGTTCCGTGTTATTGCAGAGAACGAGTTTGGCCAGAGCCCTCCGTCTGCACCGACTGAGCCTATCACCACGAAGGAAGACACATCTGTTATCAGGAACTATGATGAGGAAGTGGATGAAGACAGAGAGATTACTAAAGAGGAGGCGCTGTTTTACAAGGTGAAGGAGCTTTCTTCCAAGTACACTATCGCAGAGGAGCTTGCTCGCTGCCAGTTCGGAGCAGTCCATCGCTGTGTGGAGATCGCCACAAAGAAGACCTTCATGGCCAAGTTCATCAAAGTCAAAGGAACTGACCGGGAGTTAGTTCTAAGGGAAATCGAAGCTCTGAACGTTGCAAGGCACAAGAATGTCATCTACCTCCATGAATACTTTGAAAGCATGGAAGAAATCATTCTGATCTTTGAATTCATCTCCGGCGTTGACATTTTTGAGCGTCTCGGCATCAACAACTTTGAGCTCACGGAGCAGGAGATTGTCCGCTACCTGAGACAAGTCTGCTCTGCGCTCGACTTCCTGCACAGCCACAACTTCGGCCACTTTGATATCCGACCAGATAACATTGTGTACACCACCAGGAGAAGCACCAACATAAAGATTATAGAGATGGGCCAGTCCAGACTGCTGGTTCCAGGAGAAAACATCAGGATGCTGTATTCAGCCCCAGAATACTATGCCCCGGAAGTCCACCGGCATGATCTGGTCACAACAGCCACTGATATGTGGTCTGTAGGTGTTCTGGCATACGTTCTTCTCAGTGGTCTTAATCCATTTGGTGCAGAATCCATGACAAAGACCATAGAGAACATCTCCAACTGTGAGTACATCTTTGACAGTGAAGCATTCAAGGACATCAGCCTGGAGGCTATGGACTTTGTGGACAGACTTCTAGTCAAGGACAGGAAATTGCGTATGACTGCTCATGAGGCGCTGGAGCATCCATGGCTCAAAATGAAGATCGAGCATGTCAGCAACAAAGTCATCAGGACACTGAGACACAGAAGGTACTATCAGTCTCTGGTTAAGAAGACCGAGACCATTGTCTCAGCAGCTCGGGTAGCCTTCGGAGGTGCTTTCAAGAACCAAAGAGGACTGGCTGTTGGTAAAGTAAAGATCGGAACAGAGTACCACGGCCTTCGTGCCGGTCCAGTCATGCACGGTTCTGCTGAGGAAGGTGGGCACGTCAGATTTACCTGTAGCTTTGTTAACTACGACAAGAGCACTCAGGTGACGTGGTACTTTGGTAACCGGCAGCTGCATCCGAGCCCCAAGTATGAGATTTCTTACAACAATGGCTTAGCAAGCATTTACGTAAAGGACATCGAAGAGAGTGACGATGGTGTCTACAGATGCAAAGTAGTGAGCGATGACGGCGAGGATAGTGCCTACGGGGAGCTCTTTGTGGAATCTGTGAGGAGCATTAGAGAATTTTACATGAGTCGCTCCATCAGGAAACTGAGGAGGAGAGTTGACAAGACCAAACTTCTACAGAGACCACCGGAGTTCACTCTGCCTCTCTACAACACCACCGCATACATTGGAGAAGATGTGCGCTTTGGTGTCACCATCACAGTGCACCCTGAACCTCGTGTAACATGGCTGAAGAACGGAGAGAGGATAAAGCCGGGTGAAAACGATGGCAAGTACACTTTCACAAGTGATAAGGGTCTATACCAGCTCATGATCCATAACCTGGATGCAAGTGACGAGGCAGAGTACACCATCATGGCCCACAATAAGTTTGGAGAGGACAGCTGCACGGCTCGTCTGACTGTGATACCTCATCCTGTGACAGAGGAAACCATGAGACCCATGTTCAAACGTCTGCTGGCTAACATCGACTGTGTGGAGGGCCACAGCGTCCGCTTTGAGCTCAGGGTCTCAGGAGTACCCAGTCCCACTCTGAAATGGGAAAAAGACGGTAAACCGCTGCAGTTTGGACCTAAAGTTGTGGTCATAAAGGAAGACATAGACTACCATGTACTTCATATCCGGGAGACTCTACTTGAAGACTCTGGCGTGTACAAAGTTACTGCAATCAATTCAGCAGGTTCGGCAACCTGCCAAGCCACGCTGAAGGTGGACCGTCTTACCTACACCAGGAGGGAGTACAAGAGTGAGGAGGAGAAGTACAGACACATACAGAAACAAATTGAAAAGACCAACAAGATGGCTCAGCAGATTGCTGCCACCGAGGAGCTGGTGCCACTCAACCCCACGGCACAGGAAGCCCTCAAATTTGCTGCAGATCTATATAAACCTGCAGTAAGCACCAAGAACGTCGAAGGCGAGTTTGATATCACAGAGGAGAAGACAGAGACCAAGAGGCTGGAGGAGGAGAGGAGGATATTCTTGCCTTATGAGATTCCTGAGCCTGTGGTTCATGATCCCAAAGCTCTGGATGAAGACAGGACCATCAAACAGTTCGTGCCTCTGTCTGACATGAAGTGGTATCGCAAGCTGAAGGATCAGTACGAGATTCCCGAAAAGGCAGAGCGGTTCGTGCAGAAGAGGCAGAGACGTATTCGTCTTTCCAGGTGGGAGCAGTTCTACGTCATGCCGCTTCCCAGGATTACCGACCAATATAGGCCAAGGTGGCGTATTCCCAAACTCAGTCTGGATGATCTGGAGACAGTCAGACCAGCAAGGCGGTCACCATCTCTTGAGTCCGAGATCTCTGTCAGAACTAGGAGGAGATCTCTGGGAGACCTCAGTGATGAGGAGCAAATGATGCCTGTCGATGACTACCTGTCCCTGAGGAGAACAGAGGAGGAGGAAATGATGCCAGATGACGAGCTGGAGCTCGGCTTCTCTGCGTCTCCAGCTGGCAGTCCCGTTCATTTAGAGCGGCGTGCCATGGAGCACCAGGAGAAGAGACAGGAAATCAGACACGAGGTGGCCGAGGTCACAGAGACAAAGAAACGCACCATTTCTCAGTTTATGAGGAGAAGACGGTCTCTGTCACCCACTTACATCGAACTGATGCGTCCAGTTTCAGAGCTCATCCGACCAACACGCAGGCTGGAAGCTGATGGTGAGGTTGCAGGGCGGCGGTCTCCCACACCCGAGAGGACCCGTCCTCGTTCTCCCAGCCCTGTCAGGTCAGTGGAGAGGTCGTCCCGCTCGTCCTCGCGGTTTGAGCGGTCAGCTCGCTTTGATATTATGTCCCGCTACGAGGCCAGAAAGTCTGCTCTGAAGTCAGAGAGGAAGTATCAGGTTGTCAGTCAGACACCTTTCAGTCTGGATCATACCCCCCGCGTGACTGTGAGGATGCGTTCCCATCGCATCCCGATCGGCCAAGACACCAAATTCACCCTGAACATCCAGGCCAAGCCCGAGGCTGAAGTTTCATGGTTCCACAACGGAGCTGCAATCTCTGAAAGCAGCGGGAAGTATGTCTTCACAAACATGAGTGGTGTTTTGTCCATAGCCATCCTGGACTGTCAGGAGGAGGACAGCGGCACATATCGCTGTGTGTGCTCCAACTCTAAGGGAGAGGCATCGGACTACGCCTCCCTGGAGGTGTCAGGTGGAGGTTACACCACCTTCTCTTCACGGCGCAGAGATGAGGAGGTTCTCAAAGCCCATGTTCCTGAAGTCACTCGCATTGACCACTATCACACCACACACTTCAAGGCAGGCTACGCCTCCCAGACTCACTTAGAGGTGGAAGAGAGCAAGACAAAGCTGACGGAGACCCACGATGTTGTCACACGAGAAAGGTACTCCGCCTCCGCTGAGAGGTACGACTCTTCTATCAAGTACGCATCCACCGAATACCTGTCATCTAGCTCGTCATATTCTTCAGAGAAGTTCTCTCTAAGTGGGAAGCACACCTCATCTGAAGCTAAACTGAAATCATCTGCTGCTGCTGAGGAGGTTTCCCTGCACAAGGAAAAACCTTCTCTCCCTGCTAAAATCCTCACCAAGCCTCAGTCTGTGACTGTTGCAGAGGGAGAAACCGTCAGATTCTCCTCAGACATCGACGGGGAACCGGCACCGACTGTAACCTGGATGCATGAGACCATAACCATTGCCTCATCACACCGCATTCAGGTAACAACAACGCAGTATAAATCTAGCCTGGAGATCTCCTCTGTGACCTCCTCCGATGAGGGCAGCTACAGTGTGGTGGTGGAGAATTCAGGAGGCCGGCAGGAGGCTCATTTCACTCTGACCATTCGAAAGCCAGTTTCCAAAGAGGAAGTCAAAGCTGTAAAATCTCCTGAGCCATCCGTGAAGTCACCTACGCCCAGCATTACATCACCACAACCCACAATCACCTCACCTGTTCCCTCCGTCTCGTCTCCTGTTCCCAGTGTGAAATCACCAGAGCCTGGCGTCAAATCCCCTGAACCATCAGTTATATCGCCAGCACCAAGCGTCAAATCCCCTGAACCAAGCGTAACGTCTCCTACACCAGGTGTGAAGTCACCAACACCAGGTGTGAAGTCACCAACACCAGGTGTGAAGTCACCTGAACCAGAGGGAATCAAATCTCCGAGGGGCGTGAAATCTCCAGAGCCATCTGCCCCGTTTCCTGCACGCAGCTTAAAATCACCAACTCCTGGTGTTAAATCTCCTGAACCAGAGGGAATCAAGTCACCACGCGGGATAAAATCTCCTGAGCCTGGACTCAAGTCACCAACTCCCATCAAGTCTCCTGCAGGTGTGAAGTCTCCAGAACCTGAGGAGGTAAAATCTCCTCGTGGTTTGAAGTCTCCAGAGCCTGCAGGCATCAAAACACCACGAGGCATCAAGTCTCCAGAACCTGCAGGCATCAAAACACCACGAGGCATCAAGTCTCCAGAACCTGCTGGGATCAAGTCGCCGAGGACCTTGAAGTCCCCCGAACCCGACGGGATCAAATCACCTCCCAGGATGAAGTCTCCTCCTCCCATCATGTCCCCAAAGAGGGTTGTGTCTCCTCCCACTGTGAAGTCCCCAACCCCAAAACCTCCAAAGGTCCTGAGTCAGGTAGCGGCCGAGGCCTGCGAGGGCTCGGTCCAGATGTCCTGCACCTGCGAGAGCAGCGTCAGGGAGGTGGTGTGGTTCGTCAACGGGAGGAAGCTTTCACAGAGCAGCCGCTTTGAGATGCATTACTCTGAGGGCTACTGTAGCCTTCTGATCCATGACCTGTCAGACAGCGATCAGGGAGAATATGTCTGTGAGATGACCTCAGAGGGAGGAGTGTCCAAATCCTCCTTCTCCTTCACTGGACAGGTGTTCCAGTCCATCTACAAGAAAGTTACAGCCCATCGCGAGCAGCAGGTGGCGCTTAAAGGTGAAAAATCTTCAGTTTGCTCATTTTAATTCACAGAAAAGTTATTTAATGACTTCATCCTTTATATTTTCATCTCTTTCACAGGATCCATGACAATGAGTCAGAAGGAGTCTTCATCGTCAATGAGCTCATCTGCGATGATGAAGAAAGAAGTCCACATGGTGGAGGAGTCTTCCTCCTTTTCTTCCTCTGCCCACCAGACAATGATGTCGTCCATGATGGAGTCCAGCGCCTTTAGCAGCACGGCAGCTGAGATGAAGTTTGAGACCATGTCCATGTCCAGCATGTCCTCCATGACATCTGAGACATACGCCATGAGCTCCAGCAGCCTGACAGAGATGTCGGCCCTCATGGAGGGGTCCTCTTACAGAGCGGTCGGTAAGTCTTCAGGTTAATTCGTCTGCAGTCTGCGTTCCAGCAGAAATCACCTGTGAAGGGAAAATATTTACAGATGATAGGCTGCATGGTGGTGCAGTTAGTTAGCACTGCAGCCTCACTTCAAGAAGGTTCGTGGTTCGGGCCTCAGCTTGGGGAGGTCTAAAAAGTAACCTACGGATAGGCTGATTGAAGAATGTGAGGAGGTCCACACAGAAATAAGATTCATACATACATATGAACATACATACTTACATATATACACATGGATATATACATATTGTTGAGACAAAAACTTCTCTGTCAAGAATGAGGAGTCTGGTTGTAAAAGTGAAAATGATTACAGGTTTATTGAAACAAAGAAAATAGTACAAAGTAAAGAGTGTGTTCAGAGGTCCATGAGGCAGAGCTCTGGAGAGAGTCTGACCATGAACAGACAAGCTGGAACTTATGAAGCCTCGTATCCACGTTATTGCTTAATCATATATGTTGTCAGGATGAAACAAAGAGATTGCTCTGGAGTCTAGCTCCAGATTCATGTTGTAAAACCATAAACAATGATGACCGGTGAGGCTGACCCATCCAGGTCAGCTAAGAGGGAATCTGGTGGATATCAGCTAAAGTGTGGACAGGCTCTCACATTTAGAGGAAACAGACTTATTATCAGTTGTTTAGCAAAGTGCAATCAGGAGCTGTGCCGGCTGTATCAAGGACTTAACACAGAGAGCTGCTGATTCAAATAATGACATTATGCTGAATATGTCAAAGGATGAAACTCACATATGAACTAATTAATATGAGAAGCATGTATATAAAATGGCTGTTAATCACATTAACATGGATACATACATGAACATAGTTACATACGTACATACATACATATACACGTATGTATATAACATTTTATGGCAGAGTGAATTCTGTTAGACCGTCTAACATGAAACTTGTTCCAGGTTGCGCTCCGAGGATCGAAGCTCTGCCAGA
The DNA here is from genome assembly GCA_037177535.1 of Pseudomugil gertrudae. Classification (NCBI taxonomy): domain Eukaryota; kingdom Metazoa; phylum Chordata; class Actinopteri; order Atheriniformes; family Pseudomugilidae; genus Pseudomugil; species Pseudomugil gertrudae. The sequence goes on from JBAMHV010000013.1 coordinate 567,232, forward strand.
GGACATCAGCATCGAGCCGGGAAAGGTCCTGACGGTGGCCTGCGCCTTCTCTGGTGATGCCAAACACATCGAGTGGTCCCGCGCTGGTAAAACCGTTGAGGTGACCGCTGGTGGACGTTTCCATATCGAGACCACCGAAGACCTGACCACCCTCATCATCACTGCGGTGAAGGAGGAAGATGCCGGAGCCTACACCCTCAAACTGTCCAACGAGCTGGGATCGGACGCAGCGACCGTCCACATCAGCATTCGAACGGTGTAAAAAACGAAACCTGACCCTCACACCTCCCCTTTCCCTCCTACACACCTTTAATTTAACGAGCAAAGTAATCTACCTGATGAAGATCTGGATGATTCTTGTAAATATGAAGTATTTTTGTACCAAACGTGACATTAATTTAAACTAAAGCCTGAAGATGTAAAATGTGCCATG
>JBAMHV010000013.1:971726-987711 GCA_037177535.1 Pseudomugil gertrudae
ATGTTCAGAAAATATAAACCAAGCAGAGCTCTGAGATCCAAAGATGCAGGTCAGCTGGTCCAGACCAGAGTCCAGACCAGAATCCAGACCAGTAACCAGACCGGAGTCCAGACCAGTAACCAGACCGGAGTCCAGACCAGTAACCAGACCGGAGTCCAGACCAGTAACCATGGTAACTTTATCTGATCTGCTTTTTATGACTGATGTTCTTGCTGTTTTACATCTTTAATGTTTTTACTGTTTCAATGTAAAACACTTTGAACTGTCCTGAAAGGTGCTGTATAAATAAACTTGCCTTATTTTATAAATTCCTGCAATAACTTTTTAAAACTTTATTATTCCAGGTTCTTCGACACACCGTTGGTGTTTTTTTCCACATATTAAAATAAACGTGCAATAAAACCATTAAAGATGCAATAAAACCCCGTTTCCACGGCGACTAGACCAACTCGTGTGCAAACAGCTTGTGCTGCAGCACCAGCTGGACGGAGAGCTCATTGATCCTGCAGCACCGGCTACATGCAAAGCCAGAAAACTGTCAGGATCTTCATCAGTCATGAGGATGAAGAGTTTCCGGTTCGGTGCCGATGAGGAACCAACAAATCCGAAGGCGCGCACGCACACACACACACACACACACACATAACCGCCTGCTCCAAACCTCTGAACATTAAATCATTTCACTCTTATAAACAAATAAGTTTAATGATTAATTTTTAGTGATTAAAGCAGAAACGAGTCGTTTGTTAAAGTCTTGAAAATGTTTTTAAAAAATGAAGCAAAACTTTCTCATGTGGCATCAAATACTTCCTGTTTTGACCCTAAAGGCCAAAAATGTCACATTTTCCATCCCGCACAGCCTCCCTGCTGACCATCCATCCCATAATGAGCACAGTGCAGCATCTTCTGGTGGCTTCATAACGTTTGTTTCATCACAGAATAAAATCAGTTCTGGAGGAAAAAGTCTGAAAAGTTTTATTCCATTAAAACCAGGAAGTCTGATTCTGAACAATAAAAATGAGACAAATAAAAACCTGGAAACACTACAACATGTACAAGAGCAGGAGAGGCTCACGGAGGAAGAGTGCGGTATGTACACAGAAGATGAAGACGTAGCGTTTCCCAAACGGCGTGTGGAGCCAAACAAGCTTCTAAAATGAATAAAACCGAGTCCAGTAAGGCTAAAAAGGTCCGTTCAGAGACCCGGAACCGGGCCTTTGTGCTGCGGGCTGCAGAGTCGGCTCTGCAGCTCCACCACCACGCTCTTCATCACGTCGCCCAGCCGATGGTGGATGTCTACAAGCTGCTGCGGTGAGCAGCGGCTCAGCTCCAGTGGCGTGGCGCTGCAGGTCAGGACCTCCACCGCCGCCGGGAGCCCGGAGGAGTCGGGGTTCTGCGTGGTCAGGCCGGTCCAATCCGGTTTCACGTCTGCAGACTCCTCCTCCAGCGCCGCGGCTGCAAACACAAACACGTTCAGATGCTCTGCAGAAACAGCAGCTCTACCTTCAGTTCCGCTTACGCACCCAGCAGCTTCTCCTCCTGATCCTCCGCCGTTCGAGGAGCGCCGCCCTCCTCCTGCTCCGACGTCATCATCTCCGTTTCATCGAAGCTCTTCAGCTCGTCTCCGCCGCGTCCTTTCCTCTGCAGGATGACAGATCAGGCGTCAGAGCGGGCCGTCGAGCCGCGACGAGCTGACCGCCAGCAGGCCGACGCTTACCTGCTGCTCGTAGATCTTCAGAGCCTTCTTCACGTTGGAGACCTTCGGCGAGCAAATGGGAAGCGTTTTGACCTCAGCAGGAGTCAGAGCGCTGAGGTCACCTACAGTCTTGATGTTCCTGGCTCGAACCAGCTGCCCGAAGCCACGAGACCTGCGAGGAGGAACATAGGAGGCGATGAGACGAGGCAAAGAGACGCCGGCATCTCGTCTTACGGTGTTCTCACCACATGGAAGAGGAGATCTGAGGAAGCACCGCCTCCACCGGAGCAGAGCAGCCAACCAGAGCCGGGTAGACACAGTGCCTGGAGACGGCGCGGGGCTCCTGGCCCATCTCAGAGATCTGGAGGAAATATTCAAACTCATCATCTCAGGATCTGAGACGATATTCACACATAAAAATACAACATTTTAACCCAGTAAAATAAAAAGAATGAGAGGCTGTTAAACAGGTTTAAAACAGGGGGAAAATGTAGAAAATTAAGAGATAAAATGTAAGAATAAAAACTATATATGTGTGTGTGTGTGTGTGTGTTTCTGCCGAGTCATCGTTTAGTCCCGAAATCCAGCCCAACACGTCATTATAAACGGTTTGAGGCAGAAATGCCTTTAAACCTCTTCATCGTCCCATCATCATCATCCTATCACGAATCATCATCCTCCCATCACCAATCATCATCCTCCACCATTATCCATCATCATCATCATCATAAACTCCCAAACTTCATAAAAATGAATATTGATAATTATCAAAATATTAAAAAAGTAAGTGCAGCAACTTATTTATTTCTGTGAGTGTTTTGTCCCTTTAGACTTTCCGTAGGCAGAATTTGGAAGATCAGAGGGAACCAAGTGGTTTAAATCTCTTTAGTTTGTTCACACATGCTAACCGCTCGCATTCCAATAGTATTTTCCATTGATTTTAGCTTCGAGCTAACTGCTTTTTGTACATTTTGATGTGCTGCATTTGTGATTTTATTAAAGCAATAAATTAATTTCCAATAATGTATTTTATGTTTATTTAATGAGTTTTACTGTTTTAAATTATTAAAGCTTTCTAAACTCTGCCTCGGATCTTATTGCACGATGGGTTGTAATAAAAATGGGAGGAAAAATAGTTGTCATTCAAACTTGTAATTCAAGGCTTTCTCCCCCACATCGCACCGAACGTCTACCAATCACTATTTATCGTTATTAAATCATCATCCAGCTCCATTTGTGAGGAAGTAAAAATACATATTGGGAACAATTCCTCAATAACGAGTCTGGAATAACAAATCCAGATAAAAACTAGTGATGCATGATATGACATTCAACCGATATTTTTCTGCTTGTCATGACCGATACCCGATAAGTTATCGATATTTTCACGTTTACTATAATCGGCAGTTGGTGCTGCACCTGCTTTATGGCTGCGTTGCCTGAAAGGATTTTTATAGGGAACCAATAAAAAAAATAAAAAATTATCAGATATTTTATCGGCTCGATAAATATCGTGCATTCCTAACAAAAACCATGAAAACGTACCAGACACTTCTTGAAGCTCTTGTAACCTGGACTGTGCACATTTCTGGGACTGAGGATCAAGGTGCCTTTTGTTGGAGTCGTGATGAGCTGGAAGAACAAGAAGATGGTCAGTACTCAGCACGAACTCAACGCAACCCCTCTGAGGAACCCAAACTCTTTACGGCCCCTCCGAGGTGAACCCAAACTCATTACGGACCCTCCGAGGTGAACCCAAACTCGTTACGGCCCCTCCGAGGTGAACCCGAACTCGTTACGGCCCCTCCGAGGTGAACCCAAACTCGGCACGGTCCCTCTGACGTGAGCCCGAACTCGTTACGGCCCCTCCGATGTGAACCCGAACTCGGCACGGTCCCTCCGAGGTGAACTCGAACTCGGCACGGTCCTTCCGAGGTGAACCTGAACTCGGCACGGTCCCTCCGAGGTGAACCCGAACTCGTTACGGTCCCTCTGAGGAACCCAAACTTGTTACGGCCCCTCTGAGGTGAACCCAAACTGGACGCGGCCCCTCTGAGGTGAGCCCGAACTCGTTACGGCCCCTCCGAGGTGAACTCGGCACGGTCCCTCTGAGGTGAACCAGAACTCGGCACGGTCCCTCTGAGGTGAGCCCGAACTCGTTACGGCCCCTCCGAGGTGAACCCAAACTTGTTACGGCCCCTCTGATGAACCCAAACTCGTTACGGCCCCTCTGAGGATCCCAAACTTGACGCGGCCCCTCAAGGTGAACCCAAACTCGTTACGGCCCCTCCGAGGTGAACCCGAACTCGTTACGGCCCCTCCGAGGTGAACCCGAACTCGTTACGGCCCCTCTGATGAACCCAAACTCGTTACGGCCCCTCTGATGAACCCAAACTCGTTACGGCCCCTCTGAGGATCCCAAACTTGACGCAACCCCTCAAGGTGAACCCAAACTCGTTACGGGCCCTCCGAGGTGAACCCAAACTCGTTACGGTCCCTCTGAGGTGAACCCAAACTGGACGCGGTCCCTCTGAGGTGAGCCCGAACTCGTTACGGCCCCTCCGAGGTGAACCCGAACTCGGCACGGTCCCTCTGAGGTGAACCAGAACTCGGCACGGTCCCTCCGAGGTGAACCCGAACTCGTTACGGCCCCTCCGAGGTGAACCCTAACTCGGCACGGTCCCTCCGAGGTGAACCCGAACTCGGCACGGTCCCTCTGAGGTGAACCCGAACTCGGCACGGTCCCTTTGAGGTGACCCCAAACTTGACGCGGCCCATCCGAGGTGAACCCGAACTAGGCACGATCCCTCCGAGGTGAACCCGAACTCAGCACGGTCCCTCTGAGGTGAACCCGAACTTGGCACGGTCCCTCTGAGGTGAACCCAAACTGGATGCGGTCCCTCTGAGGTGAGCCTGAACTCGTTACGGCCCCTCCGAGGATCCCAAACTTGACGCGGCCCCTCAAGGTGAACCAGAACTCGTTACGGCCCCTCCGAGGTGAACCAGAACTCGGCACGGTCCCTCTGAGGTGAACCCGAACTCAGCACGGTCCCTCTCTGAGGTGAACCCGAACTTGGCACGGTCCCTCTGAGGTGAACCCAAACTGGATGCGGTCCCTCTGAGGTGAGCCTGAACTCGTTACGACCCCTCCGAGGTGAACCCAAAATCGGCACTGTCCCTCCGGGTAACCTAGTTGCTGTCTTCCTTTGTACCTTTGGCTGTGGGATGCCACTGGCTTTAGATCGTCTGGGGGAACTGGTTCTGACGGCCGGGCTGCGACGGTCGATGTCATCCGCCGTTTCCTGCCGCTGGATGGGATTGGCGAAAGAGACGCGGCGGGACTGTGGAGACACACCGAGACAATCCAGTCAGATCTGGCTCTGTTCTTTGGATCAGAGGCTGGGAATTTGGACTTACTTTGACCAGAGGGGAGGCTGTCTCCAACTCCAGCTGCCTCTTCTGGGCCTTCTTCAGGATACTGGAGGAGGGTGAAGCTGAGGGAGACCAGGTTCCTCTGGTTCGTCCATCGTTGGGGCTTTGGACGATGTCCTGCTCTGTTAAAGCCTCCAAATCCATCAGCTTCAACGGAGAGTTGTGGATCAGCGCCTCTGAGGACCCGAGAGCAGCTTCCATTTGCTTCTCTTCCACTGTCGCCAGGTTACTCTTACCATCTTCCTCCTGTAGAGGAGCAGCGTCTTCCTCAGCTCTGGGCTCTGGAAGCTGCTGTCCAGCATCTGGTGGACACTCTTCAGCTGCAACCTCTGTCGGAGCAGACAGAACTTCTCCATGAGCCGTTTCAGAGTCCAGAGTTAGTTTTTCTGTGTCCACATCTTCGTCTTTTCCCCCTGGAGGCTCTGGGACCTCCTGTGTCTCCGTCGTCTCGTTGAGAGGCGCCGTAGAGCCCCCAGGAGACGGACACTGGTCCTGATCTAACTCAGGCTTTTCAATGTCCTCACAGTTTGTTTCAGAGTCTATGTGTTCTGTGTTGCCTTGATGTGTCTCCATGGTGACAGTGTTGCGTTCCTCCTCCAAGCTTCCGGAAACCTCCGGAGACTCAGGCAGGTCCTGGGTTTGTGTCTCCTCTAAGCTCTGACCGTCAGCCTTCGGAAAAGCATCATCCGTCTGCGATCTGACTGCAAGCGGACTCTGCACAGATGACCAAGCCTTCTTTCCTTTCCTTCTGGGAATGACAGGAATTCCTTGGAATTCGGAGGATTCTGACTCTGAGGACTCCACACCGGCTGGAGATGCCAGGGACGATCTTTGTGTGGAGTACTTGCCTTGGCTTTGGGAGGACTCGGATCCAGAAATATCTGAAGATTGTGAGGCATTGGGGGACAAGCCGGAACTCGATTTCAACAGCTCCTCTTGAACCTTGCTTCTCCTGGTCCTGCCTCCAGATCCAGACCCGACCTCAGCCTGGACCGGAGTAGAAGACTGAGACCGTCTCCATCTAATAGAAGCTGTGTTGTCCTCAGACTCTGCTACCTCAGGTGAAGCTTTGCTTCGTCTGGATCTACGCTTTACCTGACTGTCCGTAGTCGTCTGAGAGTCCTCCTGGCTGAGGTTCTCATCCCCCGTTTCCATGGCAACACCTGCATCAGTTTCTATTTTGTTTGACGATTCATCTTTGGACTCGGCTGGAACAGGCGTGTCAAACTGAGAGTCGTTATGTTGGGGCATGTCCTCAATTTGTGATGAAGACGGGACATCTGGCTTGTCCTCTAGCTTTTCCTCAGCTTCAAACTCCTGGGACTTGCCTTCAGTTTGAGGAGAAGGTGCGAGTGTCTGGGTGTCTCCGTCTTCCTGCGGTTGGCTGAATGAGTCCATCTTGGCCGTCTCGTAGGCGGATTTCGGTGGCCGACCACGCCTCTTCTGCGATTGGGTGCTGCTGTCGGACGGCGTGTCCATCTGGCTTTTTTCCAGCTCGCCGGCACTTCTGCGCTTCCGTTCGGGTTTGTCCATGAAGTCGTCCAAACTACTGAACAGTCTTATCTTCTTCCGAGGTCTTCCCTGAGAGCTGGTCTGACTCGACTCGCTCGAGTCTCTGGATCTGGATCGGAGACGATCCCTGCCAGCATTCTCCTCGGCAGCCTGCTGACTCCTCGTGTTTGGCCGGCTCTGCTGCATCTTCGTCGATTCCACTTTGGGATCGTCGCCGGACCGTCTCGGTCTGAAATGCTTGCGCTTCTCATCCCGCTCTTCAGGATTTTCTCCAGGTAGGAGAGGTCGGACTCTGTGGCGTCCGGACCGTCTGGGTTCATCCGGAGAAGACTGAGAATCCTCCAATGATGGCTCAGATTTTTCTTTCTCTTCCTGCTCGGAGGCGGCATTCTCGTCCCGCTCAGAGGCGGCATTCTCGTCCCGCTCGGAGGCAACCCTCTCTGCCTGCTCGTCCCGTTTGGAGGCGGCCTGCTCGTCCCGTTTGGAGGCGGCCTGCTCGTCTCGCTCGGAGGCGGCCTGCTCGGAGGTGGACTGCTCATCCAGCAACGTCATGTCTGGATTTTTCTCTGCATGTGTCTGTGTATCAGGAATGACGTCTTCTTCCTCTGTCGATTCGCTCCGCAGCTTCTCGATCAACTTCAAAGGCTCGCTCTTCAATGAGCCTTTAGGACGCCGTGGGGACTCGGGGCTCTCACTTGCTGAACACTGTGGACTTGATTTCCCATCAGATCCCACCAGTGGAGAATCGTCGGGAGATTTCTTCCTGCTACTGGAGGTCTTTCGAAGAGGACCGGTGAAGGAGGACGAGCTGCTGGGACTGGCGGGTTTTCCCTCTGTGTACGTCTCCAGGGTGATGAAGGACTGACGCCGACTGTTGGGCTTCTGAGGAGTCCCTGAAACCAGATCCGAGGATACGGACACGTTCGGACTGGTTCCGTCTTTGGCTTCCGCTCCCTCATTAGTCATTGTATCCATGGCAACGGCTGCTGTGCCAGCAGCAGCTGAGGTTTCTGCAGTCTCAGTGCTATTCGGGCTGGCGTAGTCCTGAGTGTCTTCGTCCTTTTCCTTGTTGTTCTCCTGAACCTGAGAGAAACCAAACAGGAGACGTTACTCGTTTTTACCGTTTGAGTCTCCATGACAACCATTTGAATGTCCTTACCACATCCGGAGCCAGTTTGGGATGATCCGGAGCCGGCTCGGTGGGATTATTCTCGCTGTGGGAAAAATGTTAGTTACTTTTTGACCTCAGACGATTGAGCGGTTCCGATTATGACGGCAGAACTTACGAGGTGTCGTCCTGGCTCTGGGTGTACTGGGTGAACACTGTCGTGTCCAGAGAGGCGTCCAGGTTGTTGTACATGGCGGGAATGTCCACCCTGTGGACAGGAAAAGCCAAGCGTCATACAGCTGACCCGCTCAGTACCGGAACGACACCAGAACAAAGAAGCTCTGACCTTTTGGTTCTTTTCACCTCCTTCTGGTGCTCGGTCAGAACCCGCTCCTTCGCCTCCGGAGGGATGAAGACAAAGTCGATGGAGGCCTCCTCCTCCAGGATCTCCCTACGAGGCGGTTTGGGAGAACCGAAGTCCAGCTTAGTCTGCAGACAGAAAACAGAACCCGGATCAGGACAAAAACCGGAATCTGAAGCAAATAAAGGAATGAAGAGAAAATGGACGTTAAAATGATGCTGAACGTGGCCGCTGGTGCTGGACGGACCGACCCGAGCAGAGGCTTAAGATGAAGGAAACATGATGGATGCAAATATCACTGAACTGTGGGAGAAACTGTGGTGATGAAGAGTTCTGCTCCTCCAGACACACCCGGACCTGGTTCTGGATCTAGTTCTGGTCATTCAGAAAACTTGTTTCCACTTTCATGAATGAAATAAAGTTTTTACAGGTCAGTTTGTTTTATTGACTTAATTCCAGGTTTAAACAGCTTAAATCCTGACCGAAGCGAGTCAGGAGTCAGCAAAGAGTCCGTCCAATCAGGATGCTTCAGAGGTGTGATGTCACATGGAGCAAAGGCTTTACACTTACAGAAACCGGTGTGGAGGTCTTCATGGCGCTCCAGTTGTCCGGCTCCGCAGCTTTTCCCAGCATCGACTCCTTCTTCCCGGCAGAGACCGGCATCCCGCTGAGCTTCGGCTCCAGCTCTGAACTCTCGCTCTGGACACAGAAACGGAGCTGAATGCAAACGAGGAGCGTAAAAACAAAAAGCAGAAGGCGGACAGAAACTCACCGAGAACTGTTCGCTGAGCTCGCTGGGAACGCCGACGGCCTGAAAGCCCGGGAGAATGATGGGAATCTTCTGTTTCACCTGGCTCAGAACCGGCCTGCACCGACAAGACAAACTGAAACCTTCTGTCGCCACGGCAACGTAAGGGGAAGCAAACCTTACAAAGCTTCACCTGATCTCCTCGGGGTATGTCAGGCTGACGGCGTTGCCGAAGGAGGCGTTCCAGAACTGCGTGACCGCCGTGCGCAGATGCTTGTTCCGGTGCGGAAACAGCACGCAAAGGAGCGGCGCCGTCAGCGCCAGCAGCTCGCTGTCGAACGCCAGTGTGGCCCGCGTCTGCAGGCAGCCGAGGACGTCGCCCAGAAGCTTCTCCAGCTGCAAGAGGAAGCACAGGTTACGGCCTCTGACCCCACCGACCCTGCAAAGCGCTCCGGCGGAACACAGACCTTCTCCTGCAGCGACGAGCTGAACCTGGACGTCTCAGCGCCGGCATGTTTGTAGAGTCGCGTCAGAGGTTGGACCAAAGCCGTCAGAACCTCCCGGACAGCGTCGTTCAGGACCAGGTTGGAGAACAGAGCCATCGGGATGGAGACCAGAGCCGAGACCGTGGCCTCAGGATGAGAGTCCGGGGCGTCCAGATACACCTGGAGACAGTCCACCAGCAAGGACTGGAAGGTGGTCAGGTTCCCCAGAGCCTTGTTCCGCTTCCGGGTCCAGTTTACCGGAGTGTGAGGAGCTGCAAGGGACCAGGTTCGTATAAGAACAGAAACCGGGTCAAACCCAGCAGAACCGACTCAGAAAAACATCTGTTTAGTTCTTACATTTGAGCTTCTGTTGGAAGTGCGGCGCGTACGGAGAGAAGTCCACGCAGTCCACCATCACATGCAGGAAACTGGACACGGCGTTCAGCATCGCGGGAGCCTGCAGGATCACAGCAGAGTTTCCCAAACACACTTTCCACAACACACACACGGCCAATAAAATGCAAGTAGATGCACAAATTACTCAAACGTCAGCCCAAAGCTTCATCCGACAGAAACTAAAGATAAGAAACCTGGTTTGGTTTGTAATTAGTGCCGAGAACGATCTGCGGTGATCAATCACTTCGTTACGCGCAACATTTAATGATGCTGATCTGGCTTTGTGCAAACCGAGCCCCGTAAGAAGTGCAAAAACCTGATTTATCAAACAAATTAGTTTAACAGCAGTTTGCAGCAGAAACTGAAAAATGTTCTGCAGATAAATAAATATTAAATCACATCTCGCTAAAAGGTCTGCAAAAAAAAAGCACAAAGCTGGTCAAAAATTAGCCGAACTGCTACAGCTAAACTACACTGCGGGGTCCCACAGGGATCCATCCCGGGATCACTGTGGATCCTCATTTATATAAATAACTTATTTAGATGTCACGAATGAATGTTTGCCAATATGCTGACAACACAACCCCTATATCCGTCACAAATTATCCGTAAAGATAGTTTGAAAATATCATTTTTAGTGTCAATAATTCCTAAAATAAAGATTTTGCTCAAATTGAATTAGAGTTTTGCAGTTTATTCACACCCGCTACGTTTCCATCAAACCCAATAAACATAATAAACACTGGTGATGGAAACTGAAACATTTTCTTTGCACTTACATCACCAGAGTGATGTAGAAAGGTCATGTGACTGGTTTATTTAAATGGGACAGTGCATATTAATGAACATATAAATGTGACTACGCCAGATTTAAACGGCGATGATCTGTGGTCCCTGCAGATCAAAACAAGGTTAAAAAGAGCAGTTTTTAAATTACAACAATATGAGATAAAAACACGTTAAAAACAGCAGGAAAAAAAAAACTAACACCAACAGGGACTGTGTCAGGGCTCTGTCCACTAAAAGCTGTCCCTCTCAGAGACGGTTGTCTCACCTGGACGCTCAAGTTGATCTGTTGGACAGTTCAGATTACAGTTTAATAAACTCATTCACTGAATGTGAAGCAACCACGTTGGATGGACGAGGAATCTGTGAATGCTATGTTTTAGGAGAAAGCCGGGACGAGCAGGCGGAAAACGCTGAAACATCCTCCTGAGAAGCGGAAGTTCGCGGAACAACATTTTACAGCTTAAACCACTCCGTAGAAACACTTTTATTCTGCTAGAAGCTCATGCAAACGCAGCAGCTGCTGACAGCGAGCGGTGTATCTGTGAAAGTTGTGCAGCGTGCTCCAGATTCTGCTTTGCTACCACAGCATCTGGATCAGGTCTGCGGCAGTGAACGCACGTGCTCCCACATGTCCAACGCTTTGAGGCGACATTTCGCCTCCTTTCTAATGCAAACAGACGTTTGCTCGTGGTGTTTGGAGCCCTGAACTCACCGCCAGCGCCTCTCGGTCCGCCGCCATCTTCACACAGAGTTCCTCGCAGCAGACGTTCTCCTCGGCCGTCACCACCAGAGCGGAGCATCGGGCGAACACCTTGTACAGCTTTGACCACGACGACAGCATCGACTTCTGGGACGCCTGAACGAAACAAAGCCGTGAGAACCGGACCCAACGGGTCGGGTCGGAGCTTCCGAGGGCGAAGCAGACCTGAGGGAGCGGTGAGCCGCGGAGGAGGTGCATGACGGGGAAGGTCAGGGCCGAATGCATGGCGCTGAAGTTGTGCTCCAGAGCGTCACCCTGGTTCACCTCGTTGGACTGGGAACCAATCAGAGACCAGGAACAGCGTTAGATTCATGGCGGACGGACATGATTGGTGGAACCATGCGCCGGTTCTGACCCCACCTGTGTGATTGTGTCAGTGAGCGCACCGACCATCAAGCTCCACATCCGCCACAGCTGCTCCTTGTCCTGCAGAGACCCGGCGCTTCGGCCGATGGCGCCCAGAACCGCCTCCGTAAACGCCAGGGGGGAGGCGGGGCCTGACAGGCCGCAGCCCACCAGCGTGTGGAGGCAGCGGAAGAACCTGGAACAGAAACGGCGACTTTAAAAACGACGGCTGCTCGCCAAGCGATGCACGTGCAGACCAGCTGGGAGGAAGATGAAGACTGCTCACATGTATGCAGGACAAACATCAGCAAGCTGCCCTGTGTGTGTGTGTGCGTGCATGTGTGTGCGTTTGTGTGTGTGCGTGTGGCTTTGCCCTCGTTTCAATAATAAACCCTGAACATCACCTGCAGCCACAGCACTAACAGACCTGCTCCAACCCACCTGTCATCCTGCAGGTAAGCTGGCAACATGCTGCTGTTGAAGAGGAGGAGGGTGAGGAAGAGCGCCGGAGTTCCCTGAAGAAGAAAAGAGGACGTTAAACCCGAGTTCTTTCCCAACACGAGCGCAGGATCAGGAAGCTCACGTTCAGGACGTCCATCTTTCCCACTTGATAGGAAGCAGAACCCAGAACCCGCTGAGGGATCCCCTTCACCACGGCCTCCACCAGAACCTGCAGAGAACGTCACACGTCAGGACGGAACCAACCGGATCCGCCCGGTTTGTGCCGGATCACGTACCAGGACTCTGTCTGCAGGCAGAACCTCCGAGACGACGACGCTCTGCAGAGCCTGAAGCATCAGAGTCAGAACCTCGCAGCCCTGCCGGTCCTTCTTCCCACCTGCAGACACACACAGATGATCACACCCGTCCTGGTGGGCTCGGACCACCGAGGAGGAGACGCTACACCGAGGACGAGGTAGAAGTACAAGATATAGAGCGAAGCAGCAGATGTGGAAGAAGCAGCAATGTCAGCTGGAAAAGTGGAAATGTGTGAGAAAGTAAAAATAAAAGTAGTAAGGAAAAAAAGATGCACAATATTTAAAAGTTTACTATAATCTGCAGTTTGTGCTGAACGCAGTGATGAAAAACTGATATTTAAGCAGCTCTGGTGTATCTGTAACATAAAAATAAGTTTTGGCTTTTCAAAAGTTTTTTATTTTTCATGTCATAGCAGAAAAATGTGTCAGTCAGCAAAGTGCATCCTTTGTCAAACTCAGATGTACGGCTGATCTCCAAAGGTGTCTGTGTGTAAATATGAAATTATGTGTACATACCGCGTCAGCCTCAGTTACAAAATGTAATCAAATATATCATATAAACATATTAGGTGATGTCTGTAACCTTTTAATGTCTCTTAAAAGTTTTTACAGCACCCTGAATGGATACATCGACCCTCTGTTTTAGCTTTAGCATCGTTAGCTGCTAACGCTAGCTGCTAACGTGGCAGCATACTGCTTTGCTGCGATGACGACTTTTCCTGTTAGCCGTTAGATTTATTGTTTCTAAATCTTCGTCCCTCCTCTCTGAATTCACAGCAAAGCTGTTTCCTCTCCTGCTAAAATACGAGCGTTCTGCTCAATCAGGCAGTGACGGGGCCAAACCTGGGTCCTGCTAGTCCAGCGTGTTGGCGCCATCTTGGCCAGCTTTATGGATGCGTTGCCTGAATAAAATAACATTTTAATACATTATCGAGGATTTTTAATTGGAAAAATGTACCTATCAGACCGTTTAAAAAAATAACCCAAATCGGCCGATATTTTATTGGTCCGATAAATATCGTGCAGAAACAAAAGCTTCAATAAAGCTTTCAGGGAAAAGAAACACAAAGAAGTAGAAAAGTAAATAAAACAGAACAAAAGAGACAGGAAGTAGAAGAAGCTGCAGTAGAAACATATGAAGCAGTAAAAGGAGTGAAAGGTTTGTGTAGCTGTGAATGAAGGAGAAGCGGAGCAGGAAGAAATGGTAATATTTCATCACCGGGGCAGAACCCCTCAGAGTTTCAGCTCTTCATATCGGTCCAGACCACCAGAACCTGAACCGTCAGACTTAAACTGATGATGAATGTGGGAGCGGGTCGGGCAGGAGGACGGGGTCTCTCCGGTCCTCCTCCCAGAGGACAGAACCTCCACCCGATCCCGATGCTCTATGTGGAGCTGCTGGGGCGGACCCACAGCTCAACGAGTCCGCCTGCTGAGCAGCGTCCACAGGAAAGCCCGGCGGGCTGGTTCTGGAGGATCGGGTCACGACGAGAACTCACCAGACTCTACGGTCAAGCTGACGAAGCGGACCAGACTGGTCCAGACGATGGTCTGAAGAGACTCTGAGAAGAGAGGGAAGAAGTTCTGGGTTTATAAACTGGTTTGTTCTGATCCAACACGGTTCTGAGGAGAGGGCTTATTTACCCGGAGCGTCTCGGCCCGTGTTGATGAATGCGTCCCTGGTGTTGGACACGAGGACGGCGGCGTGTTTGGTGAAGGATGAAGAACCGGTGAGGAGCGGCTGCTTCAGCGGTTCTGGAGACGAGACACACGGATCACTCAAACCGCCGCGTGGACGCGTCACAAACCATCAGAACCATCAGAAAAACCCACCCAGACTCAGCACCAGCTTGCTCTTTGTTGCCGCAGCAACCACCTCCGGTCCCAGGAAGTAGTGCAGCAGCATCTCGAGGCCCAGCAGCTGGATGGAGGGGTAGGTGGAGGGGGACTGCATGCTGGTGTTCAGCCCGGCCCGAGGCGTGTTGGCGGACATGAAGCTGGAGCCGCCTGCAGAACAACAGCCACACCTTTACACACATCCGCCCGGAAAAAACGGGAAAAACTAAAACACGGTGGATGCGGACCAGACTTCGGCGTGCTCGGTGCCATGGATCCGTTTGGAGGGCCGGTTCGGGAAGGAGTACCGGGCACCGCGGGGAAGTCCGACCCGATGGTGGTCTGGAGCAGCGGCACACACACCTACAGACCGAGACGTTAGCGGCCAAACCGAGAAGACCCTGAACACTACAGCAGCAGGTAAAGCCCACCTGATCGAAGTTGGACGACAGGTTGGAGCCCAGCTGCACCACCAGGTACCACCAGACCTCCACCTTGGTGAGGAGCAGCGCCTCCGTCCTGATGCTGATGGAGACCAGCGGCTGCATCAGGAGCTTCATCCGCTTGGCGCTGCACAGAATGTCTGAGGAAAGAAGATCGGATCATCCCGACTGAGGCCGTAAAACCCGGCGGGAAGTCGGCGGGAATCCCGGACTCACCTGGATTAAGAGCAAAGTTATCGATGAGGCTCTTCCAGGCGATGAAGGCGATCTTCTTGATGGTGGGAGACGAGCTGCGGAAGCCGAGTTCCTCCAGATGCAGCAGAGAGTTGATGAAGGGGCCGCCTCTGTGCAGCAGCTGGGACGGAAACACACCAGCGTTACCATGGAGACACAGATTCTCTCATCTGATTGGAAGGGAATTCCCACAACATCCAGAGACAGATGCTAATGAAGCTAGCATGTATTAGCCTAACTCTAAGATAACAGTTACCATGACGATATCAGATAAACAACAACCATCTGCTGTACTGGTTCAGCCGCGCGCAGCCGAAGCCTCATTCTACCAATCAGCACATCCGGCCGTTAAGCTCCACCCTCCTGGGTCAGATCGGTAAAACCGGGACCCCAACAGGACGGTCGGACAAAGCACGGTGGCCATGATGGCTGCGACCCACGCTGGGCGCATTACCTTCCCCAGCAGCTTGACGAACAGCGGCCACAGCTTCAGGACGTTGGTCTCGTTCTTGGACATGAAGAGTTTCTGCAGCTCTGGGATCAGTTTCTGTGGGACAGAAACCAGTTACGTCTCATCCCAGTTTGGTTCAATCCCCGTGATTCCAGCAGATCAGACCCTAACTAGCCACTCACCGATGACATCATGGGCTCGATGATGGCCGCCACCTCCGTCTGTTTGGCCAGCAGCAGAGGCATCCCCATCTCCATGGCCGCAGCGGCCCGCAGGCGGACCTTGGATGCGGAGTGGACCACCAGCGGGACCACCAGCTTGGCCCAGTGCTCCGCCCCGTCGCCCATCTGGGTCGGAACCTGCTCCAGCATCCTGTAAAAAACACAGACGGGACCACAAGGCAGGATGAACGGGTCACAAAGGAGCCACAAACACAACCAAACACAAAAGCTGTTTTTATAAGTTACATGATCAAATTCACTGAGAAAAGATCTGAAGTTGTTCTCCAGAGAGTCACCCTGGTGCAGTAAAAACTGTCCCCTCTCTTACAGCTTCTGCTGCAGGTTTAGTGGTGCAGCAGTGAAAACTGTCCCCTCTCTTACAGCTTCCTGCTGCAGGTTTAGTGGTGCAG
>JBAMHV010000013.1:1010105-1023713 GCA_037177535.1 Pseudomugil gertrudae
CAGAACAGGGTTATAAGGTGTGTGTGGAGCGAGAATAAGCAGGAATTCAGACCAAAGCATTGCGGTTCTGCTTTAAAAGGATTTTAAAGCATCATGTGTCTTCTTTAATGGGCACGCTTCATCTGCAGGTGAACGAGCGCCTTAGTGAAAACACCTGTTATACACGTGCAGGTAGATCCACCTGGATTGTCCACCGCTGCTGTTCGTCTCCCCTGTGTGGCTCCGGGAGAGGACATTTGGTGGAGCTCAGACAGTTAAAAGTCTGGCTGAGCTCAGTTTGATCGGACCAAAATTGTATTGTGGAGGAATTTGTGACATCTGTAAGTGATAACACACCACCGAACAGATGTGTTGTGATTTACAGGCTGACACTAACAGGCTGTACGAGGTCAAAACAACAACAGACCAAACCTGCTGAGACGTTCTGCTAAATTAAGACTTTCTGTGAGTCAAAAACATGAATCTGCTTTTATTTAAAACTTAAATTTGTTTTTTGTTTGCAAACATTTGTTTTCCTGCAGAAACAAATGTCTTTAACTCTGTGTGCTCTGATTGGTCAGTTTGAAGGGGCTCATCAGGCTCCGCCCACTGTCACTTTGACTTGTTTACATGTAAACAAACAGCATCAGGAAGGATTTACGTACCGATGCCGCTGCAGATGCTGCTGTTGACCTTCGCTTCGCGGCTGCAGCCGCAGTCGCACCGGTAACCCACGGCAACCTCCAGCCGGTCCTTGAACCCGACGGGCTTGATGGTGAAGCTGTGGTCGGTGCCGCTCGGGGGACAGCTCCTCGCCTCCACGCCGACGTTGAACGACACCTTGGGAAGAAACGCAGATGTCTCAGTACGGTCACAAAGACTGGGTCCGGTGGGGGGGGAGGGGGGCTTGTGAATGACTCAGGTTTTATAACCTTATCAAACCAAACGTATCACATTTGATACGTAAAGTTTCTCACACGTTGCATCACAGATTCTGTAAGAGGATTAAAAAAAGCTTGTGTGATGAGCTGCTCTTGGTTGGGCTTTAAAGGGTTAATCCATCTCCTGTAACACCGAGACGATGGTTTAAATCCCGTGTCTGCCTTATCTGAAGCTTTGTGATCCGGCTCCTTTCTGTGTGGTTTTGTAACGCTCTGTGGTTTTAAAGTGCAAACTAATAAAGTTGGAGTGGATTGAATGTAAACAGAAAAGGTTTAGCTGGAGGGTTTCCGCTTTTAGAACACAGTTCTAGACTTCATGTGCGGCTCTTTGGTGACGATGGTCTCACAGGACATAAATAAACCTTCATGTGGTTTTATGTGTTTGTGGTGTGGGGAAAGGAGCGTGTGCAGTGGTGATTAATGGACAGAAAGGAAGAAAAACAACTTTCCGTTTCATGTCGGGTTGATCCGAGCAACACGAAGTGACACGATCCCAGCAGGCCCGATGGACCTGAACTGCACACGACCCCGTATTTTCCCTGCTGCTCAGAAACTGGGACGCAGGACCAACACCCATCTGATTGCTCCGAGGAAGGAAGCCTGGCCCGAGCCAGCTCAACTGGAATTCATCCCACATTCACGATTCACGCCATGCTCAGTCTCTCCTCCGAATCCGGAGTTAAGTGTGCTGGTCTGGTTTGGCTCAGAGACCGAGCTCACTGGAAACCAGCTGATCTTACTGGGATCTGTAGCACTGCTTTCACAGAGGCTGAAGCTCAGACAGCTGCAGGAGGCCTGAAGTTAAAGGGTCAACTTTAATATTTCCCTTCCAGAAGGAAGGCTTTATTCTCTCACGCGAAGCAACGGACCTGCAGAGAAGCAAATAATCCGCCATCTTCACACCTGCTGCTCTGAAAAACAGCTTCTGTGTTTGATCCGAATGAAAACAAACAAGATTCAGCCTGAGAAAGTCAACAAAACAACGACTTCCAGCTGCAAGTTTCCCAAACATTCAGCTTCATCCGTGGAAGAAATCCAGCTGAGTCACTTTCACACCCATTCATTTTATTCTTCAATGCTTTTAAAATAGAAATCTGCCAAAATTAAACTAATAAAATCAAACTGACAGTAAATTATTTTATGTATTTACTTGTTGCATTTATAGGATTATTCTGCCGAGGGACTTTGACGGAAACCAGACATTGCTTAAACATTTGCATGGTGGTGTTTATTATTGTGTTCTTGTTTTAATAAACATTTAACAGAACATTAAATCAGCTGCAGCTCCCATCCAAATATCTTAACACGAACATCTCAGAAAGTCTGGTACTATAAATGCATCTTCAACCAAAACACCTAACACGACCACTAAGTGTCACTCTGGAGTAGAAAACACCAACTTTAGAATAAAGAAAGCAGAAACTGAATTCATTATTCCAGCAGAACCTCGTACTGCAGCGTTGCAGTGTTTTAAATCTTCTTTCAGGAAAATCAAGTTCTGAGAATACGGACATGGACATTTAGCAAGATGTGTGTCAACGTGTCTTTGGGTCCGCATTCAGAGCTCATTCAGCGATCATTTGGAGCACATTTAGAGCGCAATCAGAGCTCGTTCGGAGCTCGTTCGAAGCTCATTCGGAGCTCGTTGGAAGCACGTTCGGAGCTCGTTCGGAGCACGTTCGGAGCTCGTACGGAGCACGTACGGAGCTCGTTCGGAGCACGTTCGGAGCACGTTCGGAGCTCGTACGGAGCTCGTTCGGAGCACGTTCGGAGCACGTTCGGAGCACGTTCGGAGCTCGTACGGAGCACGTTCGGAGCACGTTCGGAGCTCGTACGGAGCTCGTTTGGAGCACGTTCGGAGCACGTTCGGAGCTCGTTCGGAGCACGTTCGGAGCACGTTCGGAGCACGTTCGGAGCACGTTCGGAGCACGTTCGGAGCACGTTCGGAGCTCGTTCGGAGCACGTTCGGAGCACTTTCGGAGCACGTTCGGAGCTCGTACGGAGCACGTTCGGAGCTCGTACGGAGCTCGTTCGGAGCACGTACGGAGCTCGTACGGAGCTCATACGGAGCACGTTCGGAGCTCGTACGGAGCACGTTCGGAGCTCGTACGGAGCTCGTACGGAGCTCGTTCGGAGCTCGTACGGAGCACGTTCGGAACTCGTTCGGAGCTCGTTCGGAGCTCGTTCGGAGCACGTTCGGAGCTCGTTCGGAGCTCGTTCGGAGCTCATTCGGAGCACATTGGGTCAGATTGCACTCAAAACTTTTTGGGTTTGACGCAGGCCTCTGGCCAAATTGGGTATCCATATAAATAACCTGCAAAACTGTAAAAGAAATTTTTGGCTGGCTTTGTCGACCATGAGTTACAGAAAAAATAACTAACTTTTTATCTTAGTTGTAAAAAGCTGCTGAAATGTGGAGCGAGGCGGCATGATGGGAATTACATCAAGCCCTTCCCACACCGGGACCAATTTAAACGTCACATAACAGTCATTTTGGAGGTGAATGAAAAATGAAAATTTTTGTATCTGCACACCACTCAAGATGTGGGATCAGGAATAAACTAAAACATGGACTGCACATCAAGCGACGGTGAGATCATTCTGATACTGCATCCATCACAGCTTTAGCTACAGCATTAGTGTCGTTGTTTTAGCCTCGGTATTAAAGTCCAGACCTGAACCAACTGAAATGCTGCGTGGGACCTTCAGAGAGCTGCAGAAACTGATGTTGCAATGTTGGAAAGAAAAATGGAGCTAATATCATCCAGAATCACAACAAACACCAATAACCTCATCCAGAAACTAGGACTGCAACTTCCTGTCGGAGAAGTTTCTGAAAGCTTCTGGATCATCTTGTGGAACCATCTTTGGCTTTGTTTCTTTATTGATGTCAAACGTAGGGAGAAGCAGATTATTTATAATGTCCTGATGCAGATAAAGCAGAATGAAAATAAGGAGGTTTTATTTTTACATGAGGTTAGTTGTTCCTGTACCCGTTAAGCCCGGCTGAACTCTTGGTTCTGGTTCTGGAAGCAGAGGTCAGCTGACATATTGATGCTACATCTTAACGGCTTTGCACAGGCTTTTCAGATGGTCACTTAATATTCTGTTTGGGGATTTAACAGTGATCTGGATCCCCTGATGCGGTCACAGAGCGAGTCTTCACCGAGGTGGGATTCTTCTCTAAAATCCCTTCCTCTTTGTCTCCGCGGGACGTTTGGGGATGGGAACGGCCAGCGAAGGAGGCCGATTCAGGAGCGATGAATGGAAGGGAGCTCTCGGGTGACCTCTTTTCTCCTCGGCCCGTTCTGCAGGTTGCCAAGGCTCCCGGTCTTTTCTGAGGACTCTGGCCCGGTGTCAGTCACGGCTCGGCGTCGAGCCTGGCGCTGCATCCCAACGACCTCGCACAAAAAGGAGGCCTGTGAAAGTGCATCTGTGAAAGGGATAAACTGGCAGGAGCGGTCATAAGAAAAGATTTCTCCATGGCAACGCCACTTTGTGCCGTTTGACCACGAGGAAAGTCCTTTTGAGATGTCTATCACTCACTTCCTGTCCCAGAGTCCTCTCATCTGTCCCCTCCTAGTATCAAACCCCTCCGTCCCTCTACAACCTCATAATTGTCCTGAGGAGCCACGTGATTGGACCGGCCTCCTCGCGACTCACATTTACAGTAAATTTAATTGTGTTCCTCATTAACTCGTTAGCTTCCCGCGTTGGAGCAAAGGGGGTTTCTGGGCAACATTCCTCCACCCTGAATCAGGCTGCAATGTCTGACACGCAGAGATACAACGATCCTTCAGGGCCTTGCCCCGAATAATAGACGGTGGCTGAACTTTGATACTTGTGGAGAAAAAAGACAGATACGCATCACTTTGCTGTGTCTTGTTAAAGTCTTGCAAAAGAATTCACCTGTAACAGAGAAATATCAGCGACATGCTTGCATGAAGGCTGCTACCTGCAGCAGAAACCTTTAGGTGCAGCAGAATACACATTAAGTAAGTACTTGTAATGCTTGTAATGAAGAAAATCGTCATAGGAACAACAAAAGTACTCATCAGAATAAGTAAGCCTGGGAATTCGTAAAGTTGACCTAGGAAGAGGGAAAGTATTCTGTGGAATAAGCCAAATAACCCTAGGAATGTGTAAATAGTTACAGTAGTCTAGCCAACATGAGGTTTAATAGATTCAGATGATAAATGATGAAGATGCAGTTAGTAATAGGAAGAAAGATCCTTCACTTTCTTCAGCCTAATATCAGACAGTACTCAGAAATACCCAGCAGCTACATGTCACACCCTCCAGGCCTCAGTTAGCATGCTAAAGGCTAAAGTTGTGGCTTGTTTGGAAGAGTTCAAAATGAACATGGCAGCACGGCTTCGGTTGGCCAAGCTGCATCTCAACAAACCACAAGACCTCTGGGACAACAATCTGTAGAGAGAGCACGGTGGTGGAGGGATGATGATGTGGGCTTGTTAGCCACAGGATCTGGACACCAGGTGGGGACTAAGTGGACCAGGAACTCCTCTGGATACCAAAGTATTCTGGTCAGATGTGAGTCCATGGGTGAGCTGAAGCTTAGCTGAAACTAAGACGATGATCCCGAACACAGCAGCAGATCTAGCACAGTGTCAGGGTGTTGATAAGACGTCAGCGTTTGGGGTAAGCATTAGGAACAAACTAACGCCCTGAAAAGTCCTTCTAACCAGAATTCAGATCCGCATCTCTGTCCTTTACAAAGATGAGTGAATATAATCCCTCCAGAAGGGAGCCTGAAGCGAAGGAAAACACATATAATTGGATTACGTTTGACAAAGTGAATATTTTTATCACTTTCTAAGGCCAGCCTTCAAACCTGCAATAAAGATAAAGATAAAAGACTTTCAGGACGTCTTACACTATCCTGCAGACAGAACAATCCTGAAGGTGAAAGCGATAATGAGCTATTTTTTGTTTACACTTTCTTAGAGCAGCAGCAGATAAGCAAGGCCATCCGACTCCGTTAAGGAGTAAACCGGACTTCTGTGGCTTCACCATCTCCTGGCAGCACAATCCCACAGATAAATTCATTAAATGAGAATAAAGCTGCAGAAGCATGTTCCAACAGGTTCCAGTTAGAAAATACAGCAAGCCCACTGGGTAGAGGTGGGTCTGTGGGAGAGAATATTAACCGTAATCGTTTGGGTTAAAAGTTAGTCCTGGATGATGATGGAGCTTGTTCCTGACTCTAGGTTACAGAGATTAGGATTAAGAACTGTTCTGTTCCCACAAATTAAAACCTCAGTTTTAAAGCTAGGGTGAAACTGTTCCCTTAATTTAAAACGTGAGGTCAAAACTGTTCCCTTAACCAAAAATGTGGGGGTGAAACTGTTTCCTTAACTCCAAACATGGAGTTGTAGCTGTTCCTTTATTGAAAATACAGGAGTGAAACTGTTCTCTTAACCAAAACGTGGAGTTGAAACTGTTCCCTTAATAAAAACATGTAGAGTTTAAACAGTTCCCTTAATTAAAAAACAGGGGGTCTCACTACAAAACCTTGCTGTAACTGCACTACCTCTGCTTACAGAACAGTGTGACACTGACTTAATCTGTTCTTTTAAACATCTGAACACAATCGTACAAAATTAAATGCACAGATCAATCAGATCCTCAGTGTTTTGCCATCTGCAGGACTGCGCTGACTTTTCCTTACAGCTCCCAGAACTCTGTTTAGTGACAGAAACCCTGCCCTCCCACCGCTGATGTCTCATTTCTACAGATAGGAAGTGACTAAAGGAGAATTCGAAGGTCACACGTGATTGTTTCAGGCGACTCTTTTCCTCTGGTTATTAGCTGCCTTAATCAGCACTATAAGCAGAGCTGACTGGTCCTAAATTATGCTGTATATTAAAGTATTTCTAAGGTTCAATTTGGAATCAATAATCCACTCAGATCAACAAAAACTGTAAACTTGCATACTGATAGAAAGTAGTTTTCTGCTGAGTACAACTGACTTTGTAAGCATCCGTCCATCTCAGAGGTTGTTTGAGGTTGATGGGCTCAGAGCATAAACACAGCAGACAGAATATGGGTTACGTGACACTCATGGTTAAGAAAAACAAAGGTTATAGGAGATAATAATACGGTAGCTAAGCTAACGGGCTGAAAGGTATCATACATCTACTGCACTCCAACTCGGTTCCTGCTGAACAGAACAAAGCAGCAAATCCAGGAAATTAAAAACAAAAAAATCCAACTTTGCACCAACCGGTGAGAAGGAGCCACATCACCAGAGTTCATCTGAAACTTTACAAACTGAAGAGTTTGTTTAAGTGGACAGATAGCTCCACCCCGACCACCCCCTCCACCCAGACACTACCACCCCCTTCACCCCACCCTGACCCAACAACCCCCTCCACCTGGACCCAACCATCCCTCCATCCATAGAAGAGTGTCAGAAAACGGATGATGGAAGGTTATATAAGCTTTGATAACCACGGAGTATGTGTAGAAATAGTAGGATTATTTGTGTCATCTGTCTTTGTGATCATTTTTAAGCTGTAAAGACTCTGTGGACGGATCCACACACCCTAAAACCTCCCTTCTCTCAGATCAACGACCTTCAGCTGCATTTATCTGCAAACTAAAATGTTTGTGTTTCTCTTTCAGTAACTTCTATGTAAGCTCAGTCTTGGCACGCATGATGCACTTTCACTTCTACAAAACACACTTTTACACACAAACGCTTCATTCGTCAAACACACACACACACACACTCTCTGGGACTGCAGTCGGAGCAGCTCAGGCGATCCAAAGAAACCACTCATCAAGTTTTCATAACCTCAAAGAGAAACTAGATAAAGTATTCACAACCCGAAGAAGAAACCGGGACTTACAGTGTCTCCGATCTTTAAGTCGGCACATTTTGGGAGACCCGGCAGCGGTTTTCCATCCTGGCAGGTGGCGGTGAAGGACAGGCTGATGTCCTCTGGGTGGTCCCACACAGTCAGCTCCACTTTAGAGCGGATGTTCTGCGGAGGAAAGAAAATCAGGCTTCTTATGCACGGGACTGTAAATCTGCAGAGTCATGTGACCCGTCCCACCAGAAGTTCCATCTAAAGCCGCTTCAGCGTGTCGTTAAAGACCTGCAGGTCTGCGGCCGAGCAACAGAGTGGGAAACACGCATCTCACCACGACCCTGAGCGGCGTGCATGGCTGCAGGGTGCATGTGCGCAGATGTTTGCAGCTGGAACTCAGTAACGATGATTTGGAGTTATTTAATGTTCTTTTAAATTGTATTATGGGTCATGAAAGTCATGACGGCAGAGGACGTCCTTCAGTTTTAATTCTCCTGAAGACGAGAGGGATCATCTTACCCAAACTGAGAGTTTCAATCAGTGTGTGAGGAACCTGGTGTCATCTTTGACTCAGAGCTACATTTTGTTCCTCACATCATGTAAAACGCATCAACGCATCTCTGGCTGGACTAGGACCCGGACCCAGACCGGCCTAATACCGGACTCAGACCAGACTGAGACCAGACTGAGACCAGACTGAGACCAGACTGAGACCAGACTGAGACCAAACTCAAACCACATTATGACCGGACGCAGACCAGCCTAATACTGGACTCAGACCAGACTCAGACCAGACTCTGACCGGACTTATCTGAGCTGGTTTATAATGGTTATAATAGTCCAGTTCCACATGAGACTCTGCATCTCACGTCGCAGGTCTGAAAACAAAATGAGGCTCCTGAGACTACCGTAAAGGTGAAACATAAAACATATCTGTTTATATTTGGTGGTAAACGGATGCCTGTGATGGCCGGGAGTGTTCCACAGATCTGAGATGCCAGTCAGCTGGATGCTCATTAGCCGAGCCCCCCTCCTCAGACCCCGCCGTCTCACACAAACAGGAAACCGGCTTCCTTCACTCACATTGTACGCCGTGATGATCAGCTGGATGACATTCTTGGAGTCCTGATCCAGGATCTCGACTGTAGTTCCCGGTATGAGCGCGGTGAAATTCTTCAGGAAGACAAAGACAGATGAGTGAGGCTTTGGATTCATACCGAGGTGAAGCTCTGGAACTCATAAAGAGACCGGCTTGCGAGTACCCTGTAAATAACGTAGAGGCGCTTGGTCACAGCGAAGATGAGGAAGATGTTGTTTTCTGCCAGTTTCTCCCCGAGCAGAGCCAGAGACGGATAGTCCTGCAGAGAGAGTGAACAGAGCTCAGATAAGACTCTGACCTCGCAGCAACCCATGACCCTCAGCTTATCTCGCAGCCTTCCAGATGAGCTTATTTACTCTGGATGCTTTTCTGTTGCAGATTCAGAAGCAGGAAGAAGATTAAAGTGATTAAATAGCAGAGAACAGAACCAGTTAGCTCATTATGCAATGAGAACCTTCAGGTTTTCACTGTATCCCTGTTTCAACACACCAACGTCCATGTTCTGCTCAACGACTCATTAATGAGTCAGGTGTATTAGAACGGGGACCTGCAGGGCTCGTAGGACCCAAATGAAACCGACACCGATGCAGAGATGCAGCTTTTCTACCGATAACCAGGAGCTCGATGGAGCTTTAAGATGCATGTGTGGATTCAGGCTGAACTGTGTTCAGAGATTACTGGAAACTTCCAGAGTCCATGTAGGACTTTCAGCAGAGAATGCTGCTAATGCAGAGCCTCAGAGGTCGTTGCATCATCTCGGATAATTCCGGATCATCCTGGACCATCTTGGATCATCCCAGATCATCTGGGACCATCTGGGACGATCCGGGACGATCAGAGATGATCCCAGATGATCAGAGATAGTTCTGGATGATGCGGGATGATCCCAGAAGATCCGGAATGGTCCGGGATGATCCCAGATCGTCCCAGATCATCCGGGATCATCTCGGACTGCTGCATCTTCCTGATCATCCTACAGCTTCAGGAAAACCGCTCAGTGTGAACGTTGAGCTTTACACAAACGATTCTGTGTGCAGCTGCTCTTCTTACCATCTTTGTGGAGGCGCTGTACTCGTTCTGGTCGTTGAGGTGACACTGTCCATCGTGGGGCTGGACGAGACCTCCGAGCCGACCGTCCAGAGCGAGGTGCGGCACGTCATCGGTGGCGAACACCAGCAGGTGGTACGCTTCTTTCCTCCAGCCGATTTCCTCCTGTGAACACCACAGCAGAGTCCGTTTGTCCGCACAGCAGCTCTGATTGGAAACGTTATTCAGGTCTTCTGCGACATTTCTACCACGTGGCACATGCCTCCCCAACAGCCAATCACATTACTGGAGGGTTAAGGAGGGGCGTGGTCCAGCAGGTTTTCCATGTTTCCCTGCTCCAATGCACCTGACATTAAATGGATCCAACGGCCTATGCAGGTCTGTACAATGACTCCTTTTAGTGTGTTGGAGCAGGGAAACATTGAAAACATGCAGGACGCACTAGTTTCAACCAATCACAGCGGGAGCTGAGCACACCTGTCGTAGCTCCTACGTCACAGTTCAGGATGGCGGATTTAAAAACACATTCTGGTCATAAAGGCCTGAACGACTTCCCGATGCCGGTCTCGGTGTCAGTCCTGGTTCTGCAGGTCTTTCCCGTCGCCGTGCAACCAGCCGGTCAGAAATGCTCGTTACACACATGATGAGCACAACACGCCAGCTTTTATCAACAGGAAACAACAGCAGCGCTGACTAACACAACATTCCAGCCAATCAGGCGGGAGATCCTTTGTGGCTCTTTTGTCCATTATGTGTCCCGTCCAGAGCGCCGGGTGACCAGCGGCCTGAACAACAGAGACGTTGTGAGACGAAGCTGAACTTAAACAGTGTTCGTGCTCGTCAAAGTGAAAATATTTCTGTTTGGGTGCTTGTTTCATAAAGAAACGTCTGTTAGCGACGCAACTCGGACACAAACATCACAGCTTTCTGTGAACCAGTGGTGAGGAAAGTCTGCAGTTCGGTTCAGTTCTAAGCTGAGAGGCTGAAGAGCACTGGGAAACACTGGGAAGGAAATGAGTTCAGCAGGAACCATGTCAAAATAAAGGTCTGCAGACAACAGAGGGATCCAAACGGCGACTAAAACCTACAAATGAAAGCATAATCAGGCACCTACAGCTCTGTCCTGGTGTTTACCCTGCCATCCAGAATAAATCGATTAAAACGTGCTTTACTTACAATAAGAAAACGTTACTTCAAAAGCAGGAAGCGATGCCGAGGCGTTAGGGGTGGAACTCGCTTAAAAACGTTTATATGATTAACAAGAGGGTTTAAACTTAAACTTTATTAATCCCATTATATTGTTATATTATGTCTGCTAAAACACACATTTAATATATAAATAGAAGCAATATTATAAAGTCTGGGAAAATTTATTTAATTGCATTTTAAATCAAAACAGTAGAAGAAGAAATGGAAAGTATCTGCACAGAGCTAAAATTAAAGCGCCTTTAAAGATTTTTACGCAACACCTTCAGCTGTTCTAGCACCAGAAAAAGTTGCCTTTTAAAATAGAGTTGCTCAGAAAACACGCTAAATACAGCAACAAGGTTGCTAAGTTGTTAGCCGAGCTCTGGAAACCGTAAAATTATGCACCGACGCTGAAAACATCTTACGTTATTTGTTGCTCGTTATTTTACAAACAAAATAAAGTGGCTGTCTGAAAACTGGCTAAATAAAGTTGCTATGTTGTTAGCCAAGCTGTGTGCAAAGTAATCTGTGTTCCACATTTTGCCCTGGAACATACGTTGTAATAAAAATACATTAAATTTTCTGTAATTAATGTCTTGCTGCTAAATCATTAGCACAGATGAGATGAATTGTTACATTAGCTGCAAAGTTACAACAGAATGATGTTCAGAGGAACATCAGCCACTAAGAAACCTTAACAAGAGAACGTTAGCTTCTATGTTAGCTCTGTTTGGCTTTAATGATTCACAGTTCAGTCAGTAAAGAGGAAAACAAAGGCTCTGAAACAGGTCGGCCAGCAGAGGTGTCGTACAAGGTGCAGATCCAGACCAGTTTAAAGCCAGAACTGGACTGTAGATCTGGTGGAAAGTGTGATCTGTGGACCTGATGTGGACCAGATTTGTGTGAAACAGCAGCAACTGATCAGAAGTCATGTAGGATTAACTGTAACTGAAATACGTGTCAGAGGAAACGATATGAAGGAGAAACCGAAGCCTTTAGAGCACATGAGACAAGCTCCAGTCCTCGAGGGCCGGTATCCAGCAGGTTTACCTGCACTAACACACCTGATGCAAATCAAATAGATCCAACAGCTTCTTGTCAACCTATAAGTAATTCCAGTCTGCTGTGTTGGTGCATGAAGAACCTGCTGGATACCGGCCCTCCAGGAGTCTGACACCCCTGCTTTAGAGCGACTCGGCTCCCACCACAGACTAAATTACAGGACAGGAGTCATCCTCCTCCTTTAGAAAACAATTCAACTGGGTGAGGAAGGTGGGATGACTCGTCATGTTGAAGCAGCTGGATCACACTGCACTTCCTGTCCGTCTACCCCCCCTCCCCCCTCACAGGTGGTCTGCAGCAGCAATGATGTGAGAGCGAACGTCACCTTGCAAACGGCGGCCTGCAGGATGGCGTCGAACCCGCCCTCCGGCGCGTCCCGGTTCCGGGAGACCATCTGCTTCTGCACCTCCTCGTTAAAGCGGTCCACTTGGTCGGTCAGCGAGAGGATGTGACGGAACCCGAAGGTGGGAACGCACTGGGGGAAGAGCTTGTATCTGCAGAGAGGCACAAACCGGGGTGAACGAAACTCCTGCTCCCATGAGCGCATCGCAACAGCTGGGTCAGCCGGGTCAAAAAGGCATCATGCACCCTGCGCACGCACGCACGCACGCACGCACGCACACACACACACACACACACACACACACACACCCACACACACACACACACGAGCTGGGCTGTAACCCAGATGGGAAGTGATGCATGATGAAGGACGCACCTCCGGGGCAATCATTATGTACCGCTGCTCTTCATCATCCTCCTCCTCCTCCTCCTCTATTCTGCTGCCTTTCACTTGCTCTGCATCAGCTGGAAGCTCAGCTTCATCCTCATCCATTTTACTCCCAGCAGAACATCGTCATCGTTTCAGATAATGAAACAAACGTTTTGGGCATTTTGTGGAAATACGAACTGATCATTAATCTGACGGCAGCGTGAGAAAGCGTCCACATCTAGACCTCTTACTGCCCACATCTAGAGCTCTTACAGCCCACATTTAGAGCTCTTACTGCCCACATCTGGAGCTCTTACTGCCCACATCTACAGCTCTTACAGCCCACATTTAGAGCTCTTACTGCCCACATTTAGAGCTCTTACTGCACACATCTAGAGCTCTTACTGCCCACATCTAGACCTCTTACTGCCCACATCTAGACCTCTTACTGCCCACATCTAGAGCTCTTACTGCCCACATCTAGAGCTCTTACAACCCACATTTAGAGCTCTTACTGCACACATCTAGACCTCTTACTGCACACATCTGGAGCTCTTACTGCCCACATCTAGAGCTCTTACAGCCCACATCTAGAGCTCTTACAGCCCACATCTAGAGCTCTTACTGCCCACATCTAGACCTCTTACTGCCCACATCTAGAGCTCTTACTGCCCACATCTAGACCTCTTACTGCCCACATCTAGACCTCTTACTGCCCACATCTAGACCTCTTACTGCCACATCTAG
>JBAMHV010000013.1:1060113-1073061 GCA_037177535.1 Pseudomugil gertrudae
GTCTAGGTTCTGCAGAGGACCCGTCCCTCCATCAGACCCGGTGAGGTCCAGGTTCTGCAGAGGACCCGTCCCTCAGCCAGACCCGATGAGGTCCAGGTTCTGCAAAGGACATATCCCTCAGCCAGACCTGGTGAGGTCCAGGTTCTGCAGAGGACACGTTCCTCCATCAGACCCGAGGAGGTTTAGGTTCTGCGGGGGACCCGTCCCTCCATCAAACCTGGTGAGGTCTAGGTTCTGCATAGGATAAATCCCTTAGCCAGACCCGGTGAGGTCTAGGTTCTGCAGAGGACCCGTCCCTCAGCCAGACCCGAGGAGGTCCAGGTTCTGCAGAGGACACGTTCCTCCATCAGACCCGAGGAGGTCTAGGTTCTGCAGAGGATCCGTCCCTCCATCAGACCCGGTGAGGTCCAGGTTCTGCAGAGGACCCGTCCCTCAGCCAGACCCGATGAGGTCCAGGTTTTGCAGAGGACCCGTCCCTCAGCCAGACCCGGTGAGGTCCAGGTTTTGCAGGGGACCCGTCCCTACATCAGACCCGGTGAGGTCCAGGTTCGGCAGAAGACCCATCCCTCCATCAGACCCGGTGAGGTCTAGGTTCTGCAGAGGACCCGTCCCTCCATCAGACCCAGTGAGGTCCAGGTTCGGCAGAGGACCCGTCCCTACATCAGACCCGGTGAGGTCCAGGTTCGGCAGAAGACCCATCCCTCCATCAGACCCGAGGAGGTCTAGGTTCTGCAGAGGATCCGTCCCTCCATCAGACCTGGTGAGGTCCAGGTGCTGCAGAGGACTCGTCCTTCAGCCAGACCCGGTGAGGTCCAGGTTCTGCAGAGGACCCGTCCCTCTATCAGACCCGGTGAAGTCCAGGTTCTGCAGAGGACCCGTCCCTACATCAGACCCGGTGAGGTCCAGGTTCGGCAGAAGACCCATCCCTCCATCAGACCCAGTGAGGTCCAGGTTCGGCAGAGGACCCATCCCTACAACAGACCCGTTGAGGTCCAGGTTCTGCAGAGGACATGTCCCTCAGCCAGACCCAGTGAGGTCCAGGTTCTGCAGAGGACCCATCCCTCCATCAGACCCGGTGAGGTCCAGGTTTGGCAGAGGACCCATCCCTACATCAGACCCGTTGAGGTCCAGAATCGGCAGAGGACCCGTCCCTCCATCAGACCCGGTGAGGTCCAGGTTCGGCAGAGGACCCGCCCCTACATCAGACCCGGTGAGGTCCAGGTTCTGCGCTGGTGCAGATGAGTCTTGTCACAGAGTTTTTGGATCCTGCGGTCTGCAGAAACAGACGTTCTGGCTTCTCATGGAGGACGGAACAGGTATAGTTATGATGAGGACGGAACCAGTGTGTCATTGGTTCTTATGACCAGCTGGAACAGAACGATTGGTTTAAAAGGTTCCTCACATGATGAATGATGACAGAACTGAATGATAATCTGACACTGATGGGGGTAGATCTCCCGGAGGGTCTCGGTCCGACATGCAGCCCAGACAAGCTGTGACTGGCAGCGGTGCTTGTTGTGACGGGAACCCCGTTGCAGCGTAAACACTGAGAATGATTTCTGCCTCGTAAGAACAGCCGGTTTTATTTCAGGCCACAAACAAGAAGCAGAGAGAGAAGCGATTTCTGTAAAAGGTTTAACAGAAAAGGTGTGTACGAGCGACAAAAAGCTCACGGTGGTGAGGGTCAGAGCCGACGCGGCGTGCAGGTCTGTCTTACCAAGCTGCACTAAAAGCCGTGTGGTGCCGAGCTTTGAGTATGATGACGATAAAGATGCTGAGTCACCGCCAGTCTTTAATATTTCAGAAGATAATTTTAGTTTCAGTCTCAGGAAACATGCATTCATATGAAATACGGCCTCAGAAACGCTGCACGTCATGCACGCTGCACACCAAAACGTGTCAAATTTCTGTTTAGATGCTTCAGATCACTAAGTGGAGGCTAAAGGCAAATTCAAAATGATTTAAAAAGTTAATCCAGATGGTAGGAACAGCCAATGAGCTCTTCAGAAACCTACTGGGAGGCTCCGCCCATCCTTATACAGTCTATGAGAACAACAACACATGTCTTATCTAACATTTTTCATGTACACCATGGCTGATTAAGCAAGAAGTAAAAAAAAGTACATGGGAAAGAGACGGAGCAGGAGACCAGAGACAACACTGGACTGACTTTTACTGGCTGGAGAGATCTCAGAGAAGAGACAGGATGTAAGGTGGATGATGAATTAGCCATGCCAGGCAGTGTTTCAGGGAGAGAATCTGCATCCAGGCTCAGAGACCGGATGCCTAAAGGGGAAGCCTATTATCATGCAAGAGGCAGGGTAGACCCTAAACTGGTCACCAGTGTATCACAGAACCAGAGACCTGGAGAGAGGAAGCCGACCTGACCGGAAACCTGACCGGAAACCTGACCGGACTGAACACATGCACAGGAAGACATGCTGCTCCTGTTTTCTTCACTGGCTGCGTTTCACACCAGGGTTTCCTGTGAAAGGTGGTTCGCCCGCAAGCTGCAGACGAGATTCTGCAGAGCTGTGGAGGTTTGATTCCCTTTGTAATTTATTAGAAAACGGCATTTTGCTGGTGTTTGGTGCCATCTTTCCCGGAAAAAAAACTGATCACACGACATCGTCATCGTTTGAAGGTGTGAGACATACATGCATACGAAATGCTTCTATGTGGACTGAAAGTCCCGTTCTGAGAGCGTCAGAACCTTCTGATGGAGACGTTTTCAGTTTAGAGTAGCTCTACCTGTAACAGATTCATTAGTTACCGTTTTAGATTCAAACAAACTTCACGGATTCATTAAAAATCTCCACCAGCTTTATTTCTGGAAAAGAATTCCCACCAGATTCCTAAAAAGCTTCTGCTTCCAGGAAAAGTTCTCAGGCCAGGATCTCATCATCGTCTTAAACGGCATCAACGGGTCTGATCGCACGTCGGTCATGCTGATGCAGCGCACACTCTGTCTCTGCACAGCTTTCTGGGAAATAACTCTAATAGGATTGGACATCCATTAAGAAAATACTGGACAGTTGGAGACTAAAGGATCATAGGGGGAGGGGGGCTCTGCCAGAATAGATGCCGTCTTTCATGATCGTATGCAAATTGGTGAAAAGGCTGAAGGTTTGATGAGGTAAAAGAAAAATCTATTTTAGGATTTTAAACAGAGCTATTTATAGATTTTGCTCCTGTTACACTACAGAACATAAACCCACCTCCCTCACACACCCAGCGATACACCTCTACTTCCTTTAACAACCATAAATGGGCATGCCATCCTGCTTATGCCCCGTATGCGAGCCCGATGGCAGAACTGTGCTGGTTCCAAACCTCATCTCTGAGCTTTGGACTCCCCTGCAGCCGGCGCTGATACTTTCTCAGCGAGGTAGAGCTAAGAATAGACCAGAACAGCCTCTTACATAACACAGCAGCCACGGTGCATTCTGGGATGGGATGGCACTGTTCTACAAGCAGCGGGCAGCGAGAAGAGCCAGTGCTGCCATGCAGCGTTTTTTCTGCTGTGGAGGAAGCTGAAGCCCCTGAACATCTCCACATCCTCTGCACATCAGGAAAAACACAAAAATTAACTCCTCAAAGTAGTTAAAAGCTGATTTAGAATAACGGTAACATAACTTTTACCTGCTATTATAAGAAAATATTGCTTACAGGCTTTTAATTTGAAGGGTTTTTACACAATGTCCTGGAGGAAACGCATCAGCAGTGATCTCTGACTTCAATATGGGAACGTCTAAAAGGTCATTTCCAAGTAATTTGTTATATTTACTCACAAGTAGAAAATGTTTTACACAACTGCCAATCTCCCCAGGAGTGGTGGGAACTAGTTTAGTCATTACGTACACAGTAATCCAATAAACTAATTACTGGTCAATATCAAATCACATGGCACAATTAGGAAGAAACACCTGGAAACATAGAAACATGCCACAGAATGGCTGTGAGGCGATGAGAAAGCGTTATGAGGTCATTTCCTGTCGATATGAGGTGAAAAGAGCGGCCGATCTTCCAGGAGTAGACGTCCCAGCATTGTTCTGCCCAGATCAGACCACGGGATGTTCCGGAAAACATGCCAGACTCTCCAAGCCTCAGCGGGTTCACCGTTACAGCGGCCCAGTTAGAAAAACCAGTGTGAGAAGGGTTGGAGGACCAGCACAAGTTTCTGGAACAATGACCCGACCGAATCGGTACAACTGTTAAACACGGCGGTGGAGGGGTGATGATCTGGGCGTATACTGGACATGGACAGCTTGCACAGAGGTAGAACAACGTCCAGACCTCCACCGGACTGGGACCTCGCTGCAGGAGCCTGAAACCAACCTGTTGCTCCTGCAGGATTCCTGGAGTCACCATCGCTTTGCTGACATTCAGAAAAAACTACAGACTCTTTGTTTTCTGTTGAACGAACTATTAACACCAACCCTGGGATTAGAAACCGAAAGCTGAGCTGCAGTTTCATCAGCTTGAGGTGCTGGGCTATAATTACGAGCAGATATATTTGTGTATCCTTCCTCTGCCCACTCGCTCTCCTCGCCGGCTCGCCCACCGGCCTGTTATTGTCTCAGGGTGGTCAGAGTCACGGCAGATGGCCGAGAAGAACTGCGGCTCACCTTGCCAGCGCCCCTTGGAGGAAAAGGTGCAGGGGCGAGCACTTGGCTGCCTGACAAAGAACACTGCGTTACTATGATCCAAGACTGAAATACAGCAAACACACGAGGTGGTGCTGAAGGCCCGGCTGCACCGTGAGAACACAGGGAGAAATTACTGTCCTGGAAGATCTCTCCTCGTGGGAGAAAACACTGAGATTACAGAAGCTTTAGGAAATGTCTTTAAGAAAGAGATTCTGGTTGTCATTCATTAACTTTGGTGGATGACTTTCCCACCGAGCTGCTTCACACACAACTATTTCCAGGCACACAGACGGGTGGGGGCGAATCAGAGTAATTATAGTTTGCTGTTTGGAAAACAATACGCAGCCTCTGGATGAGTTAGGCCCAAAATAACCTCCCCAACAGGGGGCAGGGGGGTGGGGGAAAGGCGAGGAGGGGAGCGTCACAAAAAGGGGACGTTGCAATGCTGATGCTTCTGAAATGCATGCAGAAAAATGGATCAACTACAGTGAAACCTGATCAATAACTCACTCATAGAGACTAGTCACACACACACACACACACACACACACACCTGGGGGTTACTTCCAGAAACCTGGAACGAATCCAGACATCTTCAGATCATCTGGCTCATTGTCAGCAAGCGGACAGACGAACGTCAGAACGAGAAGGTTTAATGCCGCCATTTGTCTGTCCGTCCGTCCGTCTGTCTGCAGCGCTCCATAAAACCTCCCGCAGGAATTCAGGTCTCGGGCTAACTTATATTCCAGTAAATGTTGGGAATGATCCAGATCTGTGTGCAGGAATGTTGTGACGGACTTATGCTTTTACAACATGAATCTGGTGCTAGTCTTCACTAGGCTCCAGAACAATCTCTTCTTTTCATCCTGACAAGATAAATGATTATCTGAGACGTGGATACGAGTCTTCATAAGTTCCAACTTGTCTGATCATGGTCAGACTCTCTCCAGAGCTCTGCCTGACGGATCTCTGAACAGAGTCTCAGGAATTTAATTTCTTTACCTTGTACTATTTCTTTGTTTCAATAAACTTGTAATCATTTTCACTTTTGCCTCAACAATCTGTCCCAAATCGGAGCATTTTCACCATATCTGCATAAAACACCACAATAACAGGAGGGAAAATTCAGGAGACGTTCCCACCAGGTTCTAACAGATACCAGAGATGCATGTGGATCCCAGAACGTTCTGGATCCCGGAACAGTCTGGATCCCGGAACGTCCTGGATCCCGGAACGCCCTGGATTCCGGAAAATTCTGGATCCCGGAATGTTCTGGATCCCAGAACGTCCTGGATACCAGAACGTTCTGGATCCCTCAAAATTTTGTATCCTGGAACGTCCTGGATCCCGGAACATTCTGGATCCCGGAATGTTCTGGATCCCAGAACGTCCTGGATACCGGAACGTTCTGGATCCCGGAAAATTTTGTATCCAGGAACGTCCTGGATCCCGGAACATTCTGGATCCCGGAATGTTCTGGATACCAGAACGTTCTGGATCCTGGAACATTTTGTATCCCGGAACATTCTGGATATCAGAACTTTCTGAGTACCGGAACGTCCTGGATCCCGAAACATTGTGGATCTGGGAACATTCTGGATCCTGTAACATTCTGGATCTCGGAATGTTATGGATCCCAGATCGTTTTGTATCCCGGAATGTTCTGGATACCGGAACATTCTGAATACCGGAATGTCCTGGATCCCGTAATGTCCTGCATCCCGGAACGTTCTGGATCTCGGAACATTCTGGATCCCGGATTGTTTTGTATCCCGGAATGTTCTGGATACCGGAACATTCTGAATACCGGAATGTCCTGGATCCCGGAACGTCCTGTATCCCAGAAAATTCTGAATACCGGTACATTCTGGATCCCTGAACATTCTGGATCCTGTAACATTCTGGATCCCTGAACGTTCTGGATCCTGTAACATTCTAGATCCCGGATCGTTTTGTATCCCAGAATGTTTTGGATACCGGAACATTCTGAATACCGGAACGTCCTGGATCCCGGAACGTCCTGCATCCCGGAACGTTCTGGATCCCAGAACATTCTGGATCCCGTAACATTCTGGATCTCGGA
This sequence comes from Pseudomugil gertrudae, assembly GCA_037177535.1. Taxonomy (NCBI): domain Eukaryota; kingdom Metazoa; phylum Chordata; class Actinopteri; order Atheriniformes; family Pseudomugilidae; genus Pseudomugil; species Pseudomugil gertrudae. The sequence goes on from JBAMHV010000013.1 coordinate 1,066,846, forward strand.
ACGTCCTGGATCCTGGAACGTTCTGGATCTCGGAACATTCTGGATCCCGGAACGTCCTGGATCCCGGAACGACCTGGATCCCAGAACATTCTGGATCCCGGAACGTCCTGGATCCCAGAACGACCTGGATCCCAGAACATTCTAGATCCCTCAATATTCTGGATCGTTGAACGTCCTAGATCCTGGACCGTTCAGGATCCCTGAATACTCTGGATCCTGGAACATCCTGGATCCTGCACCTGAGATCCTGGAATCTAAACTCTTTCACAAGCTTTTAGAAGAAGGTCTATGTACAGAATGACAGAATAAGCCTAATTGAATTAGATGTGTAGAAGAATAGCGTGAGATTTTCATACATACCAAATATACATATATTTTACATACATTTAGACATACAATACACACATTACTTTCTAGTTTAAACAATTTTTCGGACCACAGTTAACATATGTAAGAGCTGATCAGATTTTTCTTTAACATTTTTCTAAAGGTGGAGATGACTTTCAACACTTAATTTTTCAATGAGCCCATTCCAGATCTGTGGGCCCTTATATGCAATGCTCTGACTATTAGTCAGATGTTTTTTTTTTACCATTAATAAGAAATGCATTCCTAGTATCATAAGCGTGGAGAGGACTCCAAATTGGTATGAGCTCTGACAGCCAGGTATTCATTTCATTAACAGTATGATACATCATGCATGCTTTATGAATTATATTCAACTCAGTAGGTCGAAGAAGACCAAAACAATGAAACAGGGCAAGGAGAAGCATTAAAACTGGACCAAGACAGGGCTCGCAATACTTTCTTTTGTAAATTTTCAAGTTTCTTTAGGTAACTTGGAAATGTATTGCACCATATGACATTACAATAAGTGAGATGAGGCTCAAACAAAGTTTTATACAGGGTGAGAAGTGCATTTAGTGGAAGATGATGTCTGATTTAAAAAAATAGTCAACGTATTTAGACAAGACTGATATCAAGTACTCTATATGGTTTTTAAAATTAAGAAACTTATTAATATGGACCCCCAGGAACTTAGTAGAACTGATTTGTAATATATTCTCATCATTTACGTTAATACAGACCTGGTTTATGTCAATTGCTTTTGTATTAGATCGAAACACAATGTAATTAATTTTACTGATATCAAGAGATAATTTGTTGCATTTCAACCAGGTGTCTATGTTTCCCAGTTCAATTGTAAAGGTCAATTGTATTGTTGTGTGACAAAAACAAATTAGTATCACCCGCAAACAGTATCTTATGTAATATGTGAGAAGAATTGGGCCCAGAATTGAACCCTGGGGGACCCCACATTTTATTTCCCTATTTTGAGATTTAATATTATCTATATTGACATATTGCTCTCTGCTATATAGGTAACTTCTGAACCAATTAAGTGCTGTTCCTCTTCTATCCCGAAACATCCTGCATCCTGAAACATCCTGGATCCTGGAACGCCCTGGATACCAGAATATTCTGGATCCCGGTACATTCTGAATCCTGGAACATTCTGGATGCCGGACTCTTCTGGATCCGGGAACATTCTGGATCCAGGAACATTCTGAATGCCGGAACATTCTGGACCCGGAACATTCTGGATCCTGAAATGTCCTGGATCCCGGAACATTTTGGATTCCTGAATATTTTGGATCCCGGAACGTCCTGGATCCCGGAACATTCTGGATCCTGGAACATTCTGAATCCCGGAACATTCTGAATCCTGGAACATTCAGGATCCTAAAAAGGTCATTGATCCTGGAACATTTTGGATCCCTGAATATTCTGGATCCAGAACGTCCTGGATCACAGAACGTTCTGGATCCCGGAGCATTCTGGATCTCTTAATATTCTGGATCCTGGAACATTCTGACTCTTGGAACATTTTGGATTCCAGAACATTCTAAATACCGGAACATTCTGGATCCCGGAACATTCTGGATCCCAGAACGTTCTGGATCCCTTAATATTCTAGTTTCCCGGAACGTTTTGGATCCCGGAACACAAGTTGGTGGAACCCGCTGATAAAGAACCCAAATCTTCGTCTAAATGAGCAGAGCGCATTTGCAGATCCCAAGTTTTTGTTCCACCTGCTGGATGAGAAGCTGTAACGGCATTATGCAGGAAGAGGAGGAAGATGCTCCTCGATCGGAGCAGATAATGTGCAGCATCTGGAGAGTCAGAGCAACTCAGGACAGGAAACAGTCTAATGTCCCAGCGTTCCTGAAGTAACGATATGAAAGGATTCAGCTTGTAGCTGGAAATAATCACAAGCCTCCTCTTCCCCTCATGCACTGCATTTATGAGCATCTATTCCAGCTCCATCACCAACAGGAAGCTGAGGAAATCTGATCTGGTGCAGAAAGGAAGCAGGAGGGAGGACCGATGGCGAAGAGATAAAACTCCGAAGAAGGAGCCCGGTAATGGATCCAGCATTTCAGGGTCGTTGTGCTGATCTGCTGAGCTATGTTCTCAGGAAACTGGCATCGTGTTCCTGGTGCCATATGAGCCATATGACATATGCCATGTAGGTGCATATCAGTGCCAGGATAAAACCATCTAAATATCTAGAATGTATCATTATGGGCGACCTGAAATTTAAAGGGACACAGTGTAACCTTTGACCCAAACGTCAGCCTGATGGGAGTAACAATGGATGGTTTCTGTGCTTGATCTGTGCCACGTTTCAGGGGGCCCCCTCTTTAGAAACCAGACACCGTAACTTTACAGGAGTGGATCCGTCTCTTATGGGATCATGTGACCTGGAGCGCTTTGCTCCGCCTCCCCTTTATAAACACAGAGCTCTGCTTTGCGCTACATTTCCTCCTCGTCCAACCAGTTTGTCATGATGAATGAAGTCAGAAGGTACAAACGGTGTGTGAGGAGGCAGAGGAGGAAGCAGGAAAGGGATGGGTCTGTAAAAGCCGCTCTGTTTGTGTCAGTGCTATTACGCTGCTAAGTTAGCGCTTTGCTGTGCAAACGTAACAACATATGATGAACCTTTTCACATCTTTCAGCAGCGTTTATTCAGAACAATGGCAGTAAGTGTCTGATGAGCGGCAGTAATGTAGTGTCTGTGTCTTTATTTTGCTGTTTCTAAGACGCTAAGCGGCTACAGACTGAAGCTAATGTGCTCCCTAAACGTGCAAGGTGGGCTGGTTTGCATGTAATAAATAGATTCAATATTAAAGATATTATTAAACAGCGATCAGCAACTGGCTGGTTTTATGCTTTTTACACAGCGCGTGCGCTTTATCCTTCTTTACATCTGTAATGCTTTTACTGTTTCAATATAAAGCACTTTGAATTGTCCTGAAAGGTGCTGTATGAATAAACTTGCCTTGCCTTTTCTCTCATCTACTTTTCATTCTTAAGATCCACGCCGTCTGTCCTACCTTCACACCAATGTCTGTAAACTACAGGTGGTTGTGTGAAAATCCCAGTAAACACTCGACACGTTCAAAGTGACATAAATCTCTTTCTTCCTCATTCTGATGCTCAGTTTGAATCTTCATCGTGACTACATGTGCTGAGCAGCTGTCATGTGATTGGCTGATCGGATATTAGTGTGAACAGCAGCTTGGACCAGAAGCTCTAATAAAGTCTCTACGTTGGTTAAACCCTCTGACCAGCACAGAGGTGCCCGGTGAACATATACAACGTGTACTGAACAGACACACTGAACAGAGACAAGTTTCATCACTGAGGTCAGAAACGCCCGGAGCTTCTCTCTCTCTCTATGACCCCGGCTGATTGCATTATCTGCAGCAAATGGATTTAAAAGCTTTAGTTCATTGTGCCAGAGAAAGCAGCTGCCAGAAACGGTTATCCGTACGACAAACATGCAGGCACGCGAAAGCAAAGACACTCGCTGTCTGTCTCTGAAACCGGAGGGCTGGTCTCCGACCGCCGCCGCTAAACACTATTAGCAGGAGAGGATTTTTAATGAGGGTAAAATTCTGACAGAGAGCAGCAAAGATTCCTGCACAGAGGTGCTCGCGAGGAGCATCTCCAGAAAGGACCAGTTTCACTGCCTTTCACCTGCATAAAGACACGAGGAGCCACTTTGATGCTCTGTTGTTTTTAACTCAATGCAAAGTCAGAAAGACACCACAAATGAGCTCAGAAAAGCTGTTTGCCATCTCTCTGGGTTCCCAGATAGCAGACCTGTTCGGAGGCGGATCTGGAAGAGTCCAGATGCAGACCTGGTGGTGATGAGCGGACCAGAAGTGGAGCAGAAGTGGAGTGGTTCTGGTGGTGATGTGGCAGAGTTCCAGCAGCCACACACAACTAGTCGATGCTGCAAGTCAGGACTGAGTTTGGCCTTGTTTAAGGGCCAAGTCAGGGTCAAGTCAGGACTGGGTTTGGTCCCGTTTAAGGGCCAAGTTTGGGCCAAGTCAGGGTAAAGTCAGGGCCAAGTTTGGGCCAAATTTGTGCCAAGTCAGGAACGAGTTTGGCCTCGTTTAAGGGCCATGTTTGTGCCAAGTCAGGAACGAGTTTGGCCTCGTTTAAGGGCCATGTTTGGGCCAAGTCAGGACCGGGTTTGGCCCCGTTTAAGGGCCAAGTTTGGGCCAAGTCAGGGTAAAGTCAGGGCCAAGTTTGGGCCAAATTTGTGCCAAGTCAGGATCAAGTCAGGACCGAGTTTGGCCTCGTTTAAGGGTCATGTTTGGGCCAAGTCAGGACAGGGTTTAGCCCCGTTTAAGGGCCAAGTCAGGACCAGGTTTGGCCCCGTTTAAGGGCCAAGTTTGGGCCAAGTCAGGGTCAAGTCAGAACTGAGTTTGGCCTTGTTTAAGGGCCATGTTTGGGCCAAGTCAGGGCCAGGTTTGGGCCAAGTCAGGGCCAGGTTTGGGCCAAGTCAGGGCCAAGTTTGGGCCAAGTCAAGGTTAAGTTAGGAACAAGTCTGAGTCAATTCAGAAACAAGTTTAGGCCAATATTGGACCAAGTCAGGAACAGGTTCGGGCCAATTCAGGGCCAAATGAATCAGGATGAAGGAGAGAAATGAGACGGGGATGAAGGAGACTCTGTATGATGTTCCTTTCACACACATCTGTCCCAGCAGCTGTCAAGCACAGTGGTGGAGGGACGATGATCTGGGCTTGTTCTCAGCTACTTGGACACCTGGCAGTCATGGAGTGGAAATGCCAGAACACCTGTGTGACTGGTGAAGCTCGGCTCAAACTGTGTAGCAGGACAGTGATCCCAAACACTCGTCATGATGGAAAATCTGGATCTAAACCCGGTTTGGATGCAGTGGTGCAGCTACATTGGAAGACATGTGGAGACAAACTCCTCCAGAAGCCTGAGAGGGCTTGATGAGATCGTCTAAAAAAGCATGCCGGTAGTGTATCGCTGCTAAAGGAGATGAAGGATCATGATGTGGATGCAGTTTTCCACACTGATTCTGACATTTAGTCCTAATCCAGTGAATAAAGATGGCGTTTCTTGTCCGCTCATCTGAAGTTTCCACCTCGTCCTCGGACCCAGCAGATGATTTATCTTCTGATACACAAGCCGGGAAAAAGTTTTCTAATCAATTTTTTTCCCAATAAGTTCTACTCTTTAAATCCATCATCTTTCTCATTTAGCTTCTGCTTCAGCGTGGCACCAAGGTCTCCATGGAAACAAGGTTCTGTTCACTCAGCAGCGATGTAGAGAGAAGGTGCAGGAGGCTGAGGTGGGATGGATTCAGAAAACCTTGGTGGATGAATGGTGTTTTTTTTTTTTTTATGGTCTCTTATGTGCAGACTCCCACTGCAGCTTCCTAAAGCCGGATTTATGATGGCTGTTTCCTTCCCCCCACGCAGAGCAAAGGATTCTGGGAGTTCGGCAGATATGTGAGAGAACCTGGCTGGCACAGCCAACAGTGCGTCATCGAAAGGTAATGACGCATAAGGTAACAATTGTTGAAATGATCTTTAACATGAATAAGGAGGAAAAGATAAAGTGAAGCCCAGATAATCCCATAATACTCTTTTCCTTAAAATCGTGTGGAGGGTAGTCTTACCCGCAGCCTGACACAGATTATTATTTACAGAGGAACTTTAGAGAAGAGCCTGCAGAACCACGATGGAATAAAGCTTGTTTACTTTTTAGTGTTTACAACAGGACACTGAAACAAACGAGTGAAGAGTAAACATAGAGGCTCCACATCCTGCAGTTCCCTCCTCATCCACTAGAGGCTCCACATCCTGCAGTTCCCCCCTCATCCACTAG
>JBAMHV010000013.1:1100975-1113760 GCA_037177535.1 Pseudomugil gertrudae
ATGCAGGGTTCTGTGGGGTTCTGCAGGGTTCTGCGGGGTTCTGTAGGGTTATGCAGGGTTCTACAGGGTTCTGCAGGGTTCTACAGGGTTCTGCAGGGTTCTACGGGGTTTAATGGTGATAAATGAAATGTGGGACAGAAAACACACATACAGCTTTAAGCGACCTCACCTCCTCCCCAGCGTAAACATCGTGCCAGGTCGTTCCCCGTGCCCAGTGGGAGGATGGCTACTGGGGGGTGCCGGGAGAAGTTGGCCTTATCTGGAAGGAAGAAAAATCACATTTATATTCATTTCATCAACGGTTCTGATGCTTCCTGTAACAAACGTCCATCCAGGTTACAAACCAGTCACAGTGACACTTAAACGCATCACTTCACTGACAGCTGTCTGAACTCCTGCATAAAGGCATTTCAGGTGTGTGTGTGTGTGTGTGTGTGTGTGTGTGTGTGTGAATGAAACACTTCTTGCATGAAATACTGAGGAAACAATGATAACATGAACTATAAAATGTATTTTTCCTGATGATCCTGAATGCACCGCTGGCAGAAGCATTTATTACGGTTAAACTAAATTAAGACGACGATGCGTTTAAAACCTGGAAAAAAGAAACGACTTGCTTTGTTTCTGAAAGGAAAAAGTGGAAACTGAACGTTCCCAGTTTGCGCTTTCGTTTGATAAAAGATGATGAGATATACTTTCATCATCACTGAGTCCCGGCATCAACGCAAATGTTTCGTTCCAGCCGATCCAAACGGGTCGGACGGTACTGAAGCGCAGCTGGGATCCAGCGCTCCTTCAAATGTAAACGTAGAACATCTGCTGACCCCTCTAATGACCCCCAGTTTGAGAACCACTGCACCAGTTTGATAACAAGCTGCATCATTTTAACCAGAACAGATCCTCAGACCTCTGAGGTGACCTTTATGTGGTTAAAACCCTTTAAAAGGGACAAAATAAATAAAGTTGTATGAAAAATAAAGCCATTTAGACAGGAAGTGTCCCGTTGGGAGGTGCAGGAAGTCGCAGTACCTATGCAGTCCAGGATCCAGCCCACGGTGCCGTCACCCCCACAAGCGAGCACCCGGAAATCAGGGACATCGTGGAAAAAGTTGAGCCTAGGAGGAGAGAAGATCCAGAAGATTTAACCAAATCACATCACAGGCAGGAAAGCGCTTCTGTCAGGAGAAAAACCTGGAAGCTATTTCCAGCTGATTAATCCGTTGATTGTTTCATAAGGGACTTTCTAATCTCTGAATGATCTAATGAAGAGTGAGCTGAAAGGCTGCTGGGGGGAGAGCAGAGGAAAGGTTTGAAGGGCGAGTGCCCTCTCCAGCTGCGCTGCCGCCACTCCTTTCCCCTGAAAGCGTGCTCACAGAGTGGGCATCGAGTGCGCGCCCTTCAAAGGGACCTTTAATGTGCGTTGGGACAAAGCTTTCATCTCTTCCCGTCATTGCACAGCTGAACTGAGCATGTGCAGTCCTTTCAGACCACCTGCTCCTGCACAGTAACTCATTTCTACTGAGCGGTGGAGGAAACCTTTCAGCTGGTTTGCAGTGAGTCTGCAGGTGAAGCTTTGACTACCAGCAGCGCCGCTTACTGGAAACCAGACAATAAGGAGACAAGCAAAACCAGTGGCTTCAGGGCGTCCACAGAGACGGGGCCATGTAGGGGTTAGTTTAGAGGCAGAAACAGCAAATGTGGAGAAACAAGACAACTAAAAGTCCTGAAATAAATGAAAATCCAGAGAACACAAAGATGCACCAGCAGAGCCAGCAGGAGGAACTAATACAGGAGAACACCAGACATACATGAGCAGTTCATTTCCTGGAAAAACCTGCATCATTTGGTCAAATGTGAATGTGCATAGGATCTAAACCCGGTTCGCCTACAACCAAGAATCAGGCTTCAATATAGGAAGTAGATACAAAGCAAAGTGGGTTCAGCGCTAAATGCATGTGCTACGATGTGCAGGGCTGGCGTACCTGAGGACCAGGGTTCCCTACTCCTGCTCTAAGTCATGCAGGGCTGGGGTACCTGAGGACCCTAACCCTGTGGCGACCCCTAACCTCACTGGTCAAAACAGTGCTAAAAATGGAAGTACTTTCTTTGGCCCCTGAATTTTGTGGAGGGCCCAAAAAATAAAAGGACCACACCCTTGGCCTCAGGGAGACCCAACTAACAATTTGAGTCCATAAAAAACAAACAAACAAAAATTTAAACTGTAATAACGCACTCCATCACCAGATGGCACTTTTCCGGGACTTTAAAGAACGGTGTATATAAAATCAGAATAATGAAATTTTTATTTTTCTAACTAATTTTCACAAAGGGATTTCTGCACTCCCATTGTGAGTAAAGGTGCAATGTCTGGGCATGTCTATGCTTCACCATGCCCCCTATAGTCCTCTCCAATCAAATTTTTACTTCCACATATCAATTTATTTGAATGGTATTATGATAGATTAGAATCTGGAACAATTCCAGATTTTAATCTATCCTAATGCCATTCAAACAGATAACGCTCTGGGCCCGTCCCTCTCTCCAATGCAAAGTAGATGGAGAGAGGGCTTATTCCACATTTCAATCTATTCGATCTATTCAAACGAGATTTCCACATTTCCAAATATTCTAACAAGATTTCCACATTTTGATCTATTCTATCGAGATTTCCAGATTTCAGTCTAATTTAAAGAGATTTCCACATTTCCATCCATTTTCTACAGCTTATCCGAGGTCGGGCCACGGGGGCAGCAGCCTAAGGAGGGAATCCCAGACTTCCCCCTCCCCAGCCACATTCACCAGCTCATCTGGAGGGATCCCGAGGCGTTCCCAGTTCCAGCCGTGAGATGTAATCGGTCCAGCGTGTCCTGGGTCTACCCCTACTCCTGCTCTAAGTCATGCAGGGCTGGGGTACCTAAGGACCAGGGTTCCCTACTCCTGCTCTAAGTCATGCAAGTGGTCTGAAGGATTTTATGGGTCACGCTGGTTCATAACTAAGATGATCGCTGGTGTTTCATGGTGGAAAAGCAGTGAAAAAGTGAATCTCTCCTCTTTTACTGGAGCAGTCGAGCATGCAACAACTCTCTGTACAAATAAATAACATTTTTTCCAGCTTTTTGCTGCAGCTTTTTACAGACGTGTTGCTACAACTGATCCTCAATCAGCTCCCATTGCCCGTGAAATGCTAAATTGTCTCACTTTTACCATCTAAAATGTTGTTCCTGTTTTTATGGGAACAAAACAGAAGCTGATTGTTGAAACGTTTTGTGGGATCGGGATCATATTCCTGTGATGGGAGTGAGTCCAGCCTTTCCAGCAAATTACCAAGCTCCATTCAGCAAACAGAAATCAGAAATAAACAACTTTCCTCCCACTTCCAGCCGTTTCTAAGATCATTAGAAGTCATGGAGTCAGAGCTGGCTCCTGCAGAGCTCTGTGTGGAAAAAAGTGTCTTTATTTGTTTGAATGAAGGCAACCTGCCAACGCAGCAGGAGCACCAAGACAAAAGGGACATTTTTGGATGAGTGGACCGAGACGCTGCAGTAACATAAACCGTTGTTTATCAGGACGCTCCTGGTGCGTTTGCCACAATCAATCCACCTTTAATGGATCTTTATTAAAGCCGACGTCTCTTTGGAGCCTAAACCTGCAGAACCTGCATCCTGATGTAAAGATGAACTCCGACACAACCTCCCTTCTGTCGCCTCAGTCGTCCACGAGGACAGCAGCAATCTCTAGAGGCCGAACAGAGAACCTGCACCAATGTGCCGTGGAACGTCTCATGTCCGGCCAACACCCTTCTGAGTGTCACCCCCCCCCCCACCTCCCTGTTTGTGTGTGATGGCTAAGGACAAGCATGTGGAACAACAAAGAGCCAAACAGAGGTTTGTAATGACTTCACAGTGAACTAAACTGCATTCCCCAACCAAACGAGTGCGAATGAGCCACCTCTCACCTCAGAGCCCGTTGCTAGGCAACCATAGCAACAGTTGGCAGTGGGTTAACCCACTATGTGACAATTCATTCAGGCCTGTGTGTTTATGTGCATGTGTTTTTATGCTGTACAGCTCTCTGGCCTTGCAGGAATAACAGTTACATCACCTGCACGAGGCTGGAAAAACACACCATATACTCCTGGATGGAGCGGAACACGGAAAATACACCTTTTATATTAACAGTTACGTCCTTCCTGTGAGTTCAGTGTTCTGGGCAGTGAGCCGCAAACAGAAGTAAGATCTGCTGAACGTGTGGGAGAAACGTGTCTGGATGTTTGGAGCTGAAAGAGTTTAACCAACATCATGATGCAGGCAGAAAACACAAAGCTGGATGCTTTCATTCAGCGTCTTTTTGCTTTAAACCGGAGCTGTGTCCAAAACAATACCGCACATTCATTAACCCCTTCATCTGCCAATCACATAGCAGCAAGCCAACTCGTCATGTAGACACGATAAAGACAATTCGCTGGCGTTCAAAGTGAGCATCAGAATGAGGAAGACAAGACGTTTAATGAGTATTATGCTGCGATTCACACACTCAACCACCTTTAGGGTCTACTGGGATGCTCTAAAGAAGCGAACCGATCCAGCGAGCAGCAAACGTCTCTGAAATGTCTCGTGGAAACTGGAGAAACTGGTCTGATGAGTCTCCACATTCAGACGGTTGGGCCAGAACGTTCTGGAAGCATCGTGAAAACATGGATCCTTCCTTCAGGCTGCTGCGGGTGTGTGTGTGTGAGACGCGGGGAGGGGGGAGAATAGGTTGGTCTGTTTGAACGTCTCCACCCATAAAGGGGGCTGAGCCCCCCCATCTCTAAATCCTAGAGACGTCCCTGGCTGAAACACTGACTCTAAATGACACCAAATCACTGTAGAAATGTAATTTTAAAATCTTTTGTCTTAAATCATCCTGCCTAAAATATCTCACGTTAACTTTTAATGAATCTCATCTTCATAAATAATTTTTCTGCATTGTCCTGTTTGCTTTCTTCATAATCAGAAGCTTTTATGTCATTAAAAACATCTCAGTGATGCTAAAAATATCAAAAACACTACAAATAGCAGTACACTGGGATTTAACGGGGATCTGTCCCCACACTTATGATTACAGAACATACAATGATAAAAGTAATAATTATTAAGAAGCATGGAGTGAAAGACGGCCTGTCCTCAGGCTTAGGCTGCATGAAGACGCTAGAAAAGTCCAAAAGGATGAATGTGAGGAGTGTTTTCTAGATTCCAGCAGTGCTACGATGGTGCGTGTATCAGCACATCCTCCCATTGGACCCCCGTGCGTCATCGGGTGGCTTCTCATTCAAAGGTTTCTGGAGGGCAGCGGCTCTGCATGACGTGACTGAGACGCCTTCAAGGTAAAGCATTTACAGTTAAGCTACCTGCTTTTCTTCCACTCGCAGACGATCCAGTACAAACTGTGCCCAGCTCTGACTCATACATGAGTGTGTGTGTGAGGAGGTCAAACGCCGTCATGGTGGTAATGCAGTGTTCCACTTCGTCGAGCTCATGCAGGTTAGCCTGACATGGAGAGGTGATGGTGTCACATCACAGCTCCAACTGGACACTCAGTAACGGTTTATTTATCATTGAACTCCTGACTCAGCTTATAGACTGGAAAAAAAACAGTTTAACTGGACTTTTGCTTTAGTTTCTGTTCTGTTCTGAAAATGAGCCGAACATGAGAGGCAAAACGCTGCAGAAAGAACGAATCCACCAAGATTTTCACTCTTAATGTTATTAAGACTTAATTAAGTCAGTCTCAAGACTTAATGTGATGTAATCTTACAGAAAAATCACATGCATGCACTCAACATGCACTCTGCATGCACTCTGCATGCACACTACACACACTCTGCATGCACTCAACATGCACTCTGTATGCACTCTGCATGCACTCAACATGCACTCTGCATGTGCTCTGCATGTGCTCTGCATGCACTCTGCATGCACTCAACATGCACTCTGCATGTGCTCTGCATGCACTCTGCATGCACTCAACATGCACTCTGCATGCACTCAACATGCACTCTACATGCATACACACTACACGCACACTACACACACTGCATGCACACTGCAAGCACACACACTCTGACAAACTCTGTTTCCACATTCTTCACTGGATTTAAATTTAGTTTGAAAAACCAAACAACTGTTTTTGTGAAAAAACAGATCATTTTTCCTTCTAAATGATCATTTTCATTCACATCAGCAGCACAAAACCGAGTAACCGAATCCACTGTCATGTGTTTGGAGGCTACAGCTTTTTCTATGCCTTTTCTGATGAGTTTCCATGGCAACTGAATGGTTGTTTACCAGCAGGATGAACAGTTGCCAAAGCCAACTTCTCATTTCATTTCATGACAGAATGAGTAAGCGCTCAGAACTTTTACACAGACAGAGATCTGGTTGGCAAAGACACAAAGACTTACCCAACCATCGGGCCTCCCTGCTCCAAACTGTACACCTGCCTGGGATTCAACAAGTACCTGAACTTCCTCAGCACCCTGGAAGTAGACCAAGAATGAAAATACGTCATGGTTACATCAAATAAGCATGTATTCACCTGAATTGATAAGTTTTGGGACACTTTTCCATTAGATCCAATATAAAAGTGTCTCTAAACTTATCACTACATGCGGTTTCATTGTTGAGAATTAAACAATGGACTAATACAAGCAGGTGTGCAGCATGTTACACTGTTTTTCCTTAATGTGCAACATAAGTACAGCTGCATTTCACCGCTATGCAGATGATGTTCTGCTATATGTATCAGTTAATCCTGATTAAAAGCGTAGCTTCTAATTCCAGGTTTTCCTAACGCTCTCCACAAATGATCATCTCTTTTCACTCATCTGTCTGAAGTCTTGGGAGGAGCACCTGGTTTATGGTGAAATGATGAGTGATGCATTTCCAGATTGTTGCCTGAACAGAGGTCAGAGTTTTATAAATCCTCGTAGAAGCAGCGTTTATGGGCAGATGATACAGAGTTTCACTCTTCCTGAAGCAAAGCAATTTCAAACACAATGTCAGAGTTTGCATCACACTGCCGTGTGACGGATGACGTTCAACAATTTGGACGGCATCATCAGCGCTTCATCAGCGCTTCGTAGGCTCATAATAGTGTTAGCTTTGCAGGTTTTAACAGCTTTGAAGGGTTTGGTGGTATATGTGCATCACTGATGGGTTTAGATATTCCCCTCCGACTCTCAGTGATGTGAGATAATTAAAGTTAATCACAAAGCAAATAGCTTCCATAAAAATGTCATTAAAATCTGAATTATGCACCATTAGTGTCACATATGTGTAGAGGGACAAATAAACAAATGGACATTAAAAGATCAACTAATCCGACAGGGGATGAGATTAAAGAGGTGGACACCAGGACAATCACATGACAGCACACCAGTGACCCTGTCGACACTGAATATCACACTTTCTCCCATCCAGCATCCTGTTGGAGACATTGTCGACATGATTGTTAAAGACAGACGGCCTTTTCGAGGTTAAAGATAAAATCCTGGACCTGGCTTCTAAAAGGGTTGTTATAACTTCTCTTCTCATGCGTACTCGTAGCTACCAAAGCTAGAAGAGTTTTTCTGCGTTTCACATTGAATACGGATTAGTTTTTACTTATAAATGTTTTCATAGCAGCAGATTTTAAAAAGCTGACGAGAATAATTAAAGATTGCTGAATGTTATTCTAACCTGCCCGAATAGTGGAATGAAACCCTTTAATCCCTTCTGTGGAACAGACCCAGTGTTGGTTGTCTTCCAGTGCGTTTCAAAGCTCCTTCTTTGGTATGTTGGAAAGTGACTGAGGACATCTCAACGCCGTGTCCAGCCTGGTGATGGGAAACTTCCAGACTTTGGATGGAGCTGTCAAACAGGCCTCCGACCTACAGCATCGGCATTCAACACAATCGATTTGCACGCCTTTGATGCGGACTGAGGAAAATACCTGCTGTGTGGCGCTCATGAAACACCTGGTATAAAATGTTGAAGCCAAAACCGTCTCATCTATACGCAGAGACAGATCGGACATGTGGCCATTTTCCCGGTGGTCTGACGGGTTTCTGTGGCCCAACAGCCTCGCAAGTTAAACTCAGGATGCTGCTTCATCACAGGGAACCAGTGAAAACGTCTCTTCAGTCAAACAGGAAACAACTGTCTGACATTGTTCTGTAACAACGACTCCGTGGAGATTTCCATGAACGTACATTCCCTCTCTCTTTACTTACGAGCATGCACGAGTGAGATATGAATTTATGATGAACATCGTCGGCTTTGGGGAAGCCTCGGTGCTTCATGAGGCTTCAGTTACGCTGTCCGGCCCGAGGCACATCCCCAGTCTTATCAAGCTGCACGTCAACACGTCTCCTGCACAAGTCCAAATGTTCATGAAACCATGTGTGCAATATGTTGCTGATACCCAGCATCAGATGACAGGAACAGGATGTTCTGCTGAAACGAGGCTCATTAAATGTTTCTGTAGGCAGGCGTCCAAACAAACGGGATGGAATTCAAAGATTCACAGATGATTTAAAGTTTTGCTTTTTTGTTTTTAATAGCATCACTTGCTGTGTCATGGTAGTGTATGGAGTTACCATGGTAACCGGTCAGCTGGAGGGAAAGCAGCGGGGTGTGACTGATCACTGTTGTGGGAAAAGAGGACAACGATGCATTTTAATATCCTCGGATGAAACGCCTAAAGTAGGGTTGGGACCCCAACGGAACCCCAACGGAACCTCAACGGGACCCCAACGAGACCCCAACGGAACCCCAACGGGACCCCAACGGAACCCCAACGGGACCCCAATGGAACCTCAACGGAACCTCAATGGGACCCCAACGGAACCCCAATGGAACCTCAACGGAACCTCAATGGGACCCCAACAGAACCCCAACGGAACCTCAATGGGACCCCAACGGAACCCCAACGGAACCTCAACGGGACCCCAACGGAACCCCAACGGAACCTCAACGGGACCCCAACGAGACCCCAACGGAACCCCAACGGGACCCCAACGGAACCCCAACGGGACCCCAATGGAACCTCAACGGAACCTCAATGGGACCCCAACGGAACCCCAACGGAACCTCAATGGGACCCCAATGGCGACTGTAAGGTGCTTTCAGGGAGTCGCCAGATAATTGTAAAATAAAATGAGCCTCCGTTTGTCAAATTAAATGTAGCAGGGGTGTAAAGATGAAAGCATGAATGTTGAGATAAATCTGGAAGGGATTCAGCTCTGGAACCAGAAGGAACGTTGCTTAATGGTTTCAGTGCTTATGGTCGACGCCGTCAGGCCTCCAGTTTAAAGCGAACATCTCAGTACTCACCGCTCACCCTGCCTCCCTCCGCTCTTCGGGTTGACCAGAACCAGAAGCGGGTGGGTTCCAGGGAGAGGGCTGATCTGCAGGCAGGGAGGGGGTTTAGCTTTGTGGGAGCACTCTGGGAGACACCTGAGTGTGTTCTGGACCGCATTACCTGCAGAGCTTGTCCGTCTCCGGGGGAGAACCTGAAGGTCTGACTGGGGTCATCGGGGCTGGTGCTGGGAGGCGACTCGCCATCGCCCCGCTTCACCACAGGCTGCCGATCCTGCAACACAAACTCTGGAGTTTAGGTGCACCGGTACCGGTACCGCTGGTACCGGTGCAGAAAGCCATGAAATCTGTGTGTCAGTGTCGTGTTTGTGCCGGAGACCAGAACCTGTAATCACAAGCACAGCTGGCAGGAAGAACGAGCTAAGGCAAGGTCCGAAAGACCCAGCTGGTTCTGACAGACAGCTGATGCTGAAACAAAAACACTGAGATGTACGGGTCAGACCGGGGTTCTGTGGAATGGGTCGGGCCTAGGTTCTGTGGTACAGGTTGGACCAGGGTTCTGTGGTACGGGATTGGATCATGGTTCTGTGGTACGGGTCGGATCATGGTTCTGTAGGAGATGGACACAGACGGGGGAGGACAACTTTCTGATGCATTTACTCGTTGTATATGGGTCCAGTGGCATCTCCACATCTAAATCCGACCCATTTTATCCAAATAAACGAGATGTTTCTGCATGAAACATTACCACGGCTTTTAAACCAGGCGAGGCTGTGACCATACGGTGGCCGTCAGTGGCCAAATTTCACCTCACACCCTGTGAGAAAACTGCTACTGAAAAAAGGGTCCATTTATTAGAAATCATCTTCTATGAGGCCGTAATGTACAGAACATAAATGGATGGTAAAACGGAAAAGATGAAACATGTTTCTGTACGTCAGCAGATCGAGAGTTTGCTCCTGATCGATACTTCACCCAGAAGGACTCCACAGCGAGCAAACTCGCCTGCAGGATGAGCGACATGCTGCTGATTCCCGGTCCAGCCGTGTTTTCAGTTTTTAGCAAAGCGACCTTGTGCTGGATGAGCAACCTGTCCAGGTGTACCTGCTAATCGCTGCTAATGGCGTCCCACCACCCCAGAGTGATTACGCCGTATAGAAATGGAATGAATGAACGAAGATTTCAGAAACTCAAACCAGAAAACCTGTTGGATCAGCACAAGAAGCCGATTTCCTTCTGCAGGATGAAAAACCACAGAAGAAGAGGACATACAGGATGTGGGGAACCAGGTCCCCCCCCCTGCAGCGGCCGTGCTGCGGATAGAAGCATCCTCACCAGGACCACGGGGCAGATGTACGAGGGCAGCAGCGTGTGGTCCCTCAGGGCTCCTCCATCACACTCTGGCTTCACATTGGATGCACACTTGTTGTGGAGCTGCAGACGAGAGGCACAAACATAAGAAGTGTGGGCGTCATCCATCTGTCAGCAGCAACGCTGCGGTCACTCAGACTGTATCGATCGATTGATAGGCTGAGCGGCGTCAGCCACAAAAGTCTCCACTCAGGTTTCTGTGCAGGAACTGTGAAGCAGCAGTGACATCTGGTGGACAAAAGCAGCAACAACACCTTCAGCATCAAGGCTTGTTTAAAAAAAGATATATGATGATTTTAAATCCTTTTACCATGTAAATTATTCATTTATTGTCTCTATAAAGCAGAACCACAATGCTTTGGTCTGAATTCCTGCTTATTCTCAATCCACACACACCTTATAACCCTGTTCTGAGGTGTGTCCAGGTCACAGGGCATCTCAGGCCCCGCCCCCCTCCAGGTCACAGGGCATGTCATGCCCCGCCCCCCTCCAGGTCACAGAAAGTTCTACCCTGTTCCGCCATGTTTGTAGCTTTATAGCAGTGATACGCTAATCTCTCGGCAGAGAAACATTTTATTAGTACGTTTACTATAAATATCAACATATCAGATTCACCACATTGATTACAGGAAGTCCACGACCATATTTGGACACTTTTACAGCATATCGTCCTAAAATGAAGAAGCTTCAGGTGGCATATCAAGAAGCTTTGAGTATATTGTTTTCACTTCCAAGATGGTCGACTGAGCCAAAATGAAGTGACGTATCTCTCCTGGTTTTGGAAGCACTGGAATGAATGTCTGTCTGTGCGTAAGTTGTTATCATTTTATTTATTTAATATGGACCAAGCAGCCGGATGCTTTCCTTCTGCCTGTTCATGGGTCCAGAGCTCACATGCAGGATTCATTTACTCTGCACAGATATACTCTGCTGGCATCAAAGGATGGAATAAATAAACATGTGCAGGTGCAGACCTGATTTCAGACATTTATAGTTTCAGGAAATGAAATAATCCAGATTTGGACAGAAAGTATAAGCTACATATTGCTGCTTTAGATGATTGTAAATAACACAGAACCTACATTTAGCAAAGTTAAACCTTCCACACAGATAAATCTGTCAAATAATTATGGATGCGAGCGGCCACTCACCGAGATCTGACACCACACGCAGTGCAGGCCCGTCAGACCCTGGTAGCACTTGATGCTTCGGTGGCAGCGGTCGCACTTGGTGGGAGAGTTTCCCTCCATCCAGACGTGCTGCATAGCCTGAAGACAGATGCAGGATTTACACATTCGCTGCTTCTAAAGCTTCTGCATCCTGCTGTCAGGAGGGAATATTTGATGTACTTTGCACATGAAATGTGACGCAGAAATAAACCTGAACGGCTTCAAACCTCCTGCTTACTGTCGGGACATTTTAAAGGTCAGTTCCTGGTTAAGGAGGAATCTACCTGCTCCGTAAAGGTTAAAAAGCATCAAACCTGTGACCTGAGCCACAGAAATCCCTCCCATGATGCTTTGCTCCCTCAGACAGAAGCAGGAGCAGCTCCTGTACTTACGTTGGTGTGTCTGCGGGACTTTGCGTAGGTGCTGATGCAGGCAGCGATGTCTTTGGACACGCAGCGCTCGTGCACCGTGTACTTGCACACTAACGGGAAACAACGAGACACGAGGTTACAGGAGCGAGGTTCCATAGGAGGCGCAGAGGTAAGGAAGGGGTGAAAGGAGGCGCAGAGTTAAGGAAGGAGTGAAAGGAGGCGCAGAGGTAAGGAAGGGGTGAAAGGAGGTGCAGAGGTAAGGAAGGAGGAGGAGTGAAAGGAGGTGGAGAGGTAAGGAAGGGGTGAAAGGAGGTGCAGAGGTAAGGAAGGAGGAGGGCTGAAAGGAGGTGCAGAGGTAAGGAAGGAGTGAAAGGAGGTGGAGAGGTAAGGAAGGGGTGAAAGGAGGTGCAGAGGTAAGGAAGGAGGAGGGGTGAAAGGAGGTGCAGAGGTAAGGAAGGAGTGAAAGGAGGTGGAGAGGTAAGGAAGGAGGAGGAGTGAAAGGAGGTGGAGAGGTAAGGAAGGAGGAGGAGTGAAAG
>JBAMHV010000013.1:1237935-1249248 GCA_037177535.1 Pseudomugil gertrudae
GAAGCAGTTTCATCCCCTCAGACATAACTGCACTGAACCACACATGAACACACAGTATCAGGACCTGCTGCTTTGTTATTGTTGTTGTTGAAACATGTCTGTAAATTGTTAAAAGCGTTATATAACTGTACAGTTTTTCTGTGAAAACAAATTTCCCATAAAGGGACAATAAACTAACTAACTAACTAACTACTGCTAGCTTAGAGTAGTTGGCTAAGTTGCTAATATGTGCATTTTACTCAGTGGTATTTAGTTTTGTTTGTTTTTAATTTAAACTCAAGAATTTTATTTGTACTTTTGCAGCCGTGGGCTCTGGAAAATAATACAAAAACTGTGATCAGTGACACTGGAAGAAGAAATTTGACCGTATTTTAATGTTGAAACTATTTTTTACACCTAAAATATTAGTGATTGGAAAAGATGTTACTGAGTAATGTGAACATTAAATTAAATTAAAACACTTTTTGGTGACATAGGAGCTTATTAAGAACAAGACATCCTCAGTGCTATAGATGTTTTGAAATGGTCTGCTTTTACAAGTTAGAAGAAAACAAGGAAAAAACACATAAAATGCCACAAACACCGTTATGAAGTACACATTTTTATTTACTTGTATCAAATCCGGAGGTCTAGCACATATCGGTGATGCGCCTCATGCTCATGAACCTCATGCCGCTCATGCCCACGTTCATGAAGTTCCTGTACTCTCCGGGCCTCAGGTACATCATCCTGCCTCTGTATTGGGGCTGCTCGTACATCAGCCAGTGGCCGTCCATCACGTTGCAGGACATGCAGTCGTTCATGCGGTAGCGGTCCATGATGGACTCACAGTCCTCCATCAGTTCAGACATCTGACCACCAAAGTTCTCCCTCTCGTAGATCCTCATCCTGAAGGAACCTCTGTGCTGTAATTTAATGTGGAAAATCTTTAAATATTTTTAAAGTTGAAATAAATCAAGTGCTGCTTCCGTCTATGAGCATCAATACTCACAAACGGGATCATTCTGCAGGATCTGATGGAGTCGAACATCATTCCCATGCTCATCATGCGCTGCATGTCGTGGTACTCTCCCCTCCTGAGGAAGAACTGGTTTCCAGTGTAGTTGGGACGCTCGTAGAGCATGAAGCAGCCGCTCTCCACCCTGCAGGACTGGCACCTGCTCAGGTAGGAGGAAATGTCCGAGCAGTCGCTCATGCACTCATAGGAGCGACCCTGGAAGTTCCTGTCCTCGTAGAAGATGATCTGAAACGGAGAAGGAAAGTTAAAACTGGAAAATGATGATGTGAAGTGTTGCATGTGCGGGTAAGCGTCCCATTACCTTGCCCATGATGGTGGTTTTGGTGGTTTCCAGTGGATGGATCAACTTGCTCTGCCAACTCCATGATTCTACGGCCTTTTTATACAAAATCCCGGGGGCCATGATGTGTTGTTATTCAAATGTGCAAAGCTGATGAATTAGCAGTATGACTTTTGCTGAATGGGGTCTATAAATGTGTAACAATGGCTCTTCATCCATACATTTCTGGCAGCAGTCATCTGCATTGTCGCTTTGTGTGTATTTCATTCTCAGTCAGAAGGTTCTCCACATATGGTCAGATCATCCCCGATGGAAAGAACGTGGCATGGAGCCATATCTCAGACAAAACCATGAGCAACCCGGAACGGGAACCGATACTGAGCTGGTATAAAGGATGAGACGCACTGGCCGTTCTCCTCCTCAACTCTGATTACAAGCCTGGATTCGGTGTGCTTGGATGTAAACCTGTACATTTGGTTAACTATCATTAAGCTTTTACCATAAATGTGATGGCAGTTTATTAAAATGCACTTTTACACAACTGCTGATTTACCCGGAACCTCATTCCAACCGGGTAGGATGTAGGGAACGTTAAGTAATCAGTGAAGGGAACAGTGTAAAACATATGCATAAATAAGGGCTGCGTAACTGGGCTGTGCTTAAGTAGCTTTTTGTTCATTTTCAGCACAAAACACAGAATCTTGTAGGATTACCAGTAAATTACCAGTAATGCATCCTGTTAGCAAAGATCAGGCCTCCAGCAGAGCTTAATCCCTGCAGAAACCAGGGTTTTAATCCGACTCATGACATTTCTCCTCTGTGTTCGCTGATCTGCTTACATAAAAACAAAGAATGAATAAGCTTTTACTAAACCTTATTCTCAATTAATGACAAGTTTAGCCTGAGTGGAAAATACGGATATATGTGTAACAGTTACAGTATTTGCTTTCTGTATGATTTTAATCAGTTGATAAAAACATCAGGGCCAGCGGATGAATCCCGTTGCTTAATGAAACGGACGCTCTAAAAGCAAAACAGACGTCAGATTTGTTTCCATGAAGCTTTCATGAAGATGGGACATGAAAATACTCACATCAGTTTATAATGGTATCGCATCCGCCGGGAGGATTAACAGAATATTATAGGAAGGACATGAGTCAAAGGATTTTTATATATAACAAACCCTAACCCCACATTTTACAAGCAAATGTACGTTTGAGGATGTTACAGTTTTTTCTGTTAACGTGAAGCGTGAAAGATGGAGGGTTTTGACATCTGAGAGACGAATGAGTAAAAAAATTAATAATTTTGAATCCAGGTGTGGAGAAATATGAGCATTAAATATGATTAATGTCATTTCTAGCCGTGCTCCACATCCAGTAAACGTTTCCTGTTTGTTCCAGGTTAGTCAGTCTGTTCCTTCAACTTATAATTAGATGATATTCTACTTTAAAGACAAAATTATTTGATGGATTTTTAATGCTTTTAAAGCCCAAATTATGATGTATCTGCAATTAAACCTCAAAATAGTACATAGATCATTATTTCCAGCTGCATATTTTACAGTAAATAGACAGCTGGAAATATATTATATATAAATATATATTATATTTAATATATCTTAAATATAAAATATGTAATTTTAAAAAATGTAATATTTTATAAATTACACCTAAATATATAGTATAAAATATACAACCTGCTCTTTTTACTTTCCCGACCTACAAAAACAATCTGACTTTTCATCATTTTAACGCAAATATAAACACCTTCACAAAACAGCTTAAAAATTCAACATCTTTAATGAACAGAGTGTTTGATATTTACAGCAAGTGTTTCGCTTCATGGCTAAAAGTCAGTGACCCTCCGGAAGGATCCGACAATGGCACAGGTGGCACACCAGTCGCGGTACCTCCTGTACTCCCCAGCTCTCAGGAAGTACTGCCTGCCTCGGTAGTTGGGGTACTCGTAGAAGATCCAGTGGCCGTTCATAACATTACAGGAGTAGACGTGGCGATGATGGAAACGATCGGACACACAGGGACAGTCATCCATGAACTCCATCATGTGACCACTAAAGTCGGGCTTCTCATAGATGCGCATTCTGTAGGAGCCTCGATACTGTGGGATGGACAGGGTCATACGTGTCATATCAAATCAAAACGAGACGCTCAGATGTGAAGAAATGCCCTCTTACCGCTGGAATCATCCGGCAGGAGCGGATGCAGCTGCTGAAACCCATCCATCTCTGGTAGTCAGGGTACTCCCCCCTCCTCATGAAGTACTGGTGACCCATAAAGTTTGGCCGCTCGTAGATCATGAAGCAGCCACTTTCCACCCGGATGGAGTTGCAGCGGCTGAAGTACGAGTGAAGGTCCGTGCAGTCGTTGCTGCACTCATAGCTCCGACCCAGGAAGTTCTTGTCCTCGTAAAAGATAATCTGGAGAAAGATGCGACAGCTTCATGAGTCAAACTTTCTGTGTCAAAGCCCAACTACATACACTGGCCGGCTGTGTCAAAGCCCAACCAAACCCACTGGTCGAAGCCCAACTAAACCCACTGGTCGAAGCCCAACCAAACCCAGTGGCCAGCCATGTCAAAGCCCAACCAAACCCACTGGTCGGCAGTGTCAAACCCAACTAAACCCACTGGTTGACGCCCAACCAAACCCACTGGTCAGCCGTGTCAAAGCCCAACTAAACCCACTGGTCAAAGCCCAACCAAACCCACTGGCCGGCCATGTCGAAGCCCAACTAAACCCACTGGTCGGCAGTGTCAAAGCCCAACTAAACCCACTGGTTGAAGCCCAACCAAACCCAGTGGCCGGCTGTGTCAAATCCCAACAAAACCCACTAGTCGGCCGTGCTGAAGCCCAATTAAACCCACTGGTCGAAGCCCAACCAAACCCACTGGCCGGCTGTGTCAAAGCCCAACCAAACCCAGTGGTCGGCCGTGTCAAAGCCCAACTAAACCCACTGGTGGAAGCCCAACCAAACCCACTGGCCGGTCGTGTCGAACCAGGACCAAACTCACTGGTCAAAGCCCAACCAAAGCCACTGGCCGGCTTTGTTGACGCCCAACTAAACCCACTGGTTGAAGCCCAACCAAAGCCACTGGCTGGCTGAGTCAAAGCCCAACCAAAGCCACTGGCCATCTGTGTCAAAGCCTAACCAAAGCCACAGGCTGAATCCCAAGCACAGCCAATGGCCAGCTGTGTCAAAGCCCAACCAAAGCCACTGGTCGAAGCCCAACTAAACCCACTGGTTGAAGCCCAATTGAACCCACTGGTCAGCTGTGTCAAAGCCTAACAAAACCCACTGGCTGAAGCCCAACCAAACCCACTGGCTAAAGCCCAAGAAAAGCCACGGGCCATCTGTGTCGAAGCCCAATAAAACCCACTGGTCGAAGCCCAATTGAACCCACTGTTCGGCTGTGTCAAAGCCCAATGAAACTCCACTGGCCGGCTGTGTTGATGCCCAACTAAACTCCACTGGCCGGCTGTGTCAAAGCCCAATGAAACTCCACTGGTCAGCTGTGTTGAAGCCCATCTAAACCCACTGGTCGGCTGTGTTGAAGCCCAACCAAACCCACTGGCCGGCCGGCTGTGTTGAAGCCCAACCAACACCACTGGTCGGCTGTGTTGAAGCCCATCTAAACCCACTGGTCGGCTGTGTTGAAGCCCATCTAAACCCACTGGTCGGCTGTGTTGATGCCCATCTAAACCCACTGGTCGGCTGTGTTGAAGCCCAATCAAACCCACTGGTCGGCTGTGTCGCATCCCAACTAAACCCACTGCACTCGGAGGCAGCAGCAGGACAAACAGCACTTACCTTGCCCATGGTCTCCGTTGGAGAGATTCCCCATGTTTCCAGGGCTTTTTATACTACCTCTCTACAAACAAAGCTTTGTTATTCAAATACGCTTATAGTTATAACTGAAGGCTACTGGCACATGTTTACCTTTTTGTTGGAGCACAACATGGGTGAGAAATATGGATTTTGAAAAAAGGATAAATAATTAACTGGTTTGGTGTTTTTGACACGCATGGACAAAGGAAAGGACTAGTACGGTATCCACACATCCAGGAGACAATGGCTGCAGAACAATATGGAACAGCCTTTTTGCATTAAATATGTTGCGTAACAGAGCAGGAAGCCATTCAGCCTCCCTGCTTTGCTACCCGAGCGGCCGTCCGTGTGCATGCTCACGCCTCGCACAGAAAGAGTTTATCAGGATTTCATTAACAGCCTTAACGATAAACCTGTGTTTGATGCTTCTGAGTAGTCATTAATCCATCATGGCTTTATTGGACCGTTTTAACTCTTGTTTTGAAGAATGAAGATGGAGCTCTGCCTGATGGATCACACATATGGTTTCACTTTGCTTGATTAGTGTATCCTCAACCAGTCTGGTAACGTTTTAACATTGAAAAGCAGGGAAATCTTTAGATGTTTTAGATTTTTATTGTAGTTAATACTGATGGAGTCATTGAGATGCAGAAAAAGGTTATGAAACAGATGAGTTTTATCATAAATGTTCTTTAATGTTTCTTAACATCTAGAGGTTCATGAAGGTGCTCTGTGTAGTTTAAACCACGTATTAGTGTCTATAAAAGGAAATATTTTGGTCTATGTGCTTTCTTTACCAGATAGCCCTTACTCTTCATTCTTCGTGTCTCATTGCTCCTTCGTTCTAGCTGCACACTTTATCTGATTTCTCTCTACAGAGTGTTTAACACTGATGGTATGAACACACAGAGACCACCTAATCCCATCAGGGGCACAAATTGGGAGAGGGTTACTCTGCCATTGTTTGGTATGGTATGCCTAAGTACACAGGCGATTAAAGTGCATTGCACTGAAGCTATTGTAGGCTGTTTGGTCCGCAGCTGCCAGACGGGATGTATTTTGCTTTCTGTGATGTTTATTCCTCCCACCTGTCACATTGTAGGGGCTCTTAGTGAGCAAACAATAACATGAGTAGTAAAAACACGATAACAGAGAGGTTTATTGAGTTGGTTTAAGTTTATTGTGACAGAAGGTTCAACGTTTCAGTTCAGTTGAAGTCGGTGATTCTTCTGATGGAGCCCACCCTCGGGCTGAGGCCTCCCCAGTCGCTGTATTTGCGGTACTCCCCGGGTCTCAGGTAATGCACCCTTCCCTTGTAGTTGGGCTGGTCGTACAGCAGCCAGTGGCCATCCATCACATTGCAGGAATTGAAGTCAGACATGCTGAGCTGGTCCTGGAGGTTTGGACAGTCGTCCACCAGCTCGTGCATCTGACCGGACATGTCGAAGCGTTCGTAAAGCCTCATCCTGTAGGACCCTTGGTACTGGTACCGGATTACAGATTCTATTATCATCTTACATATTTACCAAATTACGCCATAAAAAAGTGTTTTAATTGATCTATTCAAACCACATCTCTAGACATACCTGCGGGATCATGCGACAGGATCTGATGCAATCATTTATTCCAATCATGCGCTGGTTGTCAGAGTATTCTCCCCTCATCAGGTAGAACTGGTTCCCCATGTAGTTGGGTCTCTCGTAGACCATGAAGCAACCGCTTTCCACCCGGATGGAGTTGCATCTGTTGAAGTAGCTGTGGAGGTCGGCGCAATCGCTGCTGCACTCGTGAGAGCGCCCCTGAAAGTTTCTGTCCTCGTAGAAAATTATCTTCAAAAGCAACACACAAGCATTTGTCACACATAGCTGTGAGTTTTTTAGCAAATACACACTCAAGAAGAGTTGATTTTCTTTACCTTCCCCATGGTTGTGTTGGCATCAGGCAGTATCAGCGCTGTGCTGTCCCTGAGCCAAGCCACTGTGCTTTATAAAAAAAAGGAAAGAAAGGGCGGCTGTGTGATTGCACAGCATAAAGTATTGTCATTCAAATATATCTCAGCGAGCAATGATGGATCAGGGGACGGAGGGGAGTCAAATCTGTTTATGTATAGATGACTCTCGCTGGGTGATTGCTCATTGTTCTATCCCACACGTTCATCACAATTTCCTCCCGAAAATGCTGCAGGACAAAAGATGGTGCCCTGCACAGCATCAGCAGGATAAAACCGATATTTAATGATAGTCCGGACAATCTACCAGCTTCCTTTGTTGTTGATGTGGGTCAGCATCATTCTCCAACATGTTGATGAAATCAGACCACTTTCCTTCCTTCCTGCACAACTATATTTACAACAAATGCATCTGAGGTTCTTTACACAACTAAAGGAACTACAAAGACGCAATTTTGCGATGTTTTTATTGCAACGGGATTGATCCAGAGGTCTACTGCTGATCGGAGGTGTTCGAGATGAGAATTCGTCCTCTTTTTATTATCTATTAAACCAGAAGACACATGATTGAGCCAACACCCTGAATGCACAGCTTGTGTTGCTTGGATTTTGCTGACAAAATGCCTTACAGCACCTGAAACGTCATTGTTGTGCTTTCTACACACAATGAAGATATTCTGCATGAAACTTGTGATTGTGCCACTAACTCGGCTCCTGTGTTAATAAAAACTAAACTTTGACGTTCACAGTTTGGTTGAACTGCATCGGACTTCGTAGAGACCTTCTCAAGGAGTCTCAAGCTACTGTTAGGTTCGAATACCAGCATTCACACTCTGGCCATCCAAACTAACAGAGTTTGCATCATTCAACTACACCTGTTATATAAACTCTTAAAGATCATTTTCAGGGTTTTGCTTTCTTGTCCATCCACAGTGGGTCAGTAGTCCATGATGCGTCGAATAGAGCCCACCTTGGCACTCCTGCCTCCCCATTCGCTGAACCTTTTGTACTCTCCCGGTCTGATCAGGTACATCCTGCCGTGGTAGTTGGGGTGCTCGTAGAAGAGCCAGTTTCCGTGCGTCACGTTGCAGGAGAAGATGTCGTTGATGTGGAAGCGGTCCATGACGCTAGGACAGTCGTCTATCAGGTCCATCATCTGTCCACCGAACTCGATCCGCTCGTACAGGCGCAGATTGAATGAACCAAGCTCCTGGATTAGAATCAGACAGAGGGAGCCGTTCGTACGGCATGGAGTCAGGACGATTAGAAAATGACTCCGTATATATCAGCTTATCTAGAATATGACATGGGATCAACTGTCTGTGTTCATTTATTTGTGTTTAAACATGAAATAACATTTTTTAAAACACTTTTTTCTTTGGGGGTTTTTTTCTTGAACATTGCTTAGTTTCCCGAAAATGGCTTCTATCTGTTAGTCACGGCAAGTTCAGCCTGTACTGCACCCTACTGGCAAGTCAAGTGACTCCATTATGTGCAAATTGAGACGTACTGCATATAAAAGATGGGCAGAGCCTCTGTGACGTAACTGCAGGTTTCTAAAGAGTTAAATTAACACTCAGCGGGCTATGATGGTTTTGATGGCTTTGGTTTTAGCGACACCGCCGCCGCAGACTGGTATTGCATAGGAGTATTGGTCCCTATGATTAGATTAGATATTCAGCAGTTTTGGATGATAATTTCTGCCACCAGGGGGAGTTTCATGTAAAAAATGTCACATTTTTTCCTCAAAACTCTGAAAGTATTTTGTGTTTTGAAGTTTTGCTCATATGAAAGCACTAAATGAGGAGTTTTCTGAAGTTCATAAATTTGCCACCAAAATTTTTCTTTATTTAATATGTTTTTGGACGTAACTGATTAACCTTTGATCCCAGTGATCCAACAAATGCAAATAAAGCGACTAGTGATCACACTTCCTATGATTGTATACTGACCCGAGAGGTTCTAAATTTTCCCACTGGGGTAGCTTTTTATATGAAACTTCATGTTATTGGTTATATCTCATCAACTGTTTGTCCAATTCATGTCAAGCCAAATGTAAATGAAGCGACTGGTAATCGCACTCCCCGTCATTGTATTTGTGTGCTAACCCCTGAGATTCCAACATTTCCCACTAGAGAGAGCTTTTATAAAACATAGCAACAGATATACAGTACAATAATGTTGTATTGGTTGAACAATTCGCTCGGCCAATATTTTCATTTGAAAAACCCAAAGAACTTATTTTTTATAGGTTAAAAAATTAGTTCACTCCCATTTTTGATAACAAAACTCCAACGAACAACTAATTTATGTGGTATGGCCTGATGCTCCAACATTTATATTGGGGTGGCATGGAGGATTGGGGGCTTTTGGGTATATACTTTTGGCAGTCGAGGGCGACTGCATAATAGTAGTGTAAATAAGCTTTGCCAGCATAGAGCTCACCGCGTAGATGCAGCGGCAGGAACTGATGGAATCGTTGGCACCCATCCAGTGATGGAAATCGGGATAATCCCCTCTCCTCAGGTAGTACTGGTTCCCAGTGTAGTTGGGCTTCTCGTAGACCATGAAGCAGCCGCCCTCCACCTTGATGGAGTTGCAGTAGCTCAGGTTCATCAGCAGGTCTGCACAGTCATTGCTGCATTCAAAATGGCGCCCAGAGAAGTTCTTGTCCTCGTAGAAGATGATCTAAATGTGGATGAGTTACATTTTCCCCAGTTTAACAAACTGACCCAGAAAAGCAGTGATGGTTAAAAATGGTGTTTACCTTCCCCATGTTGGCTGCTTCCCTCCCTCTGCCTTCCACCGTTTATCCCATTCAGCGCTGTGAAGACTCCCACCTGTGGCATATATAGTGAATGTGGAATGCAGACTCTGCATGTGTCATTCATATTGTAATAGCTGGGAATATTTGCCATTTGTGTTGTCATGAACAGATGTTTGGGAGTTATGTATGAGAGTAAATAGACGCTGGTTACTTAATCGGTTTATTAAAACCTGCAAGTGTTTTATTGATAATGTTATCACCTATAACATTAAAGTGATTCGACTTGGTTGCAGCAGAAAAATTTGTTTTTAGTAATTATTTGTCCTTTTCTAAATGTTTGTTTGACATTGTGTGATGTAATTTCACCTGCAACGCTGCACTCTAGTGGAAAGACCCTGCAACAGACCCATATTGAGTCATTAATGTCATATTGGGTCATATTGATCCAAAACGAACTTTAAGGTAGAGCAAATTGTCTTTATCTGCCAAGAAAGTTCATGCAATGAAATGGAAAAACCCAGAAAAGCTCCTGGATTGTTTTTATGTTTTATGTTTGTAAAAATAAGGACTCAGAGTAAAATGCTTGAGTCTGGATGTAATTAGTGTCAGTACTTGCTGTATTTTATTCAGTCCTCCAATACAAGTCAGGATATCAGCCAAAGACCACGCCACATCCTCCCGGGTGAACATGCCCTCCAAGTGCAGAGAGCAAGAACAAAACCGAAGAGACTTCATCACTGACGCCATTTTATTCAGCGTGTGAAGCAAAGCGAAGAGCAGAAACTTTATAAGAACGGTTTTCTGGTCTTTAGAGGTCCATGAGGCGCCTGATGGAGCCGATCCTGGAGCTCATGCCGCTCCACTCACTGAAGCTCGTGTACTGGCCGGGCCTCAGGTAGTAGTGGCGCCCCCTGTAGTTGGGCTGCTCGTACAGCAGCCAGTGGCCGTCCATCACGTTGCAGGAGTTGAAGTTGAAGTGGTGGAAGCGGTCCATGAGGTTGGGGCAGTCGTCCATCAGCTCCATCATCTCGCCCCCCATGTCAAAGTGCTCGTAAAGCCTCATCCTGAAGTTGCTGCTTCGCTACAGAAACACAGCCGAGGAGGACATGCAGGAAGTGTTTAAGCTGATTTATTAGTGAAAATTCAATACAATATTTATATTTTCTTACCAATAAAGTTGAGAATGTTAAACCTCACTTGTGAAATGTTGAATAATTGCATCTGCGTGGCCATCAGGTGACATTAGTGATTATTGGCCAGAAACAGCTTTAAAGGCACAGTGTGTACGACTGCCGTCTAAGACTGGGTAGGCTACAAAGTATTTTACAGAGTATTCTACGTTGGCTAATGAGTGTTCTACATGAGATACAGAGTATTCTACATGAGATACAGAGTATTCTACATGAGATACAGAGTATTCTACATGAGATACAGAGTATTCTACATGAGATA
>JBAMHV010000013.1:1329607-1341460 GCA_037177535.1 Pseudomugil gertrudae
ACTCCGAACGCCAGAACGTAGACTGCTGCATAAAGAACTGTTGCAAACCCCCGCTGCTGATGAAGTGTTTTGACAGCGTACCTCTTGGCAGGTCTTCATCACCACAGCGGTGCGGGAAATCAAATCTGCTGCTTGTTGACGGACTTTGGCCGATTTGTTGTTGAGACGCCACAGCACCGTACCACAGATCTGTGGGAGGTATGGCTTCACTCGCTTCCCCAGGGCGTTCACCACTGTACCGAAACCATTCAGCATCACAGAGTCCTGCAGACGGTGAGACAGAGGAATGTAAAGGAATGGACTGCAAATGTCTCAACCAAAGTCTCAAAATGACTCCTCTCACCTCTGTGGTCTGCTCCTGGAAGGCGTACAGGATGCCGTCGATCAGCTGCTCCTCCAGCTTGTGGTCGATATCGGCTGCACCCAGATTGCCCATGATTTTCTCGATGGTCTCCATTACCATCTTCCTGTACTGCTCTGCCTCGTCTTTCAGGTCGTCCACGATACGGGAAATGATCTCAGCCGCTCCCACTTTGTTGGCCAGCTCCACAGTGGTGTCCACCAGCTGAAAACGAGAAGCAGAAATATATCTGGATCCTCTGCATCACACGGCTTCTTATAACAGTTAACCCTTTTGCATCCCAGTGAGTCAAGAGACAGGTTGCAGCGATGCTAAAGGGTTAAATCCTGGGAGTATCCAAGGACCTTTGGACTTGGAGGCTGCTGTGTTTGCTGACCTGTCTGTAGTTGCGTCTGTCCAGAGCCATCCTGTGTTGCCAGAAGTGTTTGAAGAAGGGGGGCAGGATCTCAGTCTTTATGTAGTTTGCTTCCACACCGTCAGTGCCACAACACTGCTTCACCACCTATCAGATAAAACCCCAGCAGAACGTGACCAACAGCAGCAGATCTTTCTGCCAGATAGATTGCTACAACCACGAGGCAGCTGAACAGGAGAGAATGATGCTTCTTACCTTGAGCACAATCTTCTTCATCTCCTCATCAGGAGACTGGAACTCCCTGATGAGGATCAGCATCACCTCTCTGGTGTAGTAGTTGGCGTACTCGGCGTCCATCAGTGGTATCAGGTACCCGATGGCTTTGAGGAAAGCAGCCAGACCCTGGTAGTAACAGAACAAGTCCAAAGCTTAACTTTCCATGTGTAGATTGGTCCTGCACTGGACCTGCAGTGGTGGATGTGGAGCTTACCTTTCCTCTGTGCTGTCTGATACCCTTCCACAGCGGCTTCAGGACCGAGTCAAAGGACTCGATACCGTACGGTGTGGCGGCTTCAGCCAGGGCAGCTATAGCCAGAGCGCTGATGGTCCTCACCTTCTGCTGTTCGTCCACCAGACCTGCAGAGCAGCACAGCCAGTCAGGGTCATGCATGACCACACATTACTGACGGTTACCCGTTTTTAATCTTTACAACTTCAACTGAACCACAGACTGGACGAGGTTCACATTTACCATTTTAAATCGATGCGTACAGATTTGAGTTCGATTCACAAACGTTTATGACGATTATTTTTCAGTTAAAATGACAGAAATGCAGCTGTAAAGGGAGGCAGAAATAAAAGCTGCTATCGGGATATTTCAAGGACAAAGAACAGAAGTTTGTCCCTGAATGTGTCTGGACAGAAAATAACAGATAGCAGGAAGCTAGCAGCTAGCGTAGCAACTACTTAGCATGAAGATTTATTCATCAGGTTTGGACATTGTGCATATGGAAGCCGTTTAAACCCAAAGTAAAGCTACAAACATGTAAGTAAGTAAAATGTATTTATATAGCACCTTTCACAGCCAGAAGTCACAAAGTGCTTCACATAAAAAGCAAAAATACAATAAAAACATGCGACAGCTTGGCTTACAGGAGCTAATGCTAACAGATTTTTCCTGCAGATGAACTGATGTTCCACATGCTGGATTTATTTCTGCTTCCACAGAAAAGACGAGGAGCTAAATCTGGTTAGTTGGTTTAATGGAAACTGACCAGAGCGTAAAGCTGAGACTAACGGCAACTTGTGATGAGACTCCTGTAGCTCCGCCCTAACTGTACTGTTTACAGATGCTTTGGTTCTATGGGATCCTTTATAAGGGAACCTGAACAAACGGGGCTTAAATGTGCCACAAAGCTGAGGTCGGTCTGCTTAATCTAAAGGTTTGATTCACTCCGCTCAGATGTGATGTAGCAAGAAGGAAACTGACCGTGTTCGATGATCTCCACCAAGCTGCGGAGGTGAGGCAGGATGGCGCAGCCCATGAGGATGGCGATCTGCTGCACGATCTTGATGCCCGTGTGCCGAGCCTGCCACGACTTTTTGCTTTTGCACACGGCTTTGAGGAAGGGCAGCAGAGAGGGGATGCCGAGGGCCGAGGCCACCACGGCGAAGGCTCTGGCCGTCGTGTTTCTGACGTACTCGTCCATGTTGTCGATGTCGGGACGCATGGTGGAGATCATGGTGGCCAAACCAGCAGCCTGGTTAAACACAGGGACACTTGTGGTTTATGTCGGAGCAGATACAACCATCTAACAGGCGGTCTGTAACCAGCGGGTGCAGGTGGAGAACAGACCGGGCGTGAGCGTCGGGTCTGCGTGTTCTCGTGCTGGTATTGATCTGGCGAACGACTAGCCCTGATGGGACCACCAAACCGGTCCAACAGGCGAGAAGAGTTCGCGAAACCACAGAAGAAAACCAGGTGACTTTACCTTAGCCAGGTTGGAGATGATCTCTCTGCCCTCCACTCTGGCGTAGTAATCCTCATCGATGAGCAGCGGCTCGATCACCACCAGGATCTGGACACGGACCAAATCCAGTTAGTCCAACAGGAAGACACACAAACTACTCCCACACCGCTCGTCACGAGCTCACCTTGTGCACGTACGGCCGGACCAGGTCGTCCAGCTTGTAGAGGATGCGGTCGATGACTTTAACCAGCAGGTGGCGCTCCTGGTCCTCCAGGGTGGGCGACATGAGCAGGGGTAGGATCTGGTTGAAGAGGGGACCGGCTCCGAACTCGCGGGCTTTATCTGTGATCTGACGCAGCGCGGCCTGAAACGGGAGGAGACGTTACGAGACCAGGACGAGACGCTCGATCAGGAGAAAACATGCCGAGAGTTTGTGTGTGACTCAAAACAAAACGTATTGATCTGTGTAAACTTCTGCGTCGCATGTCTTCCTGACGAGGACGTAAACAGGACGTGTTATTAGCTGCGTTACATGAGGTGATTGGCTTAAAGCAGCAGGAGGGCTGAGACAACGTGTCTGCTGCTGCCAGCGGCGTGTGATGGTCAGCACTCTGACCGCCGCTGGCAGCAGCAGCGCCTCAGAGAGGACTTCCTGTAGCAAGCATATATTCACGCTGCAGCCACAAGCAGGCGCAGCGCTGGGTGTTGAGCTTGCAAAGCCCCCCCGATACGAGTGAATCGGCGATACGAGCGAATCGGTGTGACCTACCTTCCTCATGGGCGGCGTTCCATTCTTAATCTTCAGCAGCAGCTTCATGATCTTCCTTTCTTTCTGCTCCTCTGGGCTCAGCGTGGACTCGTCAACCTCCACCTGGTTCAGACCCGGAGAGGAAACGGGGTCAGACCTGAACATAAGACTCAGATTTTACGTGCACAGGCCTGATCCTCACCAGCAGCTTGTCAAAGTACTGGATGTCATCGGGTTTGAGGAAGGGGAGGTTTCCTGACGGCTGGTCGTTCATCTGCTTGGTGGTCCGGTCCTCGACCTGCATGTGGAAGCCCGTCATCCCTCCGATGGGAGTGGGCGTGGCAGACAGCTTACGGGCCGGAGTTCGGATCGGTACGTAGCCCGCGGGAGGAGGCAACACCTGCAGAGGGGGAGGAGACACCATCAGAGATGTGGCGGGAACGCCGGTCACGCTGCTGCTGCAGAATTAAACGCAGACCTTGTATCCTTCTGGAAACATGGCATCAAGCTCCTCGTCTGTGAGAGGCCGGTTCCTCTCGTCGATCTCCCGCTCCCACCTCCACGCCTGCAGCTGCTCCGGGGTCATGCTCACCATGTGTCCTGCAGGAGAGAGCGGTTCCCCACACGGGTTCAGTAGGACACTTCACACATTTCATGTTAAAACATAATAAAAAATACTCATTTAAAAAAATACTTTAAGATTTATTTTAAAAAGTATTATAATAAATGTATTTATTAATATTTAATGTATTAAAAAAAATAAAAGACTATAATACAAACTAATGAAATAAATTAAAAAGAATAAAAAAGATGACTTTGGTTAAATAAAAAGAAAAATTTTTAAAAAATAATATTTTAATTAAATGTGTTTTTAAAGTTTAAAAAAATAATGAGAAACTTTATAAAATCATTAATAAATGAGACAAATGGTGAGTAGAACCTGGCGTCGGGGTGGCCATGTTCATGGCGGGCGTTCCCAGTGGGGTCTTTCCTGGAGTCAGCAGTGGTGTGGACGAGCCCATCTGGCTGGCGGGGGTCTCATCCCACCGTGACTTCCTCTTACTGGCTCCTGGAGTCGGCGTTTCGCCCACAGACTCGTCTCCTCTGTCCGTCCTGGGGGTTTCGGCCCAGCCGCTCCCGTGTCCGGGGGTCTCCCGCTCTGTCTTTGGGGTTTCGTCCCAGCGGTTCTTGCGAACGCTCCCAGTAGCGCCACCATGACCGGGCGTGGCGTGGCCGGGTGTGTCTCTGCCAGGGGTGGCGGCACCGGCGGGGGTGTGGCTGGGAGTGGGGTCCCACATACGGGTACTGGGAGTGGCGCCCGGGGTCTCGCTGCCTTTGGGGCGGCCAGGGGTTTCATCCCAGCGGCTGTTTGAGGGTGTGTGTGCAGGTGTGTGTCCTGGAGTCTGAAAGGACCAAAAGCAGGAGTTAAAGCTGAACTGGGATCCAGGAGGAGGATCGCTGGTCTTACCTCAGCAGAGGAGTCAGCTTGGTCCCAGCTGGACAACTTTTTGGGCGTGGAGTTGGACGGGGTTTGGTCGGCGGTCTGATCCCAGCGGCGTTTACGCTTTGCGGCAGCTTGGCTGGCAGCCGACCCGTTAACAACCTTCAGTTCCCCCGATTTGGCCTTTTCTGCCAGCTGCTGACGAATCTCTCGCTACAAAGCAGAAACAGAGACGGGTCAAACACACACACACACACACACACACACACACATTGTCCTGGTGTGTAGATTAAACACAGACCGGCTCACACCTGTGGCCATGTCTGATCACAGCATGCAGAAGGCTCATAGTGGTGACCAGTTCACACCACAGAGCTACAAAATGGTCCAACTGGGTTTTTTTTTTTAACCCAAACTGAACTTTAAGCTGAAGATGAAACGTATTTAAACAGAAACTAATTTCCTGTCCAGCAGGTTTAAATTGGCATTAACGGGTTCCTCACTGAGCTCCGTTTGGTTTTTACTCGTATCAAAGCCGCTTGTTTGTCAGAAATAAGGTAAATTATTCAGACGTTCTTGCTTTCATGCATGTTGTTGCACCGTGGATCCACCAGAGGGCAGTGTGCACCGTAACGTGGCGACAGCTGAGAGGAAGCAGCATGAAGTGATCTGTGAAGCCGCTTGTTTATCGGGTTACGTGTCGGTTAGGAGCCTCCACGGTTTCCAGCGGTACGACGGTTTGGGCCCTGAAGCTGAACCAAACTACGAAGAAGAAAGACGTAAAGCTTCGCGCAGCATTTACAAGCCTGACGGCAGAAGGACTAAGATGTCCTGATGGGAGGGACGCGGTGGCTTCCACAGGGTGTCCTGCAGCAACGAGGACCTGCACACCTTAGCAAAGGTTCTCATGTTGGTGCACAAGCGGCGTGCGGTTTAGATGCTACAGTGTGAGCAGCAGCTACACATCCTCAGTATCTTTATTTCAGAGTCATGTGCAGGTATGAGGAGGAACATTTCTGTTGTGTGGAGGCATTTCCATCCCGATAGCGTAGCTTTTCATGGCCTTCTCCCTCATTTCTCTCATTCCGTGTCAAACATTCACTCCAAGATGGCGGCGATATTACTCTCTGGGAATAGATTTCAGTCTTCTGTCTGTC
This sequence comes from Pseudomugil gertrudae, assembly GCA_037177535.1. NCBI lineage: Eukaryota > Metazoa > Chordata > Actinopteri > Atheriniformes > Pseudomugilidae > Pseudomugil > Pseudomugil gertrudae. The sequence goes on from JBAMHV010000013.1 coordinate 1,335,640, forward strand.
CTTGCATCATTATCTGGTCATGTGACCCTAGTGATGCGAGAGGCTCTTCTAAATGTGTTTAGGTTTGGGCGGTTCTGAGTGTGATGGAAACACAGGGTGGATGTTCTGCCAGTGCTTAACGTTAGACACATCTCACCTCGTCTTTGGACAGGTTCTGCTCCCTCATGACGTCCACATACGACCTGACCTGCAGCTTGGGGTCCGGCGTTTTGCCCCCTGCGCGAAAGAGCACCAACAAGAACAACAGACCGTCATCAGGACACAGAAACCAAAGCCTGACAAACACAGCAAGCACACAGACACAGCCAGCTAACCCTGACTCTTTACCAACACATTATTAATGTTGCTGCTCTGCTTAAAGCTCATTAAACTGAATTAAGCTCATATTTACATTCTGCTACATAGTCATAGCATTTAATGAAAAACAAGCAGATACATAAGAGAGAGAAGAGCTGAGGTTGTGCTGCGTTTCTGTAAGTGGATTAAGAAGTATAGCCATCACTGATGCAGGGCTCCTGGGCTGTGCTCCTCAGAATACGTACACTTTCAGTGCCAAGGGTCCTTCTGCAGTCAGACTTCAACCGGCAGAAAAGAAGCCTAGAAAATTTCTCTTTACCATTAGTAACACTTTGGAAAAGGGTTTAAACTCACACACAACAGTATACCACCTGTGTTGCAATGACTTACGGCACTCATAGAACAATGCATCTTCCTGGGACAAAACCACATGACTAGAAACAGCGTAACTCTGTGGTGCAGATCCCCACTGGGTTTAAATTAGCAGATAAAGGGGATAAAAGGGAAGGAAATCACATTCAAATATAAATGATGCACAAAGAATAAATGAAAATGCATTTCTCAAAGCAGCCAGAAGCACATTGGTGCCTCCCGGCGCTGAAACTCTGAAGCTAAACTTGTTCTGATCAGCCAAATAAAAGCGGGGGAGGGTTGTAGAGGCTGCGCTCCCCCCACAAGCAGCCGGTGGACCCTGACCAAAACTGTTCCCCATAACCTACACAGGATGAGTTGCTGCACCCTTAACAGAGCGCAGTACAGGACTGGCAAAGCAGTACTGCTGTAGGAGAGAAATTAAGGACAGTTAGTATGGGCCTGTGGTATGTGGTACACAACTTTTCTTGATAACATATTTCTATTTTACAGAGCTGTAAAATAAAAATATATTTACACAACAACTTGGTACAACGAGCTGTCTACATGCAGGGTGGACTAAACGGCTCGTATCGTCAGAGGGGAGAAAAGCAAACAGGAGCAACTAGCTGGGAGCTGGATTCATACTGGGAAAATGACTCGTTTATGGGGCCTAACATCTCCAGTTTGATGGAATTAAAGCCCAAACTGGGAGTAGAAATATGTATAAATACGTCTCCATGACGACAGGAATCCAGCATTTATGAGTTCATGAGGCTCCATGATGCCTCTGAGCGCGCTCGGTTGCCTCGGCGGAAACATGGCTAACCCTCGTCCTCGCATGCTGCCGGAAGTTTAACCCTTCGACTACACGCAACCCGCGTGTGTTGGGAGGCACCCGACCACCTCTCCCAGTAACCCTACAGTCGGTTTACACCGACAAACCAGCAGGAAGGTTTCATTTTGGGGGGTTTTGCTTTAAAATGGGGACCAGAAACCCGTCCCGACCAAACAAAGAGCCCAAACGGGCGGGAACCGGATCGTTCTGTGGCCAGAGGTACGGCGTGGAGTCTGGGAGGCGAGCTGCACTGTGGTCGAAGGGTTGAACTATGTGTCAAACCTTTGGTCATGGAGGAGGTGCCACAAAAGTTACACACGACATGAAAAACAGGAGATGATGCCATGGCGACAAAAAGGAAAGAAATTTACCGTCTGCAAACGGGTCGAGGCGCTCGGGTGAGATGATCATCTGCCGGCGCCGGGCTTTGTACTCGTCCTCCCGCTCTGCGATCTTCTGCGGACGATGCTCCGCGAACGGGTCGTACTGCAGAACCGAGATCAGCGGCAGGTTTTAGATGCAGTCAGGAAAACGTTTTGTTTCATTTCTACAGAGCAAACCAGCTTTAAACACACTTCTACTTTTACTCTGCATACAGGAAGTAGGTTTACAAGCCCCGTGCAGAGCAGGAGACTGTGCTGATGATGCTCTGCTGACAGAATTATACTTTTTAATATGCGAGGGACGCTTACTTGTTCATCTGACTGGGGAATGGCGTTGAGTATCGCCACCGGTGCGTGGTAGCCCGGCTTCTTCTGTCCCAACAAGCTTGTCGACGTGTCGTCTTCATCATCCTGAGGGAGGAAGGAGAAGCAGGAGTCTAGTCAAATCTCGCCACACAGGCAAGACTCTCCCAGCTCGCTCAGAGAACAACAGCAGCAGCACGGAAAAGCCACGTTTATGAAACCAAACTCACATCTTCCTGCTCATTCGCGGCGATGGAGGTGACGTAGCCGGCAAAGCGGCTGTCGCTGCCTCCGTAGATCTCCTGGTCATAAAAACCAGTAGAGTCCAGGCCCACTCCCTGCCCCCCATCTTCTGCCAGGGAGGCCTTCATCCCCTGGATCTCCAGGATCTGGGCCTCGATATCTAAAGCAAAACACAAAGTCACATAAAGGCTGGAATTAAAGGCTCGGGACTGAAAAGTAGATCTAAATGTGCTTTAGCTGCGTCATGAAGGCTCACTACAACCTTTCAGCATAGAGGTCATTCATTCAGCCTCCCGCTGAAGGGGGGAGATGCTCCCCATTATCCATAAAACCATCAGTGAGAAACAAATCCATAAAAACCAGTTCAGCAGAAACGGCTTCAAAGCACAAGCATGGTGACAAATGGTCCAACACAAAGAGGAAGGTGTGTATAATGTGCCTAAATGCAGCATTACTAGCAGTGCTGCTGTGGGCCTGTGTGGTGTGTTTAATAAGTCTGAAGTATAACCGTCTGCTCCTCTGTGGTAAAGTAGCAGCTCTGCAGGGTTTCTTCAGGCCTCCCACCACACCTTGCTAACACAACCCCCTTTACAGCCTGTAAAACCTGGTCTGAATCACCTGAATCAGTCACAGATGTCCGCTTTGTTAATCACTCTACGTTGTGTTTACACAAGTTGTTTTTAATCTACCCAAGGTCTCCCAGCACCTAGCCAATCCCCGCAGAGCTAAGCGCAATCCTCCAATCAGAGTGCAGCTTTAACCCAACCTGTACCTGAGGTCAGACAGGATGAGTGCTCTTCCTCTGTCCCTCTGAGATTACACTCCACCATAAATCTAATAATATGGATGCATAGGACCAGTTTTCCCCTCAGAGAACATGGACAATGTCACATTTGACCGTATGAATATCTTTTAGGTGTAAATGCACTTAATGCAGCGAAGCCTCGTTACGTTGTTGTTCTTGTTGCTTTCATAAACAATATTTTTTATTTACTTGGCAGTGTCAAACAGCGGTTATCTAGAAAACCCAAATTTGTCAATACATTATAAATATCAAACATTAGGTCAGAGAATAAAGTTAGACTGCGGGGTATATTTGATCCACCGCGGAGTTGTTGATTGATTAGTTGCTACATGAGGCTTATGCTAACTGGGTTAGCATATATAGCAGGAATAATGGTGAAACACCACAACACTGTTTATTTAGAAAAAAATAAACCTTTTAAAAATATTAATAAGAGTATGGTGAACAGTCCGATTGCAATAGCTTTTTCTCAAACATTCAGAAAATACAATAAATTTGCCTCTTCGTGCTAACCGGATAACAACCTGCGCCATTATGTAAACGTCCGCGTTGCGTCGTAACAGGCCTGCTGCCGTCGATGCATTTAAACAACAAATAAACAAATATCTTTTCTGATATCGATGTCTTTTACAGTGGTTAACCACTTACAGCGTGGTAAACACACAATGCATTAGGAAATATAGGGTATTGAAGGATTTCTTTGTAAGAACGTACCTTCGTGGGTTTTGGCGATCTTCGCCATTTTGATAGCGGCTGAACGAGACTGAAACCGGAAGTGCGTCTCGTCTCTTTCTAGCTGGTCAGAGTGCTTCTTCTTCTTGTGTTATTTTAACGTGGATATTCGGTGGTTTGCAATTACGGAAGAGGCTCATTACCGCCGCCAACTGGTAAGGAGTGTTAGTAAGGACAAAGTGCCGTTTACGCCTAACAACAAAACTATATTTAAATCAATTAATTAATTTATAGAAAATATATTCCCAGTATATAAAATATAAAAATATTTTTAATGTTGATTAAAATAAAAAAACTAAAATAAAAAAGAGACAAATGTAGATGTTTGCTACAACTTTCCTTTTTACACATTGACATCGTGTTTTCCTGCGTTTGTATATTGATAATAATAATAATTTATTATTATTATTATTAATAATAATAAAATAATAATAATAATATTATAATAATAATAATAAAATATTATTAATAGTAAAAAAATAATAATAATACTATATCATTATTATGCCAATAATGAAGCTGTTGCCATTTAAAAAAATTCCAGATAGAATGTGGATCTGATTTGATGTATTTTTATGGATCAATAAAATAAAAATATTTGTCACCACCCAAAACCTCTTCGGTCATAAAGTGTTATACGCTTTGCCCCTCCCCTTTCTGTCATTTCAAACTGATCTCTCTGACATTTTATAGGACATTATCAATGTTTGAATAAAATACATTAATAAATACAAAACAAATACTCATATGCATATGATATGCACATATATGCGCACATACACATTTTATATACACTCACAAACCTGCACATGCGGAGCTGCAGTTCTCCCCTCATCCGCTAGGGGCTTCAAAACAGAGCAAATGTTTAAAAAAAAGCAGTGATGAGCAGATTTACAGCCTGGTATGAAAAACATTAAAGGTTTTACAGGTTTATGTTCCCAGTGACATGAACTCACGCTTTAGTCACAGTACCAGCACTACCAGCTGGTAGTGCTGGTACTGGGGAGGGAGGAGTGGGGGGTGGGAAGTGGTCATTCACAAAGGTAAAGCTCTCCAACCCACCTGTTTAAGCAGACATTCACTAAAAACAAGCAGAATTACACACAGGAACGGGGAACACACATGACAGAGAAAACCTTTAAGAAGTGAATTTAGCCTAAAACGGGACCTTTAAGTCTTCAGCGGACGTTCTGTTAGTCAGAAATAAAATCCAGTGATGAGCAGCAAGAGGCTGAAGTCACCAGTTCATCTGGTTTGCTTTGGAAACCCAGTTTTATTGAGAAATCAGAGATTTTCCTTCAACTTACGCACGAGTGTGCTTACAAGTGGTTGTGTCACAGACCCCCACAGCGAGCATCCTCCCAGCAGTTCCAGTTTGACACATGTGGATTCATGTCAGTGAGAACAGGCTGTGAAATGAAAGGAGGAAAAAAGGAGGAACAAAGAGAGCATTGTTCTGCTCCTGCACGCTGCGTGGGTCTGTTTACTGTGCATGCTTACAGTCATCCTCTGAGCCATAAAACTAAACCCTGCTCCACAAACATGCTTGTGTGGAAACTCTGTCAGGTCATTCAGAGCAGGAGTCCCCCTCCACACACTCAGACTTTCTCCAACATGACCATCCTTCCAAACCTCTGCACAAAGTATCTCTTCCACCGTTTTTACCCCATAAGTGTCTGTTTCATTGTTTCTTTTTAGAGTTAAAGCAGATATATGATGCTTTTAAATCCTTTTAACATGTAAATAATGAATTTATTGTCTGTATAAAGCAGAACCGCAATGCTTTGGTCTAAATTCCTGCTTATTCTCGCTCCACACACACCTTATAACCCTGTTCTGAGGTGTGTATCGCTCCACACACACCTTATA
>JBAMHV010000013.1:1468540-1481739 GCA_037177535.1 Pseudomugil gertrudae
GTGTCCCACAGGACAGTAGCTGTGTCCAACCAGACTTGCAGCAGTCTGGCTCTTATCTATGCTGTTCCTCGTTGTTTAATTTCATGCTTGTGTTGTTTTATTCTCTGATGTATGTCGCTTTGGATAAAAGCGTCTGATACATGACTGTAGAATAGAATAGAATAGAATAGAATAGAATAGAATCATACAGACTTTTATTTCATTTGTAAGTTTATAAAATAATTTTTACTTGGCTAATTAACAAAGGTGGTCTAAAATAAAAAAAAAACAGTGGAAACATCTGGAATAACAAAAATATCAAAATGTACTAAAATGATCTCTTCATGGGAGTCACTTAAAATCTAAATAATAAAATAATGACTTGTAAAAATCATGTGATTAACACACATACATCATATTTAATCAAATAAAATGTAATTTCATTACTCCTGCAGGCTTGCACAAGTTGTTTGTGATTTAATTAACAATGTTTATGTGTGGGTTGTTGTTGTGTAGGTGTTAAGTTGTCAGATTGAAGCAAAGACACAGTAGATGTTTATTCATATCCTGTGGACAATGGATCAGCTGTGAGGGACAGTTTAACATCGGCTTCCTGTGAGGCTGCTGCAGCCTGTAGAACTGTCAATCACTGTGTGTATGTCCCCCAAACACACAAACCCAATACATATATGTCATTATTATCCATCCATCCATAGATGTGCTCCTGCAATGCCACCTGTCCAGGTGTGCCAGCTGGGACAGGTTCCAGCTTCCCAGCGACCCTGAACTGGACCAAGCGTATGGAAATGGATGGTGTGAATGGAAGACTTCCCCTGGAGGTGCTGAATGTGTTGGTTTGTAAACACGTTGTGTTTGTGTCCTCGCAGGATCCCTCGGTGCAGAAGGCGGGCGGCGGCAGGAAGAAGACCGTGTCCTTCAGCAGTATGCCCTCTGAGAAGAAGGTATTCCACTCAGACCCTTTGACATCTGCTTATCCTTGAATCTCTGTGATGGAGTTGCAGAGTTTGATGATAAACAAGGAAAAACCGGGACGATAAAGTTTCCTGCTTGATTCCAGGTGAGCAGTGCGGCCGACTGTTTGGCGTTCATGCAGGGCGGGTGTGAGCTGAAAAAAATCCGGCCCAACTCCCGGGTGTACTGTCGCTTCTTCACCCTGGACTCAGATCTGAGCTGCTTACGCTGGGAGCCGTCCAAGAAGGATGCGGACCGGGCTCGCCTGGATGTCTCCAGCATCCGAGAGGTCCGAACCGGGAAGAGCACGGAAACCTTCCTCCATAACGGCCCTCTGTCTGAGCACCTGGCGGAGGAGGCGGCCTTCTCCATCATACACGGCGACGAGTATCAGGTAAAGATTCACCTCGCGACAGAACGTGTGGGTGAAATGTCCGCTTCCATCTGGGTAACGCTTTGCTCCTTCCAGTCTTTAGACTTGGTGGCATTGTCGGCAGATGTGGCTAACATCTGGGTGACTGGCCTGCGCTACCTGTTGGCCCATCCCTCCATCATCGGTGGAGCTGGCGGAGGTGGTGGAGGAGTGGCAGGAGGGCCAGGTGAAGGAGGGGGCGTGGCCGTGGAAGGCAGTCTGGGAAGCAAGATGAGGAGCGAGTGGCTGGCAGCAGAGTTCGCCCAGGTGGACGAAGATGGCTACGGCATCGTCTCGGAGGACGTAGCCGTCACCACCATCTGTAAGCTGTGTCCGGGTATGAAGGAGACGAAGGTGAGCCATGTGGAGGTGGTCGCTTCTACGTGTGTTTGTAGTATTTAGGAGCATTTGCAGCTGCAGCATGAAGCTTTTGGCCACTGAGCCCAGTAAGGTGCACTTCCAGACAGAATCTGGGATTACTGCAGGTGACACTTCATGGGATCGGTGGGGTTAAGGTGCACGCAGGGTTAGGGTGCACGTGGGGTTAGGGTGCAGGCGGGGTTAGGGTGCATGCAGGCTTCCTGGTGCACGCAGGGTTAGGGTGCACACGAGCTTCCTGGTGCACGTGGGGTTAGGGTGCACGCGGGCCTCCTGTTGCATGTGGGGTTAGGGTGCAGGCGGGGTTAGGGTGCAGACAGGGTTAGGGTGCATGCGGGGTTAGGGTGCAGACGGGGTTAGGGTGCACGCAGGCCTCCTGGTGCACGTGGGGTTAGGGTGCACGCGGGGTTAGACTGCAGGCGGGGTTAGGGTGTGCACGCCGGGTTCAGGGTGAAGACGGGTTTAGGGTGTGCACGCGGGGTTAGGGTGCAGACGGGGTTAGGGTACAGGCGGGCTTCCTGGTGCAGGCGGGGTTAGGAGGCGCTTAATATCGTAGATAGGAATCGGATCTTTTTCCAATTTGTGATGTTTAAACAGTAATTCGGAACTCGTAGATGGAAACATGGAATTCGTTCCGGATTCAGATCTGCAGAGTGAAATCTGGAAGTCGATGTGTAATGAGTGCTTTCGACCTGTAGGTGGGAGTAGACACCAGGGAATGATCGGTTGTGACTGAAATCTTACAATTGGGGTATTTTGGGGTACCGAAGTGGTATTTTGACACGTTTTTTTTGTGTTGTCCTCATGCGGCCCCGCTGAGTCCACCCAGTGAAGAAATTTCCCGCCAGGGTCCAATGGGGCCCCCGAGGGCCCCACCAAAAAATTGTTTTTCGTTTAAGGCCCCTGTCAGTATGAGCCCTCAAAGGGTCGGGAATGTAAAAAATGTTCCATCTAGGCCCTACAGTTTTTGCGCCAAGGGTTGCCAAAGTCGGCCAAAATGGCAACTTTGCAGGGCTGTAGCTCGACACAGTAGGGGTCAATTTGGATGGGGACAGCGTCGTTGGGCATTGCTGAGGCCCCTCTTGGATGTCCTCTTGGGAGAGCAGTCTGGCAGTTCCCGGGAATTTTTTTAGTTTTCACCCTTGGATTAAGTACAGCCATGGTCAGAAATGAAGCCTCCTACGGGTTTTGTGGCCTGAGGTGGGTGGGAGTTTGGCTCCAGGCACCATTGGTCTGGGGGTCCTGAAAGAAAAATCTAGAGGTGGTGGACAATGTGCAGAAACGGGGGCCTTGCAGGCCTCTGTTCGAGCGCCAGGGGGCGCCAACCTTTTGAAAGGACCTAGATTTGCGGGCCCCGTAGCCTGGCGACGGAGGGGAGTTTTGGGACGGGGCCAGTGATGCCTGGCAGTGGCCAAGGGGCCTAAAATTAGGGTTGGGAAGTCCTCAGCGGAGGGGCCCGGAGCCGCAGGCTCCTAGGCCGTGGTAGTGCTCTCAGAGGGGGTTGAGAATGCACAGGAACAGGGGCCCCACGGAACTCAGCCACCCTGCCTCGCGAGCCCATTGGTCTCCTCTGTGCTGCAGCCGATTCCAACAGTGCGGCCTCCGACCAGCAGGTGGCGCATCTCCGCGCAAGTGCTTCCTGGGGCAGAGGAGCACTTCCTCCGTCAGTCAGCCGAGCACATGGTCAGCCGCAGGCAGCAGATCGTCTCAAGCCCAAGACGCCGTTGACACCTCGCCACTCGCTCCCGCTTTGCCAACAGTCACAGTGAGCAAGTTGAAGTGCACCACGTGCATTGTACAAGGTGAGTTTTGTGCTCGTTTTGTGCTCGTTTTGGTTTTAGCATGTGTTGTGGAGTGCCGTCTGGCTACTTTGCTAGCTAGCTTGCTGGTAGCCTTCCCATAGCATAAATTAGAATGATGAACATTTCCATGTTTTAATATAAGTTAAGTTTTAAATTAATTTAAGTGGCACCTACTTTGCTAGCTAGCCTGCTGGTAGCCTTCCCATTGCATAGATTAGAATGATGAACATTTCCAAGTTTTAATTTAATTTAAGATTTAAGTTAAGTGGCACCTACTATGCTGGCTAGCCTGCTGGTAGCCTTTCCATTGCATAGATTAGAATGATGAACATTTCCAAGTTTTAATTGAAGTTAAGTGGCACCTTCTCCCACCCGCCATGCTTCTTTACAGGGCTAATGAGTACCAGCACCCCAGCCTCCCGCACCAGGTCCTCCTCAGACTCGGTCGGGTCCCTGTCGAGCAGCGCCTGCACATTGTCCAGCACCAGTCCAAAGAGCGCTCGGGACAGACCATAACCGGATCAGGTGGATGTGCTGGCTGATCCAGATGCAGACAGTGGTGCCAGTGACACCACAGAGCCACCTCCCTCCTGCTCGCCTTCTCCGAACTCGGGTTGTTCAGAAGAGACCAGCTTTGAAGAGGGAGAGGACGAACACGAGCCACCTGTCCTCTGACATGAGACCAGCCTGCTGCCAAAGCTGCTCAGGCCCCCGCTAAGGATAAGAGATCCTCCAAGGAAGCCTGCGTTCAGGCATCAGAGGGGTGCCCGCCGCTCGGCTCGCATGGCGGCCAGGAAGAGGGCTCGCATGGCGCTTTCAAGGCCGCTCCTGGGCGACCAACAAGCCCAGTTTCCCTGGAGTGAAGCGGTGGAGGAAGACGGTGGACTTTCTGGGAGCCAGTGCAAGTAAATACCTGCACTACTGCAGACTTTTCCTGCCTTTTATTTTTTTTATTTTTGTACATTTGTTCTTACTTTTCGGTTGGTTCCTTGCTTTCTAGTAACTTGGAAAAAATATATTTTAAAAAGTGTTCTTGGCAAGGCAGGGTTGGTGGGCCTGCATGGCCCCATCCGTGCTGGTTTGGACATGTAAAAACCGCTAAAATAAAGAAATGTTTGATTAATTGCTGGGTGTCGTTTCTTATTTAATGGCAATACTGTTTTAATGTTGTTTATTGTGAATAGCTTAAATGATTTTTTCTGTTTAAACGTGTTTAAAAATGTGGACATCTCTTTCAAATAGATGGAAATGTGGAAATCAATTTAAAATAGATGGAAACGTGGAAATCATTTTAAAATAGATGGAAATGTGGAAATATCATTAGAATAGATGGAAATGTGGAAATATCATTAGAATAGATGGAAATGTGGACATTTTATTAAAATAGATGGAAATGTAGAAATATAATTAAAATAGATGGAAATGTGGAAATATCATTAAAATAGATGGAAATGTGGACATTTCTTTAAAATAGATGGAAATGTGGACATTTTATTAAAATAGATGGAAATGTAGAAATATAAATAAAATAGATGGAAATGTGGAAATATTAAAATAGATGGAAATGTGGACATTTCTTTAAAATAGATGGAAATGTGGAAATCATTTTAAAATAGATGCAAATGTGGAAATCAATTTAAAATAGACGGAAATGTAGAAATCATTTTAAAATAGATGGAAATGTGGACATATCATTAAAATAGATAGAAATATGGAAATCAATTTAATTTAAATGGAAATGTGGAAATCACTTTAAAATAGATGGGAATGTGGAAATCTAATAGATTGAAATGTGGACATCTCTTTAAAATAGATGGAAATGTTGACATATTAGAATAGATGGAAATGTGGAAATTACTTTAAAATAGATGGAAATGTTAACATATCTTTAAAAAAATAGGAATGTGGACATATCAGAATAGATAGAAATGTGGAAATCTTGTTAGAATAGATTAAAATGTGGAATGAGCCCTCTCTTCATTCACTTTGCATTGGAGAGAGGGACGGGCCCAGAGCATAATCTATTTGAAAGGCATTAAGATAGATTAAAATCTGGAATTGTTCCAGATTCTACTCTATTCCAATTCCAATTCTAATTTATTTATATTGCACTTTAAAAACAACATAGTCGACCAAGGTGCTGAACACCAAGGACAAAGTAAATATACAGTAAACAATCACATAGAGAATAAAACAATAAAACAATATAAAAACAATAAAAGTCAACATCTAAAAGCCAGAGACATTTTTTTTTGTAAGAAATGACTTAAAAACTGGAAGTGAGTCAGCCTGTCTGATGTGCAGTGGTAACTCATTCCACAACTTAGGGCCAGGAACAAAAAATGCACGGTCACCTCGAAGCTTTCTTTTAGTCTTTGGCACAACAAGTAGTGAATGATCAGCCGACCTCAGAGAGCATGTGGGGGCATAGGGCTGTATTAATTCTGACAAATAATGTGGGGCAATATCATGAAAGCATTTAAAAACAAATAAAAGAATCTTAAAATTAACACGAAAACAAACTGGAAGCCAGTGGAAATCTGCTCACATTTACGTGTTCCTGTTAAAAGTCGTGCAGCAGCGTTACTCTATCATAATACCTTTCAAATAGATATATATGTGGAAGTAAAAATTTGATTGGAGAGACTATAGGGGGCACGGTGAAGCATGGACATGCCCAACCCCTGCACCTCTACTCACAATGGGGGCGGAGAACTCCCTTTGTGAAAATTAGTTAGAAAAATGGAAATTTCCTTATTGTGCAATTTCTGAAAAAATATTATTAAGAAATATTATAAAAAAATAATAAAATAATAATTAAAAATAATAAATAAAAATAATAAATATTAAAAATAATCATAATATAATACATTCATTGTTGTACATTGGTAACAAGGCTCTTTTTTATTAAATATAATTTCATTTAGTTTTATTTAAAAACACAATGAAAATGTTTTATAAATATTTCTGTATTTTTATATGAAAGCTGTGACATGTGAAGGATAATTTTAAGGGTTAAAATACTTTGAATAATAAATAATGATAATTACATTTTAAAGCTGACTTTCTGCAGCGGGTTTTTGGGACAATGCCCGTAAATCTGCTTCTTTTCTTTATTCCTCATAAAAATCCTCCCGTTTGCTCAAAACATCCTGGAAGGACAAAAAGTCCAGATAATTTCCTCCTTCTGCAGGTTCGCCTGCGCTTCAAGGAGATCCAGCGCAGCAAGGAGAAGCTGACCTCCCACGTGACCCGGGAGGAGTTCCAGGAGGCCTTCTGCGAGCTCTGCACCCGCCCCGACGTCTACTTCCTGCTGGTGCAGCTGTCCCAGGACCGCGAGTGTCTGGATCCGCAGGACCTCCGCCTCTTCCTGGAGACGGAGCAGGGTCTGTCTCTGGCTACGACCGAGGGCTGCTGGGAGCTCCTGAGGCAATACGAGCCGTCGGCCCAGGGCAGGGAGCGGGGATTGCTGGGTCTGGATGGGTTTGCTCGCTACCTGGAGTCCCCTGAGTGCCGGCTGCTAGACCCGGAGCACCTGGGGGTTTGCCAGGACATGAACCTGCCTCTGTCTCACTACTACATCAGGTGTGTTGAACAGGTTTCGCTTACTGATGTTACCAGAAGCTTCCTTTCTGAGGTGCAGCCACACAGACTCCAGGATTCAGCTTATGCAAAGTGTTGTTTTCAGAAAGCTGAAGCTCAGAACGTGACTAAGCCATCAGAGATGCTTCAGTGTTGTTAACGGTACACAATGACATCATCATGTACATTATTTAAAGCGGGAAATGGGATAGAAGAACGGGAAAATGCTCTGAAAATCAGGCAAAAACATCCAAACACAGCAGCTATGGCACACTTTGTCCTCAGTGTGGCTATCTTCCAGAGTTTTGGAAGCAATTCTGGGTTAAATCGTCCGTGGAAATGAGGAAAATAAAGCTCAGACATCTCTGTGGAAAGCTGCATATGAGTTAGACCAGGGGTGCCCAAAGTGGAGCCCTCGGGCCAAAATTGGCCCTCCAGCACTTGCTCTCGGCCCACTAGTCAATGTTTATAGTTATAAACATACAGATATTGATGAAAAGACATTTCAGAACTTAATGATGGATGATGATATCTCTTACTTATGTCCATTAAGGGTTGTGTGGGTATAAACAGCTAACTCATTGTGTTTCTATTCAACTTTAACAAATAAAAGTTCATTCCATGGTGGATTTCACATTTGTGCAGCTTATTTTATATTAAAGTCAATATTTTCCTCACTTGTAAATAGTTTTATTAACTTGGAAAGATCCCCCATGAGCCTTTACACACGCAGCCTCAAGCTCTCGGACTCCACACATCCACATGGAGAACCACAGGCAGTGGCGTACAAACAAGAGACACTTTAAAGCTGCAATGTTTGGCCCGAGGCTCACTGACTCATTTTTAGTTTGGCCCTTGGAGGCGAAAAGTTTGGGTACCCCTGAGTTAGACGATGCTTTTTGTGTTGCTCAGTGTGAAATGTTGGTAAAAACCAAACAGAAACGTGTTCCACCATCTTTGCATAGAGTACACAGCATACACCTGCATGCACACAGTAAATGAATATCAGCAGACGTTCTGCTTTGACCCCGAGTGTGATCACAGGGTGCATCTGTGTGCACGGATGATCAGATTACACCTGCGTGTAGATTTCAGGTCGTCTTTGTGTTTTGAGGTCAGCAAATACTCATACGTGCAGGGGGAACACAGGCTCGTCTCCTCTGGAGCGTGTGATTTCTGCAGCTTTTACCACCGTCAGAGCATCCAGTGTGAAGGAATTCACGCCATGCCTCCTTTAACTCGTCTGTTTGCTCACTGCTGTGTGGAAGCCACCACTGAAACCAGCATTGGAGAACAAACATTAAGGTGCACATATTGTGCCAGTTTGAGAATACACAATGTGTCTTTCCGTGCTTTTATTTTGTAATTGCTGCAGCGTCTCTGAAACGTAACCTGTGGAAATGTTCTCATTTTGGTCCAGAGAAGTGCTTTTAAAATCCCCTTTGCTTCAGTTTCCTTCATACTTCATATTTTAACGAGAATTTACATAGACTTAGACTTAACTGTATGCACTGTGACAGAGTGGATCTTCTGCGTCCACTTTCAGAGAATTAACACAGATGCTGATCACATGACTGAACTCAGCAGATAGCATGGCTGCAGGCTAACATCTAGCAGATAGCATGGCTGCAGGCTAACAGCTAGCAGATAGCTTGGCTGCAGGCTAACAGCTAGCAGATAGTATAATATCAAGTGATATCAAGAACCAAGGAAGTACCCAGGGCCCGTCATGGAGCCTTGGGGTTCTCCTCGATGAAACAGGATGTGAGTAGGGATACGTATGTGCCATAGTTTACTCTACCACAACCAGCTGTTAGGTCAAACCTGAACCTGCTTCGGCCTTCAAACTGAAACCTGAGGTTAGTGTTTGGTGGCCCGAAGCTGCAGCAGATCTGGGAATATCCGTCCTGCTTTCTTCTGATTGGCTGGAAGCCTACAGAGTGCTTGTGAACTGTACATAGGTTTAGTCTGAAGAGAGCCTGGGCTAGAGCTGACTTCTTTCTTGTCTCCCTCAGCACCTCGTACCGCTCCTACCTGCTGGATGACCAGGTTCACGGCAGGGCCGACCTGGGAGGGCTGATCAAGGCTCTGCAGTCCGGCTGCCGATGCCTGGAGCTCGGAGTCACCGATGGTCCAGAGGGAGAGCCTCTGCTTGGCGTGGACTATGGTCCAGATATCTCCCGGCACCACCATCATCACCACCATCACCACCACCATGCACCTGTCACTATCCGCTCTGCACTGGAGGTGGTCAGTAAATACGCCTTCCTGACCTCCCAGTACCCTCTCTTGTTGTATTTGTGCCAGCGCTGCTCCCCGCCCCAGCAGCGCACCATGGCACACCACCTGAAGAAGGTGCTTGGATCTCGTCTTTTCACTCCAGAGGCGCTACCAGTCAGTCTGGGAGGGCGGGCCACGACCTTGCCCTCGCCCGAGCAGCTGAAGGGACGAGTCCTTATAGTGGGGAAGAAGCTCCCAGTGGAACAGGAGGGCTCTGATGGGGAGGTGTCAGAGGAGGAGGAGGAGATAGGGGGAGGGGGGCCCTTGGCAGGACGGAGAATGACCATCCCCGGAGAGGAGGAGCTGGGTGTGGTTTTAGTGGTGCCTCCTCCATCTCAACCCAGGAAGCTCCGTCTACACAAAGAGCTGTCAGATCTGGTAGCCATTGCTCGGATCGGGAGCCGCAGCTTCTACAGTCAGAGAACCAGTTATAAGAAGGCTCAGCAGCAGTCGCCTCCCAGTAGCCCATCCTCCCCCGGCTCACCGATGCCTCCTGATCTGCCTTACTGGACAATGTGCTCCCTGGGTGAAGGAGAGGCTGGGCGGCTGACCAGCGAGAGCCCAGAGGACCTGGTAATGTTCACAAAGCGCACTCTAACCAGGGTCCGACCCAGCTCTGTGCGTCTGGACTCCAGCAACCCAAACCCACAGGGCTACTGGAAAGGAGGGGTCCAGCTCGTGGCCTTGAACCAGCAGACCCCTGGCGCCATGCTGGACCTTCATCGAGGTCGCTTCTCGCAGAACGGAGGGTGCGGATACGTCCTGCGACCTGCGGTGATGAGGGAGGAAGTGTCGTATTTCAGCGCCCACACTCACGGCTGTGTCCCTGGAGTCCCGCCTCAAACTCTGCGCATCAAGGTCCAGATTTCTGTTCCTACCTCCATAAAACTCAATTTGCAACATTTGTACTGAAAGTTTAAACAGGTTGTGCTTGCTGTTATCGTCCATCATATGTAGAAAGTTCCCTGAAAAGCAGGATGAGGGATCGCGATAGTCCACATTTAACAATAATCTTCTGGTTAGCTTTTACCTTACACGGAGGTCTCAGCACACCTGCAGTTGAATCAGGCATACATATAAGGTGCTTTTCCACCAGTACCTGCTCTACCAGGCCTCACACGTCTCCACACAGAAACACAGCATTTCCACCAGGACGTTTTGAATCGTGTACATGCTGTGATTTTTTCTACTTTGTCGCGTGTTGAGTCGTGCGGGTAGCGTGACGTCCGCAGGTTGGTGTCCATTGATTGGCCTGGTGTGAGTGGCTCCAGACGGGTTTTATTCCGTGATTTGTTCCATGAGACTATTTCACATGTAATCTGAGCACCAGGTAAAAATTTACCTCGAGGTCTTCCATCTTCTCCGTCTTCTTCTGTGGTACCTTCTTGTAATAGAAAACTAGTAGAGTAGATACTAATGGAAGAGTGGCTATATGTTCACATAAAAGGAACAGAGATGGAGGGCTGAATGGTGGAGCAGTGGGTTAGCACTGTGGCCTCACAGCAAAAGGTTGCTGGTTTGAGCCTTGGCTGGGGCTCGGGTCCAACCAGGAACCTTTCTCTTTAGAGTTTGCATATTCTTCCTGTGTAAGCATGGGTTTTCTCCGTGTTAGCGTGGGTTCTCTCCGTGTTAGTGTGCGTTCTCTCCGTGTTAGCGTGGGTTCTCCTCATGTTAGCGTGGGTTCTCTCCGTGTTAGCGTGCGTTCTCTCCGTGTTAGCGTGGGTTCTCTCCATGTTAGCGTGGGTTCTCCCCGTGTTAGCGTGGGTTCTCCCTGTGTTAGCATGGGTTCTCTCTGTGTGTGTGCATGGTTGTGTGGCCCTGTGATGGACTGGCTACCTGTCCAGTCAGGTGTACCCTGCCTCTCGCCTGATGTAAGCTGGGATTGGTTCCAGCCCCCCCTGCGACCCCGTTCAGGGAGAAGCGGTAGAAGATGGATGGATGAACAGAAATGGAGCCAGCACCTGGTGGTCATCACTGGCATTGCACATTAAGACACAACTTCAGCTTCAGTTGTTTTAAGTTGCTCCAAATGTGCCTTTAGGTTCAGTAAACATCTCAGCAACATGAACTCACAGGTGTTCTCATATTTGCAAATGTACAGTAGTCTTGAAAGCTGAGATTTGCTGTGACTCAATACACAGCTGGAATCTGGGAAAATCCTCAGAATCTCCCGACTGAAGAGGAGAAAAAGCCGAAATTCGCTTTCAGCTCCATGATGGTCGATGTCTGCGCGCTAATGGGTTGCCATGACAACAACACACTTCGTCCAGGAAATGTTTGTGTCGCTGAATAGAAGATATTTGCTTCTACCGGTAATTTGTTTTCCTAGGTTGCATCAGGCAGAGTTTGGCTTTAAACAAACTAAATCAGAATGACGCTCTACAATGAAGAGATCAGCATGATGATAAATGAAACCAGAGCAGGAAAGACGTGTTTAGATGATGGCAGCAAGTACAGCCTGACTGGTGATTGTTTAACGGATGTATCGTGACCCTGCGGTCTGCTGTGCAGGTGATCAGTGCCCACAACCTGCCCAAGCCTCAGGGCTCCGGGGCCAAGGGGGAGGTCATCGACCCGTACGTGGTGCTGGAGCTGCACGGCGTTCCAGCTGACTGCGCCGAACAGAGGACCCGCACCGCCGCTCAGAACCAGGACGACCCGCTGTTTGACGAGACCTTCGAATTCCAGGTACCGCCTCTGTCAGCACAGGCTAACTTATCTTCAGACGTGGCAAAATGTCACAATAAATACTGAAAATCTTCACGTTTATTACATTTAAAATCATATAATGAATGTAAATGTTGGTCTTAGTGAATTATCCTTTTACAAACATGATGAACAACCTGAAAAAGCACATTGCACCATGTTGGAGGATGCGATTCATGACTTCACCCAAACAAAGACGACAGACTTCAGACATTTCTGAGCACATGTTCTGTAAGATGGTTGTTTGGGTGGAGTCCAAAAATGCAGCTTCCCTTTAATCCTTCTGCAATGAGGATCATGTGTCTGCCTGCTGACGTGTAAAGGGTCAGAATCAGCACATGCAAAACGGTGAATTGACCCGGAACACGGTAAAAATGCCCCTTGTTGTCTCCACATTAGTTTCAGTAAATCACAGCGCAGTACTGAAAT
This sequence comes from Pseudomugil gertrudae, assembly GCA_037177535.1. NCBI lineage: Eukaryota > Metazoa > Chordata > Actinopteri > Atheriniformes > Pseudomugilidae > Pseudomugil > Pseudomugil gertrudae. The sequence continues at coordinate 1,481,081 of JBAMHV010000013.1, forward strand.
GGCCCTTCTAAGAGTTCCACTGATTGGTTGGCCTTAAGGGTACAGTTTTAAACTGGTTTTGGTCCTGTATTTCCAGTAGGTTTCCTCTAAACGAGGGCGTCCCTCAGGAGTCAGTACTAGTGCTCTTTTTGCTGTCCTAACAAAATGCAGGCATGCGTGTTTGCTAGCTTCCTGAACTAATAAAGAGATAAAACTGAGATGTCAGGGTTTGGACAGAGTCCTGCATGGACATGTCAGGTTTTTTTGTCCTCTTGTGGGGTGATGGGATGGAAATACAATCCTATCTTCTACGCTCTTCCTGCATTTGTAACATTGTGTTTTCTGTGATGCTTCGATGTTGGAATGAAGGACGAATCCCTACATTGCACATCTCCCCTGTTCTGTGCTGCTTTCTTTGTTTTAGTGTTGAATTTAGAGTTTTATTTGAACGAGTTGTTGGGGTGCAGCACTCCATCAGCCGAGCAGCTCCTGTAGGCTGTCCGCAAAACCAGGTCAAAACCAGATTGGGTCGAGTCTTCTCTGTGACATCTGTTTAAAGCAGATAAATGATGCTTTTAAATGCTTTTAACATGTAAATCTTCGATTTATTGTCTGTATAAAGCAGAACTGCAATGCTTTGGTCTGAATTCCTGCTTATTCTCACTCCACACACACCTTAT
>JBAMHV010000013.1:1847067-1857750 GCA_037177535.1 Pseudomugil gertrudae
AGATGCAATTTAGCTTTTGTGGCTAATTCTGGCATATATACTATGAAGCTTTTGCTCATGTTGATTTATATGCATTGCCCTAATAAATAAATAAAATAAAATAAATTTAAATCTTGTTAAAGAGGCAATTTCTCCCCTTTTCTTGTATGATCAGGCTTTAAAAGGTTAAAGGTAAGTTTATCTCTGAGCAGCGATAAAGACGTTTGTTTGACTCACTCCTCAGGTTTGGTTGGAAAGCATCAACATTAAAGGTAACCAAGTGCATCCAAGTCCTCTCTGTTGATTTAAAAACATTTCAGAGATGCTGATGAGATGTCTTCAGCAACACGCTGCAGCTTGCTCAGAGACATGAGATGGATCATTTCTCCCTTTAATCAGTCAAACGGGTGGTTGGGACCCCCATGGAGGTCAAAACATTAACATATAACCTGCATTTACAGTCATCAAATAAATGTGTGCTCATTATGGGCTGTGAAAGTCAAAGCGTTAATGCTGAGATAGAGCTGTGAAATTAGCACCTTTAACACATTAATGCAAAAACAACAAAGGTAGTGCACATAAAAAAGGATTTGGTAAAATCGTACAGCAAATCCACCAAAAAGCACTTAATTCTCCTTATGTGTGAGTTTTCCAGCCATTTAGAGGACTGGCTGCAGGAAGGAACTTCTGATGTTGTCAGACTAACAACATAGGAGGTCATCTGGGGGGGTCTAAATCACTTCACCGTGTTCAAACGTATATGGTCTCAATTTATAACATGACAAAGAAAGAATTTTGTTTCATTAATAAACCTAGAAATGAGTTTAAAGGCTGGAATTAGATTTAATATCATTTATATTAGTTTTAATTTAATTATTAATGTTGTTGTGTTTAAAGCCCCTTTAAATAAAGTTTAAACTTTATTTTTCTTTCACTGCACTTTTTTCTAAGCTGGGATTGGCTCCAGCCCCTCTGCGACCCCGTTCAGGGAAAAGCGGTAGAAAATGGATGGATGGATCTATATTCTGTGTATTTATTGAGGTATTTTAACAAAACAACAATGTTGATGAGTGAAAAAAAATATTTGGACGTGTAAAAACAAATTGGAGATTAGATTTGTTGATTTAATCTTTGAAAAAAAATCCAAACTTTTCTGGAAACAATTATTTAGAAAGAAACAAAAATCTGGAAATATGAAAATAAATCATGACATCTTAAAGACTATTGACGTGTATATTTATAATTTCTGTTTTTTTAATCATTTCCCCTCTACATACCGTCATTACTTTTGCTGCTGTCACCCTGATCAAGTTTAAAAGTGTATTTCTTTTGTCATAAGCGTATTTATTGTCCTTCCCCTGATCTTACCGCGGACACGCAGTACACAGATGTTCCAGGTCCGCCATTGCGCCGTTTGCTGGTGGGCGTGGTTAATCTGACCAATCAGCGAGTCGTATTTGTCCTTTCTGTTGTGTCAGTGTATGTGATTGGTGGTCGGGTGTAAACTCTTCTCTGATTGGTCGAACGTCCTGTCTGACCGTTGTGGATGTGGAAACCGGCTCCTGTAGTAGCTCGGTCCGCTGTCACGTCGAACGGGACATCACTTCGCTCCCTCAAGTCGTCGCTGACAGCGCAGAGGACTTAACAACACAAAGGTAGGTGGATTTCAGTAAGATTTCACCCCGCGGAGCGAAGCACCGGCGACGTAAGGGGCACGTCAGAGAGCTGCGCGAGCACCTTATCTCCACGGCTATCGGTTATCCGCGCTCTCTTTAGGAATTTGCAGACACTTTAAAACGCAAAGTTTATTTTTTCTTCTCTGTTTTGCGTGTTTGCGTAAACGGATGTGAACATTAGGGGTTGTTATTTGAGAGGAAGTCGCAGCGAGCGTAAGGTGGGTCTTCAGGCCTGAGCGACCCTGGGAAGAAAATCCTCTTCCTGGTTGCACGCGCACATTTATCCGCATATTTCAGTTAGATGCCCTGCATGATAACAGTTGTTCATAGCTGTGTCTGCGCAGCCTCCTCAGTCACACGGAACATTGAGTAATAAGCAAAAGCAGGGCAGAAGTCATTAAGCAAACACTGATGTGAAGCATCAGAGTGTGTGTGTGTGTGTGTGTGTGTGTGTTTATGCAACGTCTGCAAACCCAGGGAGGACAGCACATTTTCCCTTTACAAAAGCATTATTTATTTATTTAATCAAGCATTGGCTTATGTTTGTTAAAATACATGTATTTACGTTATATTGCAGACTTTGCATTTAAGAGGATTGTTTTGGATTTAATCTTATTAATGAGATTAAATGCTGAGTCATTGCTTTTGCAACTCCCAGTTCATGCTGGGAATGAATTTATTCATGGAGAGCAATCCACTGCGTGCCGTTAGGTGAGATCTGTATCATCAGCGTTCAGTCAGAAACCTGCAGCCTGTCCGTGTCTGTGCTCAGGCTGGAAGATGTCCCAGAAGATCAAGGCCGGCTCTGTGGTGGAGATGCAGGGAGATGAGATGACCCGGGTCATCTGGGAGCTCATTAAGGACAAGCTCATCTTCCCATACCTTGAACTTGACCTGCACAGGTAAGCATGCGGGCGTCGCATGACGTCACAGTTCATTTTAAAGCTAAAGCTAGCTGCTAGGTTAAGTTTTAAAAGCAGATGTAAAACAATGAAATGTTCCAGAAGTCATTTTTGTTCCTGAAATAAGGGACGTGTAGGTAATTTCATCAGAGGGATACAGGAGCACAGAGGGCTGGGTGAGAGATCCTGCAGGTCTCGTACTTCTTGTTCAGCTTGTTCATCTTGTGTTGGCTCAGTGGAAAAACAAGCTGTGGCCAAAACTGAGAAATGGACAATAAAAGTCATGCTTTACTTTTCTTAGAAAGCAAAAGATGTTGTAATTATCACCCACCTGCACCCCTTATTAAACCGAGTTAAAGCATGCGTGCTGTCACGCTGACATGCTGCTGTCTGAACGTGGACTGGACCTTCTTCCTTTGACCTCCTCCTCTTATCGCTTTGTGAACTTTACCTTCCCCGTCACTCGCTGTATGTCTACTCTGATGCCATAAAGCCGATTCTGTAAGAACACGTTCAGTTCTGCTGGTGTAACTACATGTTTTAACCCAGTCCTGTACAGCAGCAGTGTGACGACACAGCGGATGGCCGTATTTCTCCTCTGCAGACAGTAGCCAGTAGTTTCTTACATTTAGACCCATTAATGATGCTGTGACAGTAAATGCAACACAGGTGCACCTGTCTCAGGCATGAGGTGTATTTTGTGAAGCTGTTGGCATCGAGTCGGAAGGTTTTTGTAGGATTTCAAAAGGTTGATGTCATTTTTAGCTAATTAATAATTAAATGCTAAACAAGAAAGGTCTAAAATAATGAGCTTTATCACATTTTAGCTGTTAGTTTAGCTTCCACACATCACAATCAGCTTTTACACCTAAAACTCCGACCTTTCAGGCATGATTGTTGCCATACTGTGCTCCTCCTTCATGATGTGTGGTGGTCACTGCTCCTCCTCACCTGCAGTTTCTGCTGCTGGGGGTGGAGTTAGTAGGAGGTGCAATAAAGTTTTCTTTAAGCTTTAGGTTGATGTAACAGTAGGAGAAACGGGGTGCAGTCACTATCATCCACCATCCTGGCTGTATAAAGCATGGCTGGTTGGTGAATTACAGGATCTGCACACTGAGGATCATTAAATGGCTCATCCTGGTGGAGTTGTTGGTCTTTTCTCCAGCAGTCCTGCTCACAAACGAGCAACCCTGAAAACACACACACACACAGGGCAGCCCATTGGTTGTGGCTGAAGCCGCATGAACTTCACCACTTTACAGGTAGAACCAGTCGGGTTGAATGTGTGTCGTCCTCTCTGTTCAGGAAGCAGGTAGTCCTCGTGTTCGGGCTTGGTTACTGCTTTCTGAAGCAGGGAGGAGAAAGTAGGCGAAAGGTGACAGCTGCTTTGTAACAAAGCGCACACACACACCTAACACCAGCAGGGACCAATAAGCACCCTGAGCTCTTTTTCAGTCCACACAGGTGGGAGCAACGTCTCCGGTGAGCTCACCAGACAAAGGACTGCCTGTATCTTTGTGCTTCTGGCTGCATTTACAGACGCTGAGAGCGCAGAAGGAGCACAGGGGTGGCAGGTCTCACCAGAAATCACTTCTAACAGGCTCACATTCTTGTTCAGTAATTATGTTCCACATGACAAAAAAAGAGCCTTTGAGCTAACTCAAGCACTGCTCACTGGTGAGTTTGTGTTCCAGGGCTGCTGCTGGTTCAGACAGAAGCATTACTAATCTCTTTATCTCAGAGGACTCGTGTTAGTGGGATGTGTTCATGCCTTGTTGCTGTGGTTATCAGCCACCTTTAGCTGGAAGGTATCCACTAAACCCAAACAGCTGGAGACGGATGTGGTCTGCTGCAATAAGTACAGACTGGTGGCAGATCCTTCATCATTCATCTCTGCATTGTCTCCATAGCAACACAGCTGTCCTGGATGTTGTTTCTGATGCAGCTGATGGGCGTTGTTCCCATCTGTTCTCCTTCAGGTTCAGGTTCTGGCTCTGGATCCAGATCTCAGGTCTCCCTGAGTCAGGATGGGAGATTTCTCCAGGCTCCCTCAGGCTCACGTTCTCCTCTGTAGATGCTGAAACAACAACGTTGTTTTCAGACTGTGATGGATAAATGTTAGTTAAACCCATTGATGATGTTTCTATCGGCTCTTTGTTCAGAAGGAAGGAACTGTGCATACTCCTTTCTAACCTTAACCCTGACACCCTCACCTGACACTCCTCCTGCACAGCTACGACCTCGGCATGGAGAACCGAGACGCCACCGACGACCGGGTGACCGTTGAGGCAGCGGAGGCGGTCCGGCGTTACAACGTGGGCATCAAGTGTGCCACCATCACGCCAGACGAGAATCGCGTGGACGAGTTCAAGCTTAAACAGATGTGGCGTTCACCCAACGGGACTATCCGTAACATCCTGGGAGGCACGGTGTTCAGGGAAGCCATCATCTGTAAGAACATCCCCCGCCTGGTGCCCGGCTGGCTGAAACCAATCATCATCGGCAGGCACGCACACGGAGATCAGGTAAGCTATCACGGCTTTGCAGAACTATTCCAGGTAAATGTAAAGTTCCAGAAAGTCCACTTCCACCTGTACAGAGACAGTTTTCCACCAAGCTGCATCGTCTTTACACTGATGAGCTCAGCGAGTTAATGGTTAATCATCAGCTGCTCTTTGAACCACAAGGGCCAAAACAAATACACGACCAGATGCTGGTTGCATAAGAGATGTCAGGTGTGTGTGTGTGTGTGGGTGTGTGTGGGTGTGTGTGGGTGTGTGTGTGTGTGTGTGTAAAATACTCTGAAGGAGTCCCGCTGATATGTTCATGGGGGTCGTGTGAACTTTGGTCTGACATTTTTTAAGGCTCAAAACATTTAAGAGCAAATGTTTGAGGTTAAAATGTATTTAAGTCTTCAGACAGACATTTCAGGTATCGTTTCCCTTTTTTAAGCACAAAATAAAATAATTTACAAAAACAAAGTAGTTCATAAAAATGTGAACCAGCAACATATTTAAAAGAAAGCTGGAAAGACAAACCTAAAACCTTACACTCTGTGGCAGGTGAGGGTGCCAGGACTGGGTATAAAATAGTTACACAAATGATCCAACATAGCTTCATTACTTATGACTTCTACTCATTTAAATACACAAACCAGTACAAACATGCTGAAAATCTCCAGTCTCTCATCCTGCCACTGTTTCTGCAGAAGAACTTTTACACAGATAATTCCATTTAACACTAATTTATGCAAAGCCACGTACACGTGCTGCCATTTTAACCACAAACCCACGCATACATGCGGAGAACATGCAAACTCCACACAGAAAGGCTACTGGTCCCACCCAGCCAGGCTCGAACCAGCGACCACCTCGCTCTGACCACTGCGCCACTGTGCTGCCACCCAGCCAGGCTCGAACCAGCGACCACCTCGCTCTAACCACTGCGCCACTGTGCTGCCATGAACCGCTGTTTGTTTTAAGTGTGGATTTATGTGTTTTGGAAAATACTACATATATGTCTATCCAGAAGTGTTGGAGTATGAAAATGAATGATCATGTTGCAGACCCTGGCCCCATGCCACTGATGTTTTATGCAGTCTAATCTTAGAGTAATGCACCGTATGTAACAATTTAAGTGGAATCAAACCAGGTCTGGAAACTTTATCTAGATATAAGATGACACTGCATGGCTTCTGCCCAAAACCTCCCTCAAACAGGAGTTTGAATGATTTAGTATGGAAATTACAGGAGTTCATTTTGGCCACTAGGGGTGCTAAACCTCTATCAATGCCTCCTCCTGAACAGCATGTAAAAACCAGCCAGTTGCCAGTAGTTCTGTTACTTCTAAGATATTTATATGAATGATACGAAGAGTATTTATTACATGCAAACCATCCCAGCTTGCACAAAACGTTTACAGTCACGTTAGCTGTAGTGATTAGCTTCAATTAGCCACAGTTAGCTTCTACTGAGCAGCAAAATAAACGCATCCAGGTCACATGATCCCATAAGAGATGTTATCTGGTTTCTGAAGGGGGCCATCCCCCTCGGAGTGTTATGGCTCTCACCAGGCTGCTGTTTGGGTCAGAACTTACACAGAGTCCTCACAAAACATATTATCTGTAACTATCCACCCATAAAGGAGCTTTTCTTCATGAAGACTTCTTATGAAGCTGCTGGAATGACTTCCTGAATATAAAGTTCACCTTTATTTGCTCCGGTCCTACGTCTCGCCAACGCAGAGCTGAAGGAGTAGAAGCTGGAGTGGCAGCTGTGGCTAGCAGCTATTTCTTATTAGATAGTAGATGAATGAAGCCCTTCTTTCCTCTTCCTCAGTACAAAGCCACAGACTTTGTGGTGCCCGGACCTGGACGGGTGGAGATGATCTACACCCCCACAAACGGAGAGCCGGTGAAATATGTGGTCCATGACTTTCAGGGTGAGATTTACCATCACGATTGCAGATGTGATATATCAGAAACAGCATACAAGTCACACACAACAGCTTGTACAAGCTAATCGTTTTTACGTGTAAGAATATCAGTGCACGTGGACGAGGTGCGTTTATGCATCGGTCTGTCTGAGCAGGTTGTGTTGTTGCGTCTGTCCAGGCACAGGTGGCGTGGCCTTAGGGATGTACAACACAGATACGTCCATCAGAGACTTTGCTCACAGCTCCTTCCAGGTAGCGCTGTCTAAAGCCTGGCCTCTGTACCTCAGCACCAAGAACACCATCCTGAAGAAGTACGACGGTCGCTTTAAGGACATCTTCCAGGAGATCTACGAGAAGTACGGACACACACAAGCACCCATACGCACGCCGTGTACCGAACCGCTATGCTGGCAGCAGCTTCTCAGGAACGTAGCGCGTAACTCACACCATGGTTGCTAAAAAAATGATCTAGAAATGATGATGATGAAGCCACTTCCTGTCAAACTGTCCACCAATCAGAGAGCTTAAATTGGCGGTAATGTTTCAGGAGCAGCAAAGAGCAAATGAAGTGAGCAGAAAAGTGTGTGTGTGTGTGTGTGTGCACGGTGGTGTAAAACACTGGAATTGGTTTTGTGAGAATAGAAGGTAAATGGTATGAATGACTTAGAGCTGCTGTATCAGCGGAAACATCTGGATGTTTACAGGGGGAACTTTTGTGTGTTTCAGGGAATATCGGGCTCAGTTTGAGGCTAAAGGGATCTGGTATGAGCACCGTCTGATCGACGACATGGTCGCTCAGGCCATGAAGTCTGAAGGCGGCTTCATTTGGGCCTGTAAGAACTACGATGGGGACGTCCAGTCTGACTCTGTGGCACAAGGTTGATGAAACAAACTGATTCCATGTTAAGAACGACGTAGAAGCCTTCATCCATCTTAAAGTGAGGGATATTTTTCTAGGCTACGGCTCGCTGGGGATGATGACCAGTGTGCTGGTCTGCCCTGATGGACGCACTGTGGAGTCAGAAGCCGCCCACGGCACGGTGACTCGCCACTACAGACAACACCAACAGGGAAGAGAAACCTCCACCAACCCCATCGGTAGGAGGCTCCGCCTTTTTAATAATAACTGTATGGACTCATTGATGATGATGATGATGATGATGTGTCTTTGCTTCAGCCTCCATCTTTGCATGGACGCGGGGTCTGCTCCACCGGGCGAAGCTGGACAACAACGCAGAGCTGCGGGTGTTCGCTGAAGCTCTGGAAGCCGTCTGCATTGAGACCATTGAGGCTGGTTTCATGACCAAGGATCTGGCAATCTGCATCAAAGGCCTGCCAAAGTTAGTCATGTGTGCTGCTACGTTTTTTGTTTGGCACTAAACTGAGTCCCAGATCAGACCTGAAAGGTTTAGTATCCACCGATATCAAGTCTATGACAAATATAACGTCACAGTCCCGTTTTATTAGCTTATTGATCTGTATAATTCTACAGACGCTTAAGACAGAGCTGCAACTTTTTTACATAGCACACTGTAGGCAAACCATAGGGCAACCCATAGGGCAACACATTGAGCAACCCATAGGGCAACACATTGAGCAACACATCAGGCAACACATTGAGCAACACATTGGGCAACATGTCAGACAATCCATAGGGCAACACATTGGGCAATCCCTAAAGTAACCCATAGAGCAGAGGTGTCAAACTCAGGTCCTGGAGGGCCGGTATCCAGCAGGTTTTTGTCGTCTCCATGCTCCAACACGGAAATTAATTAATATGTTGACAAGAAGCTGTTGGATTTATTTGATTTGCATCAGGTGTGTTAGTGCAGGGAAACAGCTAAACCTGCTGTATTCTGGCCCTTGAGTACTGGATCTTGACACCACTGCCACAGAGCAACCCATAGGGCAACCCAATGTGTTGTACATGATCATGAGAAACAGGAGAACTGAAACGTTCCTCCTTCTGGACTCTGTGAGGAAACGAGTTCTGGACTAGTGGCAGTCGTCTTTTTACAGGCCTGTAAAGCTTCATTAATGTTGTCCAGACTACTGAAAACAAATTACACTTTTCTAAATCATGTTGAACCACCTGATCTGGGTGAACACTGGATTCACGAGGCTAGGTGTCCATTATCTTTGGATAATGGACACCTAGCCTCACTGTTCTAAATGACTGCGCTGGCGGTGCAACGGTTACCACCCGTAGCAACAGAAACTCTGAACGTATGACCACTGTTGGCATTTTTACTTGCGCTCCTGATTCAGGACTCACGGTACTGTCGACTCTCGGACGCTGGGCAGATCATGTTTGTGACGGGGCATCGATATGAAAACAGTCTGCAGGCTTACTGAGCTCCATCAGTCCAGGAAAGATGAGAATGGAGCAACGTTTTGTCATCCAGAGCGGTTAATTAGCCTGGTTGATGATTTAATGTGTGTTTGGTCCGACTGGTCACCATGTCTCCTCCTCCAGTTCATGTGCACATGGAAGTTCTGCTCTGTCAAACGGTTCTGACATCCTCTCTGGTCTTTGCAGCGTGACCCGTGCCGACTACCTGAACACCTTCGAGTTCCTCGACAAGTTGGCGGAGAACCTGAAGATGAAGCTCGCCAGCCAGCCCAAGCTGTGACCTCCCCCCTCTTCCCAGCTGCAGCACCTACACACAAACACACAGTCAATAAACACACACACCCACAAAGACACCGACACAGGAAGTGAAGCTATGACCGGAACGCTGAGGAGCATCTTCTGGGCTGCAGGAGACTTTTCACCGGCTGGCAGGGTGAGAACGCCGTCCTTCCTGCTGCAGCAGTGAGACAAGCAGCCGATCCTGTGAAAGGTGAAAACACACTAACACAGACATGCAGCACCCTGACCCGACAGATCTTTACCACCATTGCACTTTGCTCCCAGTCTGTGTTGGAAGGGAGCCTGGATGCCTTATTCGTCTTGTCAGAATCATCAGTGGATTTGCCTTGTTGTGTTTTTACAAGACATCGTGCTCGTATGTCTGAGAGCTCAGACAGACGGATGAGAGCGACAGCATTACATCAAACTTTACGTTATGCAACAGAATAATATATGAAATGAAACAAAGGTTTATACTCTTCACTACCTGTAAACGATTAACTGTTTTATTAATAGAAATTAACTAAAAGATTTACTTTGCTTTTCTTTTGTACTCATGAAGTGTGTAAATGTGTGTGTGTGTCAGCATTAAGAATCATGGAAAGCGCTTTTATTTACTAACCACAAATAAAACCTTTTAAACTAAAACATTGTTCATTCTTGATGTTATTGTGTCCAAAACGAGTTTCTGGTTGATTGCAGCCTTTTAGAGGCTGCACAGAGAGAAATAAAAATGGCACACCTGGATTAAATGTACCTGCTGCACACCTGCTGAATACCTGCTGCACACCTGCTGAATGCCTGCTGCACACCTGCTGAACACCTGCTGAACACCTGCTGAACACCTGCTACACACCTGCTGAACACCTGCTACACACCTGCTGAATACCTGCTGCACACCTGCTGCACACCTGCTGCACACCTGCTACACACCTGCTACACACCTGCTGAATACCTGCTGCACACCTGCTGAACACCTGCTAAATACCTGCTGAATACCTGCTGCGCACCTGCTGAACACCTGCTGCACACCTGCTGAATACCTGCTGCACACCTGCTG
>JBAMHV010000013.1:1965188-1982083 GCA_037177535.1 Pseudomugil gertrudae
GTGTGTGTGTGTGGGTGTGTGTGTGTGTGTGTGTGTGTGTGTGTGTGTGTGTGTGTGTGTGTGTGTGTGTGTGTGTGAGAGAAAAATATAAGAATCACTAGGATAAACAAAATTAAACAGATTAATTAATTTCTAGAACATAAAACTAAAAATAAATAATTAAACTAAGGTACAAATAAATATTACATAAATTTTCAATGACTTTTAAAATAAATAAAAATAATAGAAATATTCCTGTACTTCACTCAAACGTGGCAGAATCACGTTTTACATGCAGTTATATGTTATGTGTGTATTATGAACCTACATGAGCCCACACGAGCCTACATGAGGGTTCAAGCAACTTAGAAAAATACAAACACCACATTTATAAACATCCACAGCATTTGAAGAGAAACTGGTTGAAGTAAACAGTTTAAAGTGATATGTACATATGTAGCTGAAACTGGATCAAAACACTGAATCACACGTGTTTACGTTCACATTATTGTTCCAGCTTTGCATCTTGTCCATAGTTTGATCGTATTCTGCATATGGTGTTTACATGGAACAGGATTCTCTCCACATGCACATATTCAGCCAGTTTTCCTCCTATAGGACGTTACTCTGATCTTTACCAGCAGATAACACGAATAGCTGTTTACATACCACAGCATCCTGGATTCTATCAGAGGCATGTCAGGTTGTCTCACAGCATAACCTGATCCAGGTTGTACATGTATGTATGCGAGTCTTCCTAAATACAGGCTCTGTTTATGTATACTATATAAAAGTATGATATAAGTAACACATTTCATTCATTTGACCCCCTTCAGATAACGTCTTCAGATTTAGGCTGGTGGCTTTTATCATACTTGGCTAGCAGTAGGTGATTATACAAGCCTTTAAGTCCATGTCTTTATATAGAACCTGCTCCCCCTAGTGGTGAGGCCCAGTATTACAGCAATCATTTCTGACTGACAGGAATAAGATGGATGGTGATCTGATGTGTGACAAGGGAACATTATTTTGTTCAATCATTTCAGAAGCTGGTGTTTTTCATTAACTCTTGTGGAGAATCTTTAAAATCAACCTAAATGATCACAGAGGTTTCTTTCATAGCAGTGAGTCGCCATGCTGAATAATAAATCCTCACGGTACAAAATGTATTTATCATCACCTGCTGCAGCTCTCTGTCAGGACTCAGCTGGATCTGAGGGATGTCAGCCATGGAGGCCGCCGCCCACTGCAGCATGCTCCTGAGCTGGGGGTCAAGGGTCACATGTTGAGGGGTGTGGCCGAACTCTCTGACGTCTGAGTTAGCAATGAGCAGATGAGTCCGGGGAGCCTGCACCTGAGTCCTGTCCACGCAGAGCGTCCCTGCAGCACAGATCTGTGTTATTCATCATCCTCACCCTGACGGGGCAACTGTTGCACACAAAGCATGCACACGCAGATCCACAGAGGGTTAATGCGTTACTCTCACCATGCCACACCCAATTAGTTGTCCCCCGCCCCTCACACACACTGACACACACATAAGGCTTTGCTGTGGCTGAGTCTGGGGGTGGTAAAAATCCCCTGCAACAACACAGACGGATGAAAACCAATAGCTAAAGTCTAACAGAACACAAGCTCACATGGAAGAGGGTCCATCTTTAACCCATTTCCACGTGTTTGACTTTGATTAGCATTTTTTTTTCCAGTGCCATAACCCATCATTCCCACTGGCGAGACGCTACTGAGAAAGTCTCCAGAAGCACCAGACTTTATGGACATTTCCAGTTCTACCTAACTCTGACCTATGAATCATTGGAGCATTCATTAAAAAGAGGCTCCTAACCGGGATGCACCAGTGATGTGGTGACATCTGACAGCTTTAACTGAATCTCGAGGCCCTTTTAAAGGCAGGCTGTCACAAAGATGCATCATTTGTCCCATTTTCTTAAACTGTGTCTGAAAAACAGCAAAGATTCGCCCGCCTGACCGAGAAAAGAGGATTTTAGAAGCAACAAGGTGATTCCCAAAGAGCTGTTGCCAGGAACTGGACAGGAGATGACAAGAGAAGAGTCAGGCTAAAAATGTACAGCAGATGAAGAGGGTCTCACAGGGGTAAGAACAATCCTGCAAAGGATGTGAGAGATGCAGCTAGGCAGGGTGGCTGCAACCTAACCATGAAGAGTCATCCTCACTTACCACTGGACTCCTCCTTCACTTCAGTCTCCTTGTCCTCTGTGTGGTCACTGTTGGATGAAACATGTTGCACAGGTTAGTGAGAAAGGGAAGAAGGGCTACATGCAAAGAGATCCACGTGACGGGCAGCATGCACGAGCCAGCAGCTTTTTACACAAGCACAGCGGGATATCACAAACCAGGCAATCGAAGCAACCCTGAGAAGCTGCTGATTCCCCGTCAGTGCCTTTTTATTTACTCTTCTGCTTTCCTGTCTCTGCTCAGTTAAGTCACAATGACCAAAACATCTTTCACCCTGTGAAAGTGGATTTTTCCCTTCAGGGAATCTTTTTCTGCCAACTCAGTGAATATTTGCAGTGTGACGTGCCAACATGTAAACAGTCATTTCTCCACTTATATGATTGTTAATCACAGTGCTGACGCAGCCTGCAGCTCCAGACACTCCGACTCTATATCGTGTTGTTTTCAGAGGCATTCAGGGTCACAACGCAGTCAGGACAGCAGAGGTACAAACACAACACACCACGTTAAAGTGGAGGTGCCAGCAGAAAACAGACCAGTTAAACCAGTCGCTTTCCATCAAATGGAGTCAGAACCAGACCAGAAAGTCACTCTTTATTTATAAAGGATATATTAAGTCAGTATGTTAGTAGTAGTGGGCTGTCATGTGCAGCATGCAGGGGCAGGAGGAGGGCTTCGGGGCTTGCTCAGGGGCCCACAGGGGCTCTGCCTTGTCACCAGACCCAAGACCCAGACCCAAGTCCACTTCCCTAACCACTAAGTCACTACTCTCCCTTTTCCATACTGTAACCTTTTCCATACTACACCGATATGACCCTCTAACCCCCACGCAGCCTCCCCCAGTTACACCACTGCTTTATGTCGTGCACATGGTTTAACATACACGGGTGGCTCGGTTGTACTCTTCACCCTGTAAATACACTTTATTATGTTTGTTCTGTTGTGCCTTCTTGTTTCAGCGCCTCCAAAATAAATGTGGAAACTTATTAAGTCCATTCTGATTCTGTGGCTTTATGGTGGAGCTGGGATAATCTGGAGCTGGGCTTTTTAAATGTTGGCACACCTGCTAAGACAAGATGATCCAGTCCTTTCCACCTTCACTGCTCTGACAGCTGTACCTCAGCCCATAAGTCACGTGCTTAGGAGACTTACAGACGAGTAAAAATGGATTCATTGCTCGTCTTTTTATCCACGAGTTACTGAAGCCTCCATATGAGATGATAACTCATCTCACTCTCGCTGTCCTGACTGCTGAAAGGCCTGTTTGCATCAGTGAAATGGATAAAACTACAGCAGAATGGTTTGACGCGGGGCAGAAGGCGTATTAAACACTCATTTAAACAATGTTTGCAGATGTTTTTGAGAGAAAAGACTACTTCCTGTTCTCCACTGCAGGCTCTCAAAGGGGACTAGACAGATTTCAAACCCAGATAGGCCTCTGCACGATGCAGTAACAGGAATAATGGGTAAGTATGCAGGTTTTCAAAGCTAGTCTGCAGCTTCTGCTGCTCCAGACTCAGACTGAGTGATAACCACAGGTAACTGCATCCATCCCTTCCCCTTTAAGACTTTTTATCTAATGATAAATGTGATTGAAATACACATTCTGCCTTTATTTGCAAATATTTATTGACAGCTGCAAAATCTTTACGGGTTTTTTATTGAGACTATAAAATGCTAATAAAACTAGATAACATGCAGAAACAGCCAGACCTGAGCAGCAGGTTGCATGCAGACATTAACAAGCATTCACTGTGTCACATGTGTTTATACATACAGTATGGTCATGCAAGAGGCCGGCGCTTCCCAGCATGAGACAAAGAACACATCTAGATACCCTTTTGCAAATTGCTGAGTCATTTGCACACGATGAAGCAATGCTGCGCTAGTTTTTGCTTCTTTTCACCCTGAACTCATTCTTTGTCCCATTCCAGGTGAACTAGTAGTTAAAAAGGTTAACCGTGTCAACCAGTAGCTGACCAACCTGTCAGAGGGGGAGAATGACATACGCTCCTCACACACCTCCCCCTCCAGGCCCAGACTGCTCCAGCTACTGCTGTTCCCATTGCTGCTGAGGAGAGAAGGCAGGTAATGCACCACAGAAAAGGTTCACACAGTCCAGTTAAAAACAGATGTTAAACCATTTTACACCCTTTTGACGTGACCTTTGACCTGTGAAAAACAATTCTGTCAAGGACAAAAAGATATAAAAAGCACAATGAGACGTTCTTAAACTAATATGAAGCATCTCCCATCAGGTAACCGTTCTGAGCCTGATGGGGTTTCAGGAGTAATCCTCACCTGGAAATGTTTCTCTATTATAGCTCATAAAATAATCATCCTGTAACAACCTGAGCTTTAATAACATCCATCTTATAATTGTGTCAAATGAATGTAAAAAAAAGTTATGAACTCATAAAAAATTAATTAATCAAAAATGTATCCATTTATTAAAAAGACTCACAGCAAACTAGATAACAGCGGCGTGCGCAGGTACGTACTGTCTGTATGAAATAACAGCACTCTGTGTGCATTCAGAACACATTTATTATTCCACAAACAACAAACAGGCCGGAGTGAATCATCTTGCTCCATACGCGAGGCGACGATGCAAAGCCGTACTATTGGAGGTAAACAAGCATGTGACTGTGCAGACCCGTCTGATAGGACACCAACTTTACCAATGAACTGATGCTGTTCCACGTATGAGGAAGTCAGTTACAGCGGTAACTATGGAAACTCAGAAGTCTCGTCTGAGTAATAATTTTAAAGCGTCCTGGAGATGTGCGCCGTTTTGTACCGCTTGTCCCGCGCTGTCCGGCCCGATGGGTTAAAGGAACTGATCAGCTGTTGTTGTGGGATCTGCCGAGCTACAGCAAAAGGTTCAACTGAAACATCATCATACAGAACAGATGCTGGTAACGTGGTACATTAACTACAGGTTGGAACCAACATCTGGTACTGGCCTGATCCTACGCGTGTACTCGTACTCTGTATGGGTTTTATGATGCTACATACACCAATGTGAAGAACTCTGACTGTGGCATAATCTCAGAGGCGGAAGCGACGATGTGCAAATGTAGACAGACTAAATAAATCTATGGCTACATGAAGGAATACATCAGAGGAGTCTTTCCCATTTCTCATAATCTGATCATGTGACTTGTCTGATAACAGATTTAGTAGTTTACATGACCTTGTAAAGTATCTAAAATGTCCAGAAAAGAGGTATTGATCAGATCTCTGGTGTGCAGGAATGGTCTCTTGTCCTGC
Organism: Pseudomugil gertrudae; assembly: GCA_037177535.1. Classification (NCBI taxonomy): domain Eukaryota; kingdom Metazoa; phylum Chordata; class Actinopteri; order Atheriniformes; family Pseudomugilidae; genus Pseudomugil; species Pseudomugil gertrudae. Next base: position 1,970,655 of record JBAMHV010000013.1, read on the forward strand.
ATGTGGCAACAAGCTCTCGTGTTGTCCATCTGCCTGACCGATGCAGAATGCCCAGCTACAATTAGTCCGAAAACAAAGAGCACATAACGTCTCCAGAAAGCACGAGACAGAACTTTGTGTTCTCGCCACCAGAAAACCCGTGGTTAAGCATGGCGGTGGCAGCATCATGCTGTGGGGTTGCACACAATCATCACGGCATGAAAACCAGAACCTGAATCCCACAGTAGATCTCAGAGACCCGAGAACGTGAGATGTCCTCAGATGAGAGCTCAGCAGATAAATATTAGTCTAAAGGTTTCCATGACGATGTGTTTTTATCAGATCAGTGTCGAGTCAATGATGCAGGTTGTTTCCCCTGCACAGTAGATCCCGCTCTGTAACCCATCTGTAATGTTGATGGAAACAATTAGTAGGTAAAAGCGCGAGATGTGAGATCATTCTAGTCTTCTCATGTTGATCCTGTGGGTTGTGCCGGGACAACAGAGGCCCAACCAACATACACTCTGTAATTAATCAAGGATGGGCCTGCTGGCTGGGACCTGCACACTGTGGCATTCAACAAACCCACCGAGTCTGAAGACATGAACGTATCTGATATCTAAAAATACTTCCATTAATCTGCAGTGACTCAGCCCTGCTTCCTGCGGTTTCACTGACTGACGTGCCAAAAGCAGATTCATTCAGTCAGCCTTCATCCCGGTGTCTTAATAAGCTCATGGAGGTGTTTTTCTTTCCTCTGCTGAGCAGAAATGGTTACATCATTTAAGTTTCTAATCAATTACACATGACTGTGTTTCTGTAGAAACACAACCTGAAGAGAAAGAGTTCTCAAAGACACACCTTTAGAAAATATTGTGTTAGACAAATCCCCGTCCCGATGGGACCTTAAAAAGGCTCTGCAGCACGGTGTTGCTGTGGTACGGTGGGAAAGAATTTAAAATGTTGTCAGCTTTTGCTTCCATAGAGATAGCAAGCTCTGGCAGAAAGATAAAGCCACAACCCGATGCACGGCCTTCTTTTGTTCGCCTCTGTGCTGTTTTTACTCTTTTCTTTGCCAGAAGTCACAGAGGACATAGATTTGCTTTGTTTAAGGTGAAACTGTGGGTCACGTGTTAGTGAGATCACCCAGGGCCTCTATCTGCCGGGTTTCCTGTCAGATGCAGAACCAAACTTCAGAAAAAGCTCAAAACACACACAAAGTTTTTTCCTGATGTGTTCTACGTTTGTCTGGAGCCTCAGATGTCGATAAGTGCCGCAAAGCAAGAAGTCAGGGCCATTTAGGGGTAAATGTGACCAAATTATTACAATATTTCTCATTTAGATCCATCTTTTCATGCAAACCAAACAATAAAGTGATGCTGTCCAGGCAGGTGTGAGTTAGGAGCAGTTTGATCACAAACCAAAGCAGAAGTGTGAGGATGAAGGTGTCCTAATAACACCTCACCCTGCGAAGCTGGAAGCTCTGTCCCCGCTAAACGATGTAGTGTGCTTCCTACAGCTGATGCATTCATGTTAGCAGCACCTGTTCATTCTCATATGTGATGAAGAAGCTTGTACAGAAATGTAATCTCTCTGAATGAAAAGGCAGGGAGAAAAGACACTGCTGCAGCTGAGAGGGAGAATTATTACACAACACAGTCTAAATATGTTCTATTTCTGTTAAACACAACCATATTAAAAGCTATTTTTATATATTTGTGTCCCTTTCAACTCATTTCAGTGACAGCTGTATCTATTTAATGGGATGGTGCACCTGCATATATATTTGTTTGCTACTTTAGGGACACTCAGGATATCCAGGTACTGTGTTCCAGCAGGTAAAGCGTGTGTGTGTGAGTGGTGTCTACCTGTCGCTGAGATGCAGGAAGCTACTGTTGTCGTCTGGGTGATCATCTTCAAAGCTCAGGTTAGACCAGCTGCCCAGACTGTCATCTCCAACACTCAGCTGCTGGGATATGGTGGACTCTGTGGCTTCCCTACCTGATGCACTATGAGACAGAAAGTGATGCAAATACTCTGTATAAAATAATCCGTGCAGTAAAACGACACACCTGCAGCTTCTGTGATGTGATTATCAAACCAAGATGCTTTCATAAGACAGTATGAACACATGATCCTTTACACACGCTTGTTTTGTGGTGAGAATCAGACATTAAAAGACATTTCCAGAACAAATGCACAGGTTTTCTAAAAAAGGATTATAAAATCGATTCAATGTTTCAGAACTTGTGTGGACAGATGAGCAAACACACTTTAAAAGTCCCAAAAGTGAATAAGTGCACCAGGTTCTGATGCAACTCGGCAGACAGCTGAAGCGTGCACGAAGGAGTCATTTCTCACATTATCAGGACATTTATTCCTGGACTGGACAAACAAACTGGTAGCTAAATTACAGAGAAGTCTCTTCTGCAGAGGCCATGTTGGACATGTTGACTCAGATGAAGGTGATACTGAGCCGAGCTGCTGTGTAGTTATATTATTATATGAAATGATCTAAAGTGTGCAGGTTCGTTACTTTGTCTCATGACACATTAAAAAACATTCAAATACTGGGAAGTTTCTCAGCTCTAAACTCTTGGTTTGGTTGAGCAGGTGGTAAAAACGTCGACACATCACAGACCCCTGACGACACTGATGAGCTTGTGTGTGTGTGTGTGTGTGTGTGTGTGTACCTCATGCTGGCAGCCTGACAGATGTTGGACAGCGCTGACGTCATGATCTCCGCAGTCAGGCTCTCAGCGTAGCTGGTGCCATCATGGCCGATGCCGCTGTCGGCGTTTAGGCTGGTGTTACTGAGCTCACGCTTGGCCGTCTCCATCGCCATAGAAACCATCTCATCTGCAAAAACTGCCCTACGGTCCAGGTCGATGTGGATCTTGGGAATTTCCACACCGGGGAGTCGCTCAACTCCTGCCTGACCTTCCATTCCCCGTTTCCTCCTCTGTAATACGGACTGGTACGGATGGCGGCTGAGTTTGGTGCAGTATGGACACTCCTGGACCTGACAGTAACGGCAGGGCCTCTCTCCCAAAGCTCGGACCCCTGTCGGCTTCTCAGACAGCCTCTGGGTGTGCGAGTGTCTGTCCTGGCCTTGTGGCTGCAGATGCTCCCAGGAGGAATTTCCAACCGAAGCCAGGCTCATCTTCAGCGTGTCGTCCACTATCTTCCTGGCATAATGCTCGATGACCTGCATGACCTTGCTGCTGCAGCCTCCTTCGTACAGGCTTCCTGTGCTGTGGTAGTGTCGGCTCCTACCTTCCTTTGACAACAGAGGGCAGGAGAAGGAGTTCCTTATGAGATTATCGGCCATGTCCTCAAGCTTCGGTTTCTTATAAAGACAGGAGTCTGTGAGAGACTTGGGAAGTCGAACAGCCGAGAGACGGAGCTTTCGTGTGACATCACAGGTGATGTTGTAAGCTAATGACTCTGCAAAGTTAACCAAATCCACGTACTCCGTTTTGCTCTGTGCTTCAGAGTCCCTGCAACAACACGGAGTTTTTGCTCCTGGCTGGACTCCCGTTGACTCTGCTCCGTGTTTGGGCGACGACGTCCCACCTGAAGCTTTCCACTCATCTGGCAGAGACTTAGAGGAGTGAAGCCGGGAACTAGAAGATCTTTGTTTGATCTTACGACTGGCGTGAGCCAAGCCTAGTTTTATAGAGCGGTAAGCTAAACGGCTTGCGTACTGGTCTAGGACCAGCTCCCTGCTGCCACCTTCCTTTTTCAGCACCCTGATGAGGTAGCCAGCATATTCATCCGTCACACTCTCACAGCTTGGATACTCGGAGGACAGACCGGAGCTAGAGCTAGAGATGGCGCTCGAAGTGGAGGTGGGAGACTGGGAAACGGAGGCTATCAGGTCGTTGGACCACAGCTCCGCCAGCCTCTCTAACCTCCAGTCTCTGTGATGCTCGGTACTGGGATGAGACTGCTGTTGGTTGTGGCGATGCAGACATTCAGAGCCAGACCCGTGGAAGCTCCTCCTCCTCCTGAGAGCTCTGTGATACAGACACCGCTGTCCAGAGCTCACCATCTTCTTTACATCATTTATGACCTCTCCCGCCACCTCGCCAGCGTACACCCACAACGTGTTCAGGGTTTGCTCTGAGAACTGAGCCACGCTGTCTCTCCTCCCTCCATCGCTCTTGCTCATCTCCCCCTCTTCCTCTGGTCCCCCCAAGGTATCCATCTCTGTTGCCATGGAGACTATGTGGCACGCCAGCCGCTCGGCATAGTGAAGTGCTTCCTTGTTGGACATTCTGCGAGAGGACGTCTGGTTCAGATCGTGACGGCCATTCGCGGACTCTAAACCTCTGTTGCAGGTGGTAATGCCATCCTCCTCTGGCTCTTCCTCCTCTACATCCTCAGTCCCGTCCACCTCCTCAGAGAGTGACCTCATCAGGTTGAGCACAAACTCCGCCTTCTCCGCCTCTGGAATGTCGGCCTTGGGCCCAGGACCGGGCTCGGGCTGGTAGTGAGGCGTTGGAGGTGGCGTTGCAGGGGAAAACTCTTTGGCCAGTTTGCTCTTCAGCTTCTTGGAGAACTGTTTTATTTGTTTCTCTTTGGAGACCTCTGTGGGCTGCTGAGGAGTGGACGGAGGCGTACCAGGAGTTCCACCAGATTTCTTGTGAGAGCTCAGAGCAGAGTCGTCCACTGGAACACATGTCCTGTTTGGTCCACCTGGCACATCAAGAGTATCCATCATGACAGGATCCACACCTCTAGCCCTGGGATCCATCTCGCAGTGAACTCTCGCCCGCTTAAAAGATCCCATCTGGAAGGAAACAGGAGCCGCCTGCTGGAAAGGGACGCCCTGTCCGACACATCTGAAGTCCTCGCCGTGTGACGGGGAATCTGAAGAGGAATCTTTTCGGCTCCCAATCGTCTTGGTAAGAAAATCAGCACAGTCACCGAAGCTCTTCTTCATCTTCGAGGCGGTTATAAGCTCACAGGCCTCTGTTACAATCATATCTACCATGTTGCCAGAGAGGTTTTGGAATGGAGACTTTTGTTGGGAAGGCTCTTCACCAGGTAAGAAGGAAGGAGCACCATGACTGCAGGGGTGAGCATGTGAAGAGGGCGGCGCTCTTTCGGGGCTATCTGAAATCCTGCAGTTCTGCTGACATGCGTCCTCCGTTTCCTGGAAGTGGGAGAGAGCCTGGCCTGCTTGGGGCACAGGAATACAGCTGGCCATGCCTGATACAGTGAACAAAGCACTCTTTACTGTGCACGTAGCGTCCTGTCCGGATGGGCCCAGTGCACTTAAAACCTGTTGGTTGGCAAAGGTGCTGCAGGTGCTAGTATTCTCTGCGCTGACGTAGCAGATGCTGTCCACAGACACACTGATAGCTGCCTGGCTAGTGAAGGTGACGTCGGCTTGAGACAGTTCTATGAAAGCTTCCTGGATGACAGACTCAGACAAGTCTGAAGCATAAGAGGACACCACTTCCTCCTCTTCCTCCTCTTCTTGCCTGTGGCCAAAAGACCAATCGCTAGGTGTGAGAGGGGTCGATGGATGAGAGAACTGACATACTTCCATGATGCCTTCAAACACCAGCTCCTCAGCCAGATCAGCAGCGAACCGTGTCACTGTGCTGTGGAAAATCTGCTTTTTCACTGTCAGGAACTCTTTCAGTGCCCCGGAAATAGCCTCGCCGACCAGGAAGCCGGCCAATCCGTTGATGGCTCGTTCCTTTAGCACACAGGCACGCCGCATACCGATTTCATGGAAAGCCATCTGAAAAACTGAGGAGGTAATTCTGGCAGCCAGGTGACACAAGGTGGTGGTACAGGAGGAGACGCCTTTTTGCAGGTCTCGTAGAGCGCTTCCCAGGCTCATCTCCACCAGGTCAGAGGCGAACCTCTGAATGCCATCCTTCAGAGACTGGGACTTCTTCTGCAGCTTGGCCACCGTTACCATCTCCTGTATGTCTGAGAGCTTCATCAGATAGCCAGAAGGGTTTTCAAACTCTTTGTGGCAAACGCAGCTGAGGTTCTTGTTGTCGCTGATGTCAACAGCAGACTGGTAGCCACACACAGATCCCAGAATTTCTTTGGACAGATTACTGGCAAAGTCTGAGTAGGTCTTATACAGGGAGCAGAGATGCTGAGGTTTCTGTAGCTCTGAGCTCTCCTGCCCATCTTCATCCGTCTTCCAGAAGTATTCCAAAGGCCCATTGGCGTCCCCAAGAGGACTAAAGGCAGAGGAGCTGACGGGGCTGAAGAGGGGGCCGCCGTTCTCCTCAGAGGGCGTCTGCACTGGCCGAGGGGAATCAGGCACCTCAGACTGTATGGCGTAGGGAGAGCCTGGTTTCAGAGGAGTGGGTTTCTTCACATCGGCTGGGAGAGTTGGCTGGTCAAAGCGGTGTGGATTCATACCCTTGGTTGAGCAGCCTCTGGAAACACATTTAGGGGATGAGCCGCTGGGATTGGCCTCAGCAGATGAAGCATTGACAGTGTCCACGGGAAGAGTGAGAGTGCAGCTTTCTGAGCTTAGCTCCTCCAGGTCATCAAACTGGTCAAAACTGTCAAAAAACTCACTGACTTCAGAGTCTGAGTCTTCAACTCGCTCTCTGGGCCCTCCTGGCACCTGGGGGATGTCCAGCTTGGCCAACAGGCTCTTCTGGTAGCCCACCTCATCCAGGAAAATGATTGGGCTGGGGCTGGAACAGTCGGATTCTTCTGACTCACTGACATGGGCCGATGGGGAGGGCAGACGGGCTCCAGGACTGCAGAAGGTCCACTGTGATTCAACATCTGATGAAGACCTCTGCACTGTGACAGATGCATCAGAGCTGGACTTCTGTTTGACTGAATACTTCTTGGAAGATGAAGTTATAATAACACGAGAGCCTGACAACTCTTTCTTTCTCTTGTGTGCCGGGACTGTCTGTGACGCCACGTCACGCTTTTTAAATGGACAATATAGAGCTGCAGCTGAGGAGATGAACAGGAAGGAGAAAGAAGGATAAAAATGTCAATTAAGTGTTTAAAAAAAATCATAACAGTTTTTTATGTCCTTTATTTTTTCCTCATAAGTAAATAAGACCCACGAGAATAAACCTACAGGGATTGTCTCCAGTTTCTTCCTCCTCCAGATGCTCCAGGGCTGTGACAAAGTCATCCTCAATAGATGAGACTGACTGGTTTGTGTCATCTTCCTCTGGCTGGTTGGGCTCGATGCCCCTCTGAAGTGCCTGAAGCTCCAGCAGGTAGCGAACACCTGCCGTGTAGCATCCCAGCAAACCCACCAGAGACGATACAGTGGCCTGAGGGTAGACACTGATGTTGGGATTGTGCCTGAGCACACACAGAGCCCTTAGCAAACACTGCAGCACAAAGAGGAAGAGAAGCGTTACAGTTTGGTCAATGAACACGTTATCTTACAGGTAATAAATCAGTCGTGTCAGCAGCAGCTCTGTCAGACCAGCTGCTGTTGTGAAGTTTAGCAAAACACACTGAAATCACATGAAGTTTTTTATCTGAGAGGATAGAGGAGGCGGTTGTTATGTCTGCACTTTGACTGCAACTCATCAGAATATGTGCGTGATAATTTATACCAGTGGGAGGTCTGAACGAGACAAAAACCCACAGAATGAGTAGCAGGGCCTGTGAACCCAAACAGCACCAGGAAGGACAAGACTGCACAACAACATCTGGCCATCCCACCTGTGTGAGAAACACTTGCTGTGTCTGTTTGATGGAGAAGGCCAAGAAAACAGGGAAATAGCTGAATGAGGGAAATGCATTTGTGTTTGTTATGTTCATGTGTTGTTTTAGTATCAATTCACTGGAATTTCCAGGAATAAATTGTTTTTTGGACCAGTGTACTGATGTACTCACACACACACACACACACACACAAAATGACGGTATTTTGTTCTAGTAGCCTTAAGAACAAGGAAGTTCTCGGAGTATCCTTCAAAATGGGAGGTGAGACACACCTGAGGCCCGGTTTCCCTGTGCTCTGCCAGCCTGCGGGAGTCTTTAAGCAGCAAAACTTCATCATTCTTCAGGCTGTGAGCGTGGAGAGATCGGAGAAGCTCACACAGCCCCTCCGGCAGAGAGGACAGCACCTGGGGTAGAAGAAGCAGCCGTATAGAGCTTCATGGGAGAAAATGAACTGCTCTCTAAAACCTCCATACCTGCTGGGTGACATCATCTCCTTCACACTGTCCAGGCAGGCACACAAAATGAATCTGAAAGAGAAGCTCAGCATTAACACATCTGTGAATGTGTCGGAGCTGTGTTCGCTGTCTGTGGGACAAACCTCTGTCAGCTTCGTGGCGTCTCTGGTTGGCAGATCAAGGCAAACACTGCATAGCTCCTTTTTATTCCTAAAAAGGCTTTTGGCAGCCAGTGTTCCACCATCACGCACAGTCTGCAAACAATCAGTCCTGATGAGAAACTCACAGTCCATGCATGTGTTTATTAGTTACTGAGGAGCAGGGCTTCATGCCTCTGTCGCTGCATTTATCTGTTTCACGTTTAAAAGAATACCACAGAGGAGTAAGAAAAGTAAAAGGGAAAACAAATCTTTGCTCGGTGCTCGATGGAAACAATCACCATGCAGCACAAAGGTTTCTACTTTCAATCTCAGCTGATTTCTTTGTGCAAATTTTGCATATTTTCCTCATGTGTGAACAAAATCTCTCGACAAACATGTATGTTAGTGGGAGTGTGTGTGAGCATGCACAGTTAGCTAACTTCACCTGTTAGCTGGGAAAGTCTAAAGACCCTGAATATGATGAAGTGGGTAAAAATGGGTGTACGCATGCATGGAGCAAATGTGAGGACACGTTTCCTTTCTGTCCACCTTGATCGGGGGGGAGCTGGGATTGGCTCCAGCCTCTCGCGACCCCATTCAGGGAATAAGCGTTAGATAATGGATGGATGTGTCCCAGTGGACTGACCTCTTTCCGTACTGAAGCCCTGGACCTCACTGGGACCCCTCTGATTCGGGCACAGGCATCCATAGCAACGGAGAGCTGCACCTGCCGGGTCGGCTGACCGGCAGCTCACCTGGAAAACACACAAAGAGAAAACAACAGAGACATAGTTTAATAGTGTGAAGTCAGGATGAGCTGTGAACAAAGCTGTGTGGTTGCTATGACAACAGAACACGGTATAGTCTCAGGATGACTCCTAATGGGATATTTCATTTAAACCAGCTGTTAGCTGGGTACGTTGGTGGGTTACACCTGCACCTGTGGACCTGGGAAGCAGACATTACAGATCCAAGCTACCAGAGCTTTAAACCTGTGCTGCACCCAGCCCGGCCTGCATCACAGATCAAACAGTGCGGTGAGAGGACAGGGATGTGTGTTTGCTCTGAGCAGGGGAATCAGACTTGGTAAGCAGCATGAGAATCCAAATAGAGGAGGCAAAATATTTACAGTGTACAAGAAGGAAAAGTTTCCCAAGAAATCTAAGCTTCTCCTTTGAGGTGTGATCCAAAGCAGCTTGCCGAGTCTCGATGCAGGCAGGTGGTCCTACTGATCAGCCCATTCTGCATCCTGTAACATGCCACTGGTTCCCCTGCTGATCCCAGACCTCCTGGCTTCTCACGGGTGCTTTGGCAGGTTGCGCAAGAACAACACATCCAGACACTGCTGCCAAACCTCAGCTATGTAGTTTATCACCAGCAGGCACAATGATATCTGTAATAGCTAGGGCTAATTTGTCAAGTTTAATCAGCTTCCTCTTCTTCTTTTTTTATTATAAGCCTAGGATGTTTAATGTTTAGCTCCGAGAAACAACTGCATCATTACCTGCTGTGGTCATATAATGAGATTTGTATTTAGTTTTAGCCCCGACTGAGAAACTACAATTAAGTGCAGCGAAGTTCAGGCTGGCTGACATCTTCAAATGTTCTCATCGTTCGTCTCACAAAGCTCAGCAGATCCAGCCAAAGGATTGTGGAGGTGATCGTCTCAGAAGGGAGACAGAACAACAACCTGTCAGAAGCAGAATCTGTATAGTCTGGTTAGGGGTCAGAGTGGGTGGCCGAAAACGAGATAAACAGAGACTAAAGGAAACAAGCCAAGTCTGAAGAACATGAGAAAACCTCCCAGCTGGCAAAGACGGAGCTCTAATAAGCCCCGGTGACACAAGTAGCAGGTCAAACGGGGCCAAACACTTCAATCTTATTGTGTTTAGGGATATTTTTTATATAAATGATTCATTTTTAATGACAACAGCTCCGTGTGGATATTGAAACTATTAAATACACTGGCTGTCCCCAACAAAAGTCCTGAAGTAGAGTTAGCTCTGAATTACTGCATGGATGATGATGCACCGAGCAGTGACCACCCACATGTTTATCCGTTTCAGAAAGCATCAGGAAAAGCACACGGGGAGACGCAGGAAGGGAAATGATACGTTTGTGTCCGGCTGCTGGCAGGGATGACCTCCTGTGCGTGACCTGAAGGAGCCTCTGGACGGCCTCACGGTGTGGAGATGGAGTCAGGAGTCCTTCATCTCCACATTGGTCCCAGCACAGAACCAGAACATGGTGATCACTTCTTCCAGTCTGGTTCCGACGCTGGTCCTCCAACAGATGACTGCAAAGGCCACCACCTACTTTTACAACATCTCGGAGCAGATTGAACCACCTCAGCTTTATCAAGACGCAGAGTGTGTTCTACTGCAGCTTGTGATGCAGTCAGGTCCAGTCGGAGGTGTTTAGAGTCCTCTGCCAGGACGTAAACATGTAAACAGACGTGTTTTGTTGACTCCTGTTGCCCCGTAAATCCTCCTTAAATGAGACAATCCAGTCAAAGTCCAGACCTGAACCTAATACAATGCTGTGGTGGGACTGAAGCTGCAGCTATAAGCCTAAAATCTGCTTCTCTCACTGCGATAAAGCTACATTTCTGGTTACAATGGTTTTACCTCTGACATGAGCAGCTAACGCTAACTCTGCCCTGTTCAAACATCAAATGTCTGGGAAAAAACAGGAAGTGATGTCACAAGGCAGACACCCTCCAAAGTGGACGCAATAAATGTAGACAACATTTTTACCATTTCAGAATTGCATGTAGATTATTACAGTAATCTGATTACTCTCATATATCAGATTCCGAGTCGTGTGAATGGGCTCAGTGATTTATTTAGTAGTTATCTGAGGTTGTCTTTAATATTGAAGAAAAACAGCTGTTGTTCCATAAGCGTATGTAAATATATTCCTATCAAAGTGACTTTAATGTGAACGGATTGTGAGTCTAAGTGGATAGATTCAGGAAGTTAGCACCTTCATGGTGATGTAAGAGACGTCAAACTTTCAATTCTTCCTGCAAAAGCAGCTTTTACAGGCAGCTAAAACATGAGCTGGACTTTCAGGAACATTATCCATTTTACAGGCAGCTAAAACATGAGCTGGACTTTCAGGAACATTATCCATTTTACAGGCAGCTAAAACATGAGCTGGA
>JBAMHV010000013.1:2093435-2105181 GCA_037177535.1 Pseudomugil gertrudae
GGCTGTGTTGCAGGGAAGACGGTGTTCCCTGCCTCCTCAGTTCGGCTGTGTTGCAGGGAAGACGGTGTACCCTGCCTCCTCAGTCCGGCTGTGTTGCAGGGAAGACGGTGTACCCTTCCTCCTCATTCTCACACTTTCCTTAAGATGCATTTACACAGTAATGTGCTATGTGCAGCAGAGGGAGGAGGTTTGGAGGTCCACTCCAGAGAAGCTGTTTTCTATTTGTGTTCAGCTTCTTTCTCTAGTTTGATAATGACCTTATTTAGCAGCAACAGTTGCTTCTTTAGGATCACTGCTGATGTCTTTCCTCCTTGGCATTATGTTAACACACACCTGAATGCATAAAACGTTACACCTATACAACTGTATTTAATTTGATTTGATGTGGTTTATTTGTGAAAAGGCTCAAATTAAAGCGTTTTACAGGGATTATGACGTGTATTTATGTCACACATTTAATATACTTGTGTGCATCTGTTAATTAGGTGTTGCTTTATTTTCTCTCTGTGAGGTCTCAGATCTTTTAAAATTCATTGAATTAAAAGAGAAAGAAATAATAACACCAAGAGACGCAGCGAATGGACTCAGAAGAAGATGATGAAGGACATGATGGCTTTTAAACTTGCATTAGTTTAGACCGATAAATCTACACAGAGAAAAGCTCTTATGTTTGATTTCCCCACTGAAACCTGTCGTCCATCACTGATACCTGCAGGACCGGGACATGTGATGGGCTAAGCTGCTGCTTCTGTACTTACTGTTTCACCTTTAGCCGTAATGGCTCCTCTGTGGCAACACGGAGCCTTGATCAATGAAGTGCAGCAGCCCAAGCACTGAGCTGCAGCCTGGTATTGATTCTGTAGAGATTTATCGACCCGTGTAAGTGCCCTGTAACGTATTGGAGTCAAATTAATAATGTTCACTCCGCCATGGCCGGGCCATTATGAGCCTGATGTTCAGTCATGCTGGCAAACAGCTGCTTTTTAGCTTTTTATCTGATATTTTGTAGTAATTTGTTGCAATCATTTAGAGGTGCTATAAATCTGGAACATCTCCACACCCAGACGGACAGATGGACGTCATAGTTAATGAGGCTAATGTGGTACATGCAGAACATGTCGGTGGTGAAGATGGACTGGTTTACGGTGGAGGTTTTGTTGTTTTTGTGGTTAGTATGAGTGATTAGGTGAGTTTGTCAGGATACCACTTGGTTGGAGCTTTTAAAGAAATTCCTAATAAACTGCAAATGTGTCATAATATAAAAAAAATGATACGTAAATACGTTTTGTTTTGGATCAAGCATGAGGAGAAAAACATCTTTTTCATCTCTTTTCCCCGTTCTCCACTGCTTTGCTGTCCTTCTACTTCCTGTTTCTGTCACCTCACCTTTTCCTTCCTGCCTCTTTCACACAGAGATTCCCCAACGAGGGCTTGGCCAACGTGGTGAGGAATGTCTTTGACTTCGACTCGTATAACAAGGACATGCGGGACGTTCTGATCGAGGCGCTGCACAAGCACGGGATTCCCATCGGAGCCAAGCCCACCTCTGTCAAACTGGCCAAGGAGTAAGGCACTGGGCGCACTCGATGTTAGGATCATACACACTGCACATAATACACCGCAGGATGAAGAACATCCATCTGCTGCTGTAAAACCCAAACACACCCAACTGTTTTAGCATATTTCACTGAGCTTTGCCGATCATATCTTCCAGGAGGACACATGCTCAGTGGCAGTCTAGAAACCTCCATAATCCTCGTTGGACAGCCATTTTCTTGCTAATATGACCCTTTTTTTAGGGTTACACGTAGAAATGAATCATTAACTATTAAAATGTACATCTTTGAGTCATCTGACCTGCTCTGATGAAGTAAAAAATGCCAAATTTATGTAAAGTTTTAGATACTTGTAATTTTCATCATGACTTTCTATGAGTATATAAAATATGCTCTGATTGGTCTGATTAAGCCCCGCCCACCACACGTTTGACTCGGGACGTCCCAGAGTGAACGATGTCACATTTCTGTTTTTTCCAGGAAATGAAATGTCTGTTTGCCACACATGTAAAATCCATCATAGAAAAGCACTTAACAAGCATGATATCAGTAGGAATGACGTGCACTATCGTACCGTCATGCTAAAGGTAGTTTAACAAAGTGACCAGCGCTGCCTTCATCCCTGTGATTGTTTTCAGACTCAATGACACTTTCAGGCTTCCTCCATCTGTTCTCTGCTTTCTGAGCGTCTTTCACCCTCATTAGTTATTTATCGAGAAGACAAAATACACTGTCTCATCATGTCCAGCTGTCTTTTAAATAAAGGGGAATATTTGTTTCTTCTGTCTCCTGTGGTTTTATTTGAAAATGTGACTTGTTAATTCAAATCTGTATTGCAAAGTCAGAATACTGACAACCAAACGGCAGAAACAAGTATTTTCCTTCACCCTGCTCTATTATTCCCTTACTGACATCATCCCAGTTTATTGGGTCTGTGTTTAAATGATTTAAAGCCCGTCTTGAACAGTTTATATCAGACACATTGCTTCCACCACATGTTGTGTACATAAAAGCAAATATTTTTACTCTTGATGCCCAATTTTGGACACGAAGCAGTGTGTCTGTGTTACTCTGCTATTCACAGGCATATTTCTGGTTATGGGGACCTTCTCTCCTTCAAACCCTCTTCCAGCCTTCCTGGAATGTGTGTGTGCTTTTTGTGGTCATGCTGCATCTTTCACCCCACCTGCAGCCAATAAGACTGTGGCAACAATCCAGCTGTGATTCGTGAGGAAACTAGGGAACATCTGGCCAGACACACGTTGAGCAGGGACTTGTGATATTAGTAGGAGCTTTTTAGAGACCATCAGAACAAAAGAAATGACCCACATCAGAGCACAGTTCCACATAAGAGCCTTTATATTCATGTGGTCATTAAAAATGAATCAGATCCATAATTTTACTAAATGTAGAGCAACATGAGGAAGACCACTGTTTCCAGGTCTTATCGGTTTGTTGTTTTTAGGTTGCCCCTGCCAGAAATCAGGATGACGGGACACTGGACCATAAACCAAGGTGGCAACGCTCGCCGCAAGCTGCTCTGTCCTACTGAGACACACCCCGCAGACATCAAGGTATACACACACATCACACACATATTTTATAACAGTACATATTATACAACAATCACAACATATCTCATGTTGTTTCGAGGTAAATGGAAGGTGTCAAAGTGTATGTTTGATTATTTTAAATGCTATTTATGTACTTTATACTGCACACTGCTGCGTTTGTACAGGGTCATGGTACTGGCAACCGAAATAGTCTGCAAAGGGAGAGCGTTGGTAAAAATTTACATTGTGCAAATTCATTGGTTTAAAAATAAAAATGCTCAGGAGAGCAACTAACTGGGTTAATTGAAAAGAGCCTAGAAACATTATTGGATATAAAAAGGTCCTTGCAGAGAGGTTGAGTGACAAAATAAAGATGGGAAAGTGTTTGCCACTCAGACCGGTAAAGTTTTTCCATCTTTTATGTCTAGATTCAGAGTTTCCTATCACCGTTCTGTCCTCCTCTGACTCTGGTCCAGACGGAGGCTGCTTGCAGAATATCTCTGTAACCCTGGAGGTGGTTGTGTGTAACTTAAACATAGTTTCCTCATTCTGATGCTCAGTGTGGACTTCCAACAGGTCCGCTTCACCATGACTAAATGTTATGAGCTGCTGCCATGTGATTGGCTGGGTATTTGTGTTACAGCCTAGTAGCCTGAATAACCAGTGAGCGTGCATGCTACACACATATCTGAGGCCTCCCGTCAGTTTGCATCAACTGTTGCTTCTGACATGTTTAAAGTCTGGAAGCTAAGCAGAAGAGGAAATAAAGCACATTACAGTCACACGTTTGTGTGTAACTCCACAACATATTGCACAATGCGATAAAACAGACGTGGTGTGTGAAGATGGCAACGTTCCGCTCAGTTAAACCACAGATGACGTTCATGCTGAACCTTAAAGGCTGTGCATCAAATGAAAATAGATTCTTAGGATAAGATCTTGTTTATTACTGTGGGACAAAGAACATTTCTTCTTATTGCAGCGTGGCTGTGCAGTCAGAATAAGACGTCTAATATGGAAATCACGTCACCGCTTCAAACGCTTACTGCAGCAACGCTGTGTATCAGTGAGCTTTAACATCACTGATGAAACCATGTCATCCCATACATCCATGTTCAGGTGATGAGGATTTCATAAAGCTTTTATTCCATAATTCTCTTCCGGAGGAACTGTAAGTTCCCATGGTTTCATTAGCTTTGATAGTTGTGGGGGGGGTTTTATAAGCTGTATTTACTGCAGCTTTGAACGCCTCTGAAAGCATGCAGACACACACTTCTGTACCCAGGAGGCTGCTGTATGTTAGTGGGCTAACAAAAGCCAGTGTAAAACACTTAGCTCTAGGCTAATTTAGCCAGAACAGCTGACTTACTGCTAAGTACTGATTACTGATGTAGTTCTGATTCAGCGCTTCGCTGGTTGCTGTAGTTTCAAGATGGCAGACTGTTAACCCATTATTAGTGGAGGCCATTATACACCAACAATAACATTTATAAATGCAGACTTTGGCAAGTAAACAACAACAATATGTGAAACAATGTTCCTATAAGGAAGTGATCTCCAGCTTTGCTTAACAAGGCTCATTATGCTACAAGTAATGCATGTTTCCCTGCTGCAACGCACCTTATTTAAATGTAATGGATCTCTGACGAGCTCTGCTGAAGCAGGGAAACAGCACATTTCTGCAGGACAGTGGGCCAGTTGGGATCTCTGTACAGGATTAAGAGGGTTTGCAGACACATGTCGTTATTTTATTTACATTTAAACATACTAAAGAGAACAGGGAAACATCACAACCCCGGTTTCTTTACATGACCTGCTGTGTGTGTGTGTGTGTGTGTTCTGCTGTCACTACAGGGCCCTGCGTTTCTCCGTGTCCAGAGTTATCCCTGCAACAGACAGGAAAGCCGGGCTTTGAGCTTCAGCGAGGAGAAAGCTCACTGGCAGATTCCCATGAATGAAGTGAACATCATCTGTGATGTCAGCAGCACAGAAGGTACTCTGGCTTTCTCCAGCACACACACACACACACACACACACACACACATGGCTGACATCCGTTTCCTAATCACAGGGAGATGGACCACCACTCCATCACAGGATGAACACAGAAACACACTACATGTAGCTGTCATGCTTTTAAAACACGCCTCAGCTCTCTGCTCGTCTCCTTCCTGTAGGAAAACAGCGATACCAGCAGCATCTAGTCCGTGTTTCCAGGTGGATTTTCACTATTGATTCCGATTTTAAAAGTCCATCCATCCATTTTCTACCGCTTTTCCTTTAACGGGGTGGCGGGGGGGCTGGAGCCAATCCCAGCTCACAATGGGCGAGTGGCGGGGTACACCTGGACAGGTTGATTTTAAAAGTCGTTTTAAATAAATAGAAATGTGAAGTTTGTTTAAAGTTTCAGAGACAGTAAAAGGTAGAAACACTGGTTTCCATGGAGATACGACTGGTGTTTCCAGCATAAGCCTGTATTTACATTACATTTTGCATTTATTGTGGGGTTATATGCACATATAGTGAAACTGCTCCTATCTCACAGTATCCAGATCCTGTTCTGGGTCACGCCCAGCATTTACTGGATCAAAGTTAGACTGAGACGAGTTCTCAGAATCACATCATGAAAATCTGTCCAGAGGTTTTTTTTATAAAGTTCCAAACAGAAGCAGATAAACGACACTGAAAAGCATCCTAGTGCACATTAATCACACCTGATGAGTGTGCACTAGGATTCTGCTCCGCATTCAGCAGCCTGAATGAAACATATCGTAGTAACCACCAGAGAACAACCTGAGAGAACTTTCTGGACTCTGCTCAGCTCCGGTAAAGAGCCCAACAACACCATGCAGTTTGTCTCCCTTCTCAACAGGCAACATTTAAACCTGCATAAAAAAGAGAAACACATCTTCAGTGCATCTGTTGTCTCAGCAGTCAGTAAGTGGAGGTAAGGAACTGCTGGAGGAAGAGACGGTGGCGTTGTGTGGAAAGCAGCACGATGAAGAGACAGTATGAGGTAGAGCACGGAAGGTCTGATGCTCTGTAGACGCTCCGGGTTGCAAACACACACCTCAGATTAAAGATGAAGGGAAGAAATGTTTATCCATCCATCCGTTTTCTACTGCTTATTCCCTGACTGGGTCGTGGTGTGTATGCATGTGTGGGTGTGTGTGTGTGGTTAATTTTGGTTAATTTGCTTAAAAAGTGCTTTAACAAACAGAATTAGCAGAACGGCAGTGAGACGTTCCCTCTGCTGTTTGCAGACACGCTGTATGTGGCCACGTGTAACCCGGTGGCCCTGTACTCCATGAGGGAGCGCGGGGAGACCATCCAGTGCATGGAGCTATACGACGTCTTCCCCAGGACCATCAGCGGGGTCTGGCAGCCGTTTGTTACCGTCGCCCCGCTCGGGGGTCCTCTGGACGGGCAGGTGGTGCTGCATGAGGAGCAGGTGCGTACACGAGGAGCAGGTGCGTACACGAGGAGCAGGTGCGTACACGAGGAGCAGGTGCGTACATGGATCAACTCGTGTGACGTCATCGTGGTTGAGCCAGTGATCAGGGTGCAGAAGTCAAACTCAGAAATGTGTGCAGAGAAACAGAATGAAAGCTCATTCATTCCACTTCAGCTGCAGTGTTTCCGTACACGTTTTTATGAAGTAAACTTGTCCCTGAGAGGGGAGGAATTTGTAAGCAGATTGAAGGGAACATAAGTATTATTTCCATATGGTGGAAAATGTTGCCACAACAGAATCATCATCATTTAGTTTAATCTGCTTTCTTTATGCAACCTGTAAAACTCAGAGAAAAAACCTGTGGTTGAATACAGAGAATCTCACGTCACTCATCGTAAGAGGTCACCTGCACAATGACCTGGGGTCAGAACATCTCTACCTGGGTCAGCAAGAAGCCTGCAACACTGTGAAGCTGAAACCTAGTCAGATGGGGATGCTGATTTATGCATTTATTATAATTCACAAACTCTCTGAGTAGTTTAGGCAGAAGGGAAGCGGCACGTTGCTTTGACTTAAGCTCACCTGGTTTGTTTCAGCTTCTCCTCTCTAACACTAACCCCGATGAAAACACGCTTAAAAAACATCAACAAAATATGCATCTGCAGACACAAAGCTGCTCGCAGGCTTAATGCATCCCTCACGGTCTGTTATTGTGTTCATGGTTTCCAGAATGAATACCAGATTGGTCAGACCAGTTCTCCCATTCCCCGCCTCATCTCTGCTCTTTTTAACGTTTACATGCTGCCACATTTCATAAGGTTTCTGTTGTCTGACAGCCACTGTGACAATTACACAACTCTGGTGTTTAAATTTCCTTTCTGAGAAAGCAGCCGCAGATTCCTCACAGATTAAAATATCTGTTTGTGAAATGCGTGTTGGTGGTTTGTCTCTCACCCCGTAAGGCCACGGCCCACGCTAGCAGTGTGAGAGACCAGAACAATGCATGTTCGCTTTCTCTCCAACTAGAATACACACACAGCTGGTGCATATTAGGCAAGAGGAGGACTTCTAAAAATACTGTAGTGATGGATCATGTTTCCCCGTCTAAAACTGAAGAGGCCCAGACAACATGAAGTTCATTCCCAGGTCATCGGCCTTCCAGGGAAACCATCACACACGTCCAAGTGGCAGCTTGTGAGGAATTCACATAAATTGAGCGTGCACAGATGTTAAAATGCAGCATTACAGGACCTGCAGAAACAGCCACAAACATGCAGCATCTAGCAAAATCTCTCTGTCCTTATATAGGACACAAGCCATGCAGGAAGATGTGCTTTCACATGCACACAGTTCTGTAAGGGCAGCGCATGTACCGAATCAGGAAATGCTGTTTGTCCTCTCTGAGTGTGTGTGTGTGTCTGCAGTGGAAGGCCATAAGGAAACCACTAGTGTCAGGCTGAGCCCAGCTCCCCTGTGGCTCCTTCTCATCAAGCTCAATTGAAGATGAATCCTTGTGCGTCACAGAGTCTTTTGCTCAGTTGATCCTAAACACACAGATACAGAAATATCCCACACAGCCATACAGACTCTATATGTGTGCAGTGAGCCGGCTGGGTGGAGAGCGCCCTCTGCTGGCTCCCACAGGAAGTGTTACCTTGACACAGTCCCTGTTCTTGCTCCGGTTGCCTTTTAAAAAGAAACTGACATTGTTGCAAGCGTCTCTTGGTCTGCTCGGTGTGTTCAGATGCTGCCTTCAGCTGTGACTTTATAACAGGAAGTAAACTGTGTTTCAGGAGCCCGACAGCAGCTGTCAACATGGATCCAGCCACATTTTAGCTTTGGGGTTCTGACTTTCCTCTGTTGATGGTTCATTGAATGCAGCATAATGTCATGCTGCTCCATCTCCAGAGAAGAACACGCTCGTTCAGCAGCCATGCAAGTTTAGGTAGAAAACATTTAGACCAGGGGTGTCAGGTCCTCGAGGGCCGGTATCCAGCAGGTCTTTGTTGTCTCCATGCTCCAACACAGCTGAATGAAATGACCTAATAGGTTGACAAGAAGCTGTTGGATCTATTTATTTGCATCAGGTGTGTTAATGCAGGTAAACAGCTAAACCTGCTGGATACTGTCCCATGAGGACTGGATATTGACACCCCTGATTTAGACGCTGTACTTATTAATACCTTTATATTGAACACTGTCTTTAAAGGTAAGATATTAGAGCATATGTTCCTGGATGCGTTGGCTCAGACACACAGATATTTTGTATAATACCCAATCATCAGAAATGCATGAAATGTTTTGTGCAGAACAATGTGAAATCCTCATATTACGCCCAGGAGAGCCCTAAGCTACCATCCATTCTCCAACGCACCTGAATCAAATAGCTGCATGTCATGCAGCTCGATGCCAAAAAGCCAATCACAATCCAGCTCCAGCAACGGCACAAAGCGGTGTCATTACCGCAGCGTGCACATAAAGTATAGTAACACCTCCCTCTGTGTTGGTCCCTGCCAGACTAACACGGTGCTGCATGTGGACATGCTAACCGGCGCCGTGCGGAGGCTCATGCTGTCTCCAGACTGCGATCAAACTCCCTCCAGAGCTTCCAACTGGTGGAGCAGTAAGGAGCAGCAGGTGAGAGTTCTCGCTTGTCTCAGTCTACAGCTTTATGGATGAAGGATCTCTTCCAAACGTCAATGTGCTGATCGTTTTACAGGGAGGACACAAGATGTGTCGGGACTTTGCCCACAAAAACTGGCTTCTCTTCTTTAAGGAAGACGGGTAAGCAGCTGAGGTTTGAACTAGAAAGCTAATGTGCAGCACGTTCATTGATCACTGTGTGCACGTGCAGCAATCAGCTGGATGTGCTGGATGTGCTGGAGGGCCGGGTGCACTCCATCTCCCTCCCCATCAACCTGAAGTCAGTCTTCCTGGTTGCAGAGGACCGCTGGCTGCTGCTGGAGAGCAACACCAACAAGTAGGAAGCAGACTTCCCAAATCACCAAGTCACTTCACAAAGAGCTATCCAACGTAATGCGTACGTGGGTTTTACAGGAAGTTCCTGCTGACGAAGCCCATGCACATGGCCGCCGAAGACTCTGGAGTGTGCCAGCTTCACAGCATCAGCGAGGAGCCAGCCAGCTCCGGCCACGGAGTCGGTTCAGGTATGAAATCCAGCAATCTATTGCAGTGGCTCCCAAACCTTTTGAGCCACGAACACATCATACGTCAGGGTTTAAATGACTTGATGTGTAAAATATTACACATGTCATCCTGCTGCCATCCTCTAAACGTAAGGTTGAAAACTATCTGAAGCTTCATACAGGAGGATGAAATGGTTTAAAGTGTAACAAATCAAACCAGATTTAATTTATAAAGCCCTTTTCATGCAAGATCACAAGACGCTTCACATGTTTATCACAAACCCTTTTATAAATCATCTGAAAATAACTTTAATTAATGATTTTTAACAATGATCTGGCAACCTCCTGATCCGGCAACCTCCTGATCTGGCAACCTCCTGATCCGGCAACCTCATGATCTGCCAATTTCCTGATCTGCCAACCTCCTGATCTGCCAATTTCCTGATCTGGCAACCTCCTGATCTGGCAACCTCCTGATCTGGCAACCTCCTGATCTGCCAATTTCCTGATCCGGCAACCTCCTGATCTGGCAACCTCCTGATCTGGGGGTCCATCTTCTAAGTTAGCGTTAGCAAAGGGAGTTAGCATGTTTCCACATATGGAAGAGAGGACAGCTTCACAGAAGTTCAGATGTTTCAGACGTGACTTGCTTAATAAATCAGCTGATTCTAACCGTCACTGGTTTATGGCTTTAACTTTAGCTTATTGGTTTGTCTCCTTCAAACCAAGTGACGGATGCATATTCTTCTGTCCCTTTTGGCTCCCGCAAACGTAGCCGAAGCGTCCGTACCACAGATGCTGTCAAGTGAGCAGCTACCTAGTGAGAACCTCAGCGCCGCTCTGGACCAGAAGATTGTTTCCCCAAACCGTCTGCTGGCCGACACCAGCTCCTTCGCTCAGATCATCGTGGGATTCCCGGACCTCATGGTGAGATTGGAAGTGGGGAAAGCTAATCATGTGACTAGCTGCTGGACTGTAGTCTTACAAGGAAGAGGTATTTTCAGGTTAGCGTGTGTCTTCTCCTTATCAGTCTCCTAACGAGGTGTACAGCTTTAAGAGGCCGGTTGACCTGTCAGAGGTGAGGAGCAGTGAAAGTGGGAGTCATGCGTTCTTCAGAGGAAGCCTTCGAAGCAGCACAGCCAAACGGGATAATTGCATCAGTCTGGTCTCAGCCAATCAGGTGGTCCGAGCCATTCCACCCAGTAAAGTACCCCTGAAGGAGATCTACCCTAAAGGTCAGCGTTCAGATCCTGTGGAAGCTAATAAATGAATTTCCACTGGGAGTGTATTTCTAACGCTTTGCTTTTGATCATGACAGATGTCACACCTCCATTAACAGCAGCGTACCTGGAGGTGACAGATCTCACCTCCAAGAAGCTCAAATATATTCCTGTGCCCAGGTAATCAGAGCACACCTGCTTTCTGACTGCTCCGTCTGCTTCAGCTGAGACATGTAGCACCACCTTATGGTCAAAATCAGAATTACGCATTCATAAGGGAATATGGTTTTTTGTTTTTAATTTGATAAAATTATCATTTAAGCAGTGACTTCAATTAAATATTAATACCAGTAAAATATATGTTTAATATAAATACATTTTTTATTTACTATACTATACAAGCCTATATAATTCATATTTCTGCAGGGAGAGGAAATTTTGAATAAAAGAAAAAATGTATTAAATCTTTTTTTGTCCTTTTAATTTAATTTTGTTTCTTAAAAAAAGTTTATTTATTTCCAGGAACTTGTTTTATATTTGATAACTATTATACATCATCAGAAGCCTTACCTTTACAAGGAAGGATAATGCTTGTTTAGAATAAGCTACACAGATAAAAACGCGTGCATATGATGCTTCGTCGTTGTTTCCACAGTCCGTACGAGTGGTGACGAGGAACCAAATCGTTGTTTACACGGTCTGTACGAGTGGTGACGAGGAACCAAATCGTTGTTTCCACAGTCCGTACGAGTGGTGACGAGGAACCAAATCGTTGTTTCCACGGTCCGTACGAGTGGTGACGAGGAACCAAATCGTT
>JBAMHV010000013.1:2151981-2162401 GCA_037177535.1 Pseudomugil gertrudae
CACCACATTGATTACAGGAAGTCCACGACCATATATGGCAGACCCACAGCAAATACTGTGATGTAATAGATAAAAAACAATAGAGAAAATTAAACAGACTGAAAAACATGATCACAAAGAATATAAAGATATATGTGCAGCATCATTTTCTGCATTTAAACACTTAAAGGTGCATTAACATGGATTTAAGGGCTAAAAACAGCATTTTGCATGACGTGTCTCCTTTAAGCCCACCGTCACAGTCAGTCGACACAGGAACATGTTCAGGAAACAGGAAACTGCTTTTTGACCAGATTAAACTGATCAGATGACCAACATCCCACCCCACCACCTATCCATCAGGCGTTAGGCTCAGTATTTTATGGACCTGTGCACTCTGGACTGCACTGACACCTACTTTCATTTATATAGTTGGTGAGTAACGTATCAGCTAGAGCAAGTTTAGCAGAGGGCTAACGGGCCAGCAGAGGTGAGATCAATGCATTCTTAAAGCAGGAAGATAGTGGTGTGTAGTTTTTACGTAGCAAGCTAAAAAGCCGGGTTTTCAGACCAAACTGAAACTTTTAGGATATGAAAACAGAGACACGGATCTTCTCTTTCATCACATCTGATCAGCTGATGTGAGATCACATGTCAACAGGCATGTAAACGAAACAGAGCTGACCCAAATCTGGCCGACAGAGCGTTTTAGTGGCTTCACAGACATCATGGAAATCATTATGATCCTGTTTGCACAAACTGGGCCACAGGACAGAATAAATGATAATGTGCACACGTTTAGGGCAAACTTTTTTCTGTTTGGATCCAGATGATTGCAACATGTCTGGCTTAACGAGGATTCAGAGATGTGACCGAGACGCTCATCAGCTCACAGATCTCAGGGTTTCTCACACTACACATTGGCCCCGCCCACACCTCCAGCATCGCTGACTCCATTGTCTGAGTGCTTCTGGCTCATGGAAGGTGATCACCTTACCGGTACCTGTTTATCCCTGAACTGTGCCGGCTCGCTTTCTCCTGCTGAAACTGCCCGTTAGCATCACAGAAAGGTGTGCTGAAAGCAGAGAAGGTTCAATGTGGCCTCTCGGGCACACAGAGGAGGCTGATGCTGACTGAGACTTTAGTTCTCTGCCTGCAGCACAAGAGTTTCTGTCAGGACTCTAATCTGATGTGTTTGGTACCAAATAGAGCCCAATGATTTACCTGTGCAGTTCCACACATTTACCAGCTGGAGGGGTGTCACACTGGACCTACAGACATCGGCATCGCTCCCCTCCTCTCCATCTGCAAACACGTTGCTATGACATCCATCACAGGGGTGGACAGATGCAGAGGACACCAGCTTAGTGAACGAATGGGTTAAATGTCCTTCCTGTCCAGGATTTCACCTCCACAACACGTTTCTGCTTTAACACACGATAAAGAAAAGCTTATTTTCATCACACACTGATGCCCAAACTTCACCGTCCTGAGATGGAAGTGTGCAGGAAGCAGTTAGAAGTGAAGTTATTGTTCGATAAACGGACAGAGGAACAGGTGGGAGCCAGATAGTCTGAGCTGACAATAAAAAGAATGTCTGCATGACAGCAGGCAGCTACTTGGGTTCATCCTGATGATTTCAACAGCCAAATGTGTGTTTCCATATCTACTACGGTAATTCAGTCACTGCATGATCAATGCATGCAGTCACTGCGTTTCCTCTTGGAGTTACCACATTCCTCCTATGTGCAAGCGTCCTCTGACTCACCAGCTGGAAATATGGGGTCATGCTAATGTTCTGCTAAACACTGACTCAGTCCGTCTGCAGAATGGTTCACAGGCCACCGAGACGTCCAGTCTGCTTTCTGTCTGATGCAACATCAGCAAACTTACACGCTTGTCCTGATAATCCTCCCAGAAAACTCCTCAATGTGACTGAGTGAAGCTGAGAGGAAGTGTTTGAGGTATCTGAGGGAGACAGCTGTGAGTGCTGGCAGGGAATCAAATCCCAGTGATGTCATCGCATCTCCTCAGCCAGCATTTCATGAGCCTTCATTTCTGCTCTGCATCAGCCACATTCCCAACCTGCAGTGCAGCCCAGGACTTTGTTAGCACTCACGTTTTATTTGGCTTCCCTCCTTAGGCTGCTGCCACTGCGACCCGACCTCGGATAAGCGGTGGGTGGATGGATGGATGGATGGATGGATGGGTGAAATGTGGAAAAATAACTAAAATTATCAGGAAACAAAATGAATGAAATGATAAAACACATAAATATATTTTATACCAAAGTGCACAAAAACATGGATTTAAGGGCTAAAAAGTGTGTTTTGCATGAGATGTTCCTTTTAAAATGAGTCTTCCTCATATTTTCCTGTGTAAATGATGGAAACTTTATGGGATTTCTGCAGAAGGATGCTTTGACAAAGCTCACCTACAGAGTCAGAGATGCATAATTACATAATTACCAGACTCAGTTCTGTTGTCATACCAGACGTTGTTTCATGTTCTGTCCAGATTTGACCTGTCGGCAGTTTCCCTGGAAACCAAACAAGCCAAAAAGTCCCGTCTTGCATCCAGCACCTGCTACTGAGCTTTCCATTCAGCTGCGTGGACATCCACAGCAGTAAATCTGCTTTGTCAGCTCCAGAACACACACATTGTCCAGACTTCCCACTGCCCGGTGTGTGTGTGTGTGTGTGTGAGAAGCATCTGCCCTGACCGGATTCCCATGGTGAAGATGTGGTGCTGAGTTAACACAGAGAGGAGGTTGTAGCCATCAGATAGGTTCGCTTTTTGTGTCAGTAGCTCGGGAAGCCGAAAGAGAAAGACAAAAAGTATCCCATAATAAATTAAGTCTGGTCTTATTGCTGACAGCCGTGCAGTAGAAGTCTGGACACGTATTTAGATTTAGTGTGTCTGAAAGTTCTGACCATGTACATCCTGAACATCAGAGGGTCTGTTTGTACTTATTTTCCTGTTCAAACCCACCGGAGAGGTGAAGCGTGTTCGCAAACTGAAGCCGTCTGACCTCTAAGGACATCTGCACATGCTCAGTAATGCTCCTCGTCTGCGTTGCCAGTGGCGACATCAGTGATGGAAAGCAGAACCTGATATTTGGCTCTGCGTCCTTGTGATGTGGATCTGCCCAGCCTGTAGAGCGACCCCTCCTCAGTGACGTCCCACAGGAGCCCATCTCCACGTAAACACTGAATATGGCAGCTAAATCTCTCCACCTCATCCTCCATTTTCTTTCTCTAAAACATGAACACATTCACTCTATTTTCTTATCTTCTAACCATTCCTCCAGCAGCTGTGTGCGCTGCACATTTTCCCACCCTTCCAGTCCAGTGCATGCTGGCCGTGCACTGCCAAGGCCAGCACTCGCACAGAACTGACCCATGCAGCCAAAAAGATGCCTGCTGCTGCCAAGAGCAGAGGTTGTTTAAAACAACCCCCCCATCTTGCCCTCAGGGGCTCATGTGTTGTGTCAACATGCCATCTCAGATAAGTACAAGCTGACCTCTAAAAGCCAAACCCACGGTGCGAAGCATCACCGATAGGCGGACGCCCAATGTGACTGGACCAAATGCCAACGAGGAAACGCTTGTTTCTGTGCCAGCTTCCTGCCATCAGATTAATGCAGACTGGCATGGGGTGAGAGCGGGTTGGCAGGGTCCACACACTGAACAGCAGCCTTCGCTTGTCAGAGCTGAACTCAACATGTGGGCTGAGCTTTTATGATGCTTCATGTGAAATAAAGTCAGGCTGGTCAGATCAGTCACAGATGGATGATCTGCTTCCAGTAACCGCAGACACACGTGTGAACCCTGTGAGACAGAAGCTGGATTTGCATCGATGCAGGATGAAGGACCGGTGGGTGGACGTCTGCGAAGTTGGAACTACTTTTTGTACCTAATTACAGCTTCAAATGAAGGGGCAGACCTTTGACTATCAGGCCTCTGTGTTGTGGAACCAGGGTGTGAGCTCATGAGGATTACGCTGCCTGAATGCTGAGACATCCCATGATGCACTGAGGTTCTTTCCCTCCATCAGCATCATGAGCATGTTTCTGCTTTGTCTGCAGGTCTTCCTGGATAAATGTTGCAGCGCATGTTTCCTGTCCTCTCCAGCCCAACCGGTCCCACATGTCTGCCCTTCCTGAGCCGGGTTCAGTCAGCTCATGCAGCTCAGGATGGAGGATCGGATCCAATGCAATCGCTTGCCTTTCCTTCACTAGGCTGCTGGTTTTAAATCCGTCCCACTGATTGTCTGTAAAGTGAGACGACGTTGTTGTTCAGCACCATAAAACTAAATCCATCAGAAAGCTGGAATTGCAGACCTGCAGGCTGGAGCGTTGCATTATGGGAAATGTAGGATCCATAACTAGGCTTTGCTCTGCCTGCACCTGCTGGCCTGTCTCCATGTCTGCCCCTCGTTGGAGACATTTAACCTCAGTGCTCAGCAGACAGAGGGGTGCCTCAGACATCAGACCACTTTAGCTTCAGCTGCCAAACAGGGTCACACCCTCCTGTCTCCTTCCTCCTCTGGAAATAGACCCTGGTACTAAAGACATTACATAAGTTCGGCTTTGTTGACGACGGACAGTTTTCAGCGTTTCTATGTTGCTGGGTGAATATCCATCCTTTTCCTTCATTACTACTTCTAGTTTGTTCTGGTGTCTTTTTGGTATGACGTCACTGGAGTTCTGCATGACATCAAATAAGTCCACACGCCTCGGTTTGATGGTTCATATGTCGTCTGAGGAGGAAAAGTGGGCCAGGTCCTCCATGATTGCATAACGCTAAGGTATAGTTCCAGTCCAGTCAGCAGCTTTGTAGCCATTATGCTGAAAGAAATGTGAGTGTCAGTGTGTGAAGAGCTGTCACTGAGCAGCTAGGTGCTATGCATTCATAAACCTGAGTAAAGATTCTGCAGCATTAACACAATGCCAAGGAGGAAAGACATCAGCAGTAACATGCAGACAATGCAGCAGTGGGTCAGTTCTGTGCTGGGCTTGGCAGTGCACGGCCAGTATGCACTGGACCGGAACGGTGGGAGAACTCTGCTGGTGGAGGAATGCTACAGCTAATACATTAAGGAGGAACCTTCAGTGTTTAGAGAGAGAAAATGACTCAGCAGATCTACGACAGCATGAAAATGAATCAAAGTGTTGACACGATCCAGACTTCAGCCCGACCGAACAGCTGTGACGGGACCGTCAGAGCTGCAGGTACCAACATCTGGAGAGAAGAGTGGCGCCTCTGCAGTGATACGAGTCCGATTACGTCCCCTACAGCTGGCACTGCCTCCACAAGCCGCTGAGTCACTGCTGGACTGTTCACAAACTGCTTGTGATAGGTCACATGTTGCTCATCATCCTCAGACCTCATGGTGGAAACGGCGTTATCAGACAAAGGTGCAAAAAAAAGAGAAACTTTAATAAACAGTGTTTTATTATTAGCTGACTGAAATACACACATTGTTTCCAGTTTTTAGGTTTTCAGTTCACATTTAATCAACTTTACTCCAGTAAACGTGTCAAATCGTAATCCATCCCGTCAAACTGAGCCAGTATTTACATCCATCCATCCATTTTCTACCGCTTTTCCCTGAACGGGGTCGCGGGGGGGCTGGAGCCAATCCCAGCTGTCCAGTATTTACATATGATACAAAAATATATTTCACAGGGTGATACATTTACAATAAGTAGCTCTATAAAATTACAAATAGATTCTCTCATAAAAAGCCTTGTTTGTCTGTCTCTCTGTCCGTCTCTTTGTCTGTCTGTCTCTCTGTCCGTCTCTGTCTCTCTGTCTGTCCATCCGTCTCTTAAACACTCCTCCAGCTCGGGCTTTGGACGAGGGAGCGTAGCCTGGTGTGTGTGGTCGGGTCGTTTGGGGATCTGATGATGAATATTCCAGTAACTTTTCAGCGAATGATCGTCATCTTTGCTCCGGACATTCAGTTGTCGTCGTCGTGGTAACGGAGATCATTGCGCCCTGTTCTGCAGCCCATCGCAGCGGGATGCTGTGTGGTCTGGAGGCAACCTGATGCTGTGGTGGAGGAACAGTTGCCGTGGCACCCAGCTGCATCCTGTTGGGTGGCTTGTTTACGGGAGGGGGGTGGCGGGGGATCCAGACATCCACTCCCTCCTTCTGCGATGGCTACACTCCATGAGGACTGAGCCCCCTGTGTCACATGCCTAAGAACAGACAGAGAGACAGGGTTAGAACAGGACCACCGGCTCCTGGGTTGCTGCTTCTATTCTCAGAGCAGCAGCCGCTTGGTTTTACTGACCGGTCATCGTAAACAACGGTGGTCCCAGTAAACGCGCCGTTCTTTCAGGGGCTAACTGAGGAGCGGTTCTGATTTACAGGGAGACGCCTGCGAGCTGGGAAAGGAGACCACGGCCCAGAGCCAGGCAGCATATGCTTTCTGTCTCACTCCATTCCTGCCATTTACAGCTGGAATTTCAGCTCGGCTTTGCTCTGGCATACATTCCTCACATGTTCCAACACACAGACTGGAGTAACTACCAAACACCACACCTTGCACTCTGTACACACATTTCTGTCACTCAAATCAAATTTAATTGATATATCCAACAAATTTTCATTAAAAGGTTGTGAAAGAGCTGCAAAGAGCTGTTGGCAGAGCCTTCGTCACAGCTGAGTGATGCTGCTTTGCTCCTGTAACCGGAGAGGCCTCCTAACGTGCTACTTCACAGTCCTGACACGTGATTGTTTCTTGAAGAGCAGAGGGGAGTGACTCCTGCATGTGTGGCATCAGGAACTGACCGTGTTCATCTCTGGGAGCAGGTCCTGCCAGCCAGAACGCATTAACACTTACTCTGTAATGTCCTGTCGAGGTCGGCGATGAAGTCCTCCAGCTCTTTAGTGTCCCCCAGTTTGGCTACAGGGAGACAAAATACAGAACAAGGAGATCTGGTGACTTTCTTCTAGAAGATTTATAAATGCTTGGATTTTATTTAATGATGGGACATAGGCAATAATGTCTAATCTACTAAACTAACTAAATAAATATATATTTATTCAACAATATATGAATAAATATGTAAATGTATGTGTGAATAAAAGTAATTCTGATTGTTTTTAGGTTTATATTTATTTGAGTGTATATTTTAACCATTTTTATTAATGACATGTATAATTTCATTTTCTGGTGTAAAAATATATTTATGTGTTTTATCATTTCATTCTGTTTCCTGATAAAGAATCAGTTTCATATCAGCTGGTCCAAATGTTACGACTTGACCTGAACGCACTGATGCATTTATCTCCCTGTAGCTGCTGATAAAACGGGGAAACTATCCTGTCACGTACATCAGCAGCAAAGCGCCAGAAATCATGAAGAGGTTAGGATGCTCACGTTTGGGTGACATCAGCGGAGGTGTGGGGTTGGTGGGGGACGTCGTGGTGGGGGAGTTCAGCCTCTCATCGCTGAAGCTGAAGCTGTTTCTGTTCAGTGACTCTGCACCTGTCAGAGGACCGAACACACAGTCACATTTCCCTGTAAAGCTGATGTGTGTCAGTAGAGCAGTGCTGGAGTGGAACCGCTGCCCTCTCCACCCTCCATCCACCGTCTGCCAGGCACATGCAACCCGTTACGGAGGTGTGCAAGGCCAGAAATACCTGCATGTGTCAGCTTATCTGTGCACCTTTCATTTAAAATGTAACTTTGCATGTTTTATATGCTCACAATGGTTTTCAGCCCTCTGGTCCATGCAACCGGAGAACACTCCCCAACATCCACCCTGAGATATTAGTCTGATAAAAGAGAAAGGAAGCCACCTCTGGCTTGGTTCTGCAGGAGGAGCTCCCCTCTCTCTGACCTTCACCTCTCCCAGCACTGAACACACAGTGTGAGATAAGAGGCCTACACACAGCAGGGTGCAGCAGCAGAACACACACACACACGCACATCAGTATTTGACTTGAACCCTCCAGTTTCCTCTCATATTCATCTCTGTCACTCACCAGCCCCCCTCCCCACCACACACACACACACACACACACACTGCAGGGGGCAGTTTTTGTCATTTATCGCTCCTTCATCAGTCCGTCCATCCATCAGGCTGTGAAACAAAAGGTAACCCCTACGTGGGACAGTTCTCTCCTCATTAGACTGCCATGGAGAGGACGGGGCTCATGCAGGAATCTGATGGCTTTCGCAGACGCAGGTGTGTTTTAATGTAACACAGCGCCGGCTCTAATGACCCCCTCAGAAAACCACTGGAACTTATTATGCAACCAGACTGGAAGGAGACCAGAAAGTCTCTGAACTGCTAAATGATTCCACAGAGTAAAATGTTCTTTCACGCCTTGGAAGTCCCAACCCACTGGCATGTGTGTGTGGAAACCATCGTGTGTGAGCCTGTGGGGTATTTTTCCCACTGTGTCAGCATGTGAGGCTGTCCCATGTGTCCGCCCGGCCGGATCTACAGCTGGGGAAGCAGTAGCCTCTGATCAGGCACACGTTGCATGTGCAACATGTTTTTCTTCTCACCAGTGAGCAGAGATTCACTGAAACACGCCACATCAGAGTTTTTACAACTCTGGAGAGTTTGAGAGGGAATGTTTGGTCTGAGCAGTATGATCCCAGACGTTTCATTACGTCTTCGTTCTCCAGGCTTCCTGAAGGACTTTCCAGATGTTTGGATGTCTCTTGTTTTCTGTCCTCATGATCCCACACTGCTTCCAGGAGGACTCATCCCTCCATCAGAGATGTGGCATATACCTTATGGCTTTGTGCCACCCTTCCACAGAGACAATTTCTAGTGAATCTTCATCCAGTATGGGTTCATCCTTTGAGTTATAAGCACTAAATGTGGATCTTTAGGGGTTTAACAAACAGAAAAACTGTTTCTTCTGAAAAGAACTGGACAGAAAATGAGCTAAAAGGCACAAAATGCCCCCGAAGCCTGTAAAAACCTTCAGAAAGCTGAAGAACTGCTGTTCAAAACCACTTCCAAATACAGCAAGCATGCAGTGATGAAGAGGAGGAGACCTGTCACAGCTCTCCTCCTGCACTGACCAGGTTTAGACCTACTTTCAGAGTCACTGAAGCCGCTGTCGCTCACGCTGGTGCTGCTCCTCCTCTTCATGGTCTTCAGGTGTTCGTCGTACCTGAAGTGACGTTTCTCCACCGGCGACGTAAAGTCTTCAATCACCGCGTCGAACTCGCACAGCACGTCGCTGAGGTCTTCCTCATGGATGAAGGTCGCTGCAAGTCAAAGCAACACACTGATGCTGGTCTTCCAAAAGCGCAATCACTTCTTTATTCAGCACCGCGCCGGTTTGTTCCAGAAACAACAGGTGTGTGTGTGTGTGTGTGTGTGTGTGTGAGAGGGTGTGTGTGTGTGCGTGTGTGTGTGTGTACCCTGTGTTTTCAGCTTCGGGGACTTCATGATGCCACTTTGTCACAGATTATCCAGTAACGCTCCTCAGACGCGCGCGTGCTGAACTGTCCCTCCCGGTTGGGTCTCGCGCTTTTTAAGCGGCGCTGCTCTGCGGGGGCGGTCACGGGGCGCGCGCAGGAGCGCGCAGGAGGAGGAGGTGTGCCTTTGTGTGTGTGCCACATAAAGCGTCTCCTCCCAGTTGAAATGACACTCCCTCCTTCATAAAAAGTGTGTTTGTAAACACGTTGCGCGCGCGCCCCGCGGGGCAGCGTGATCTCCATCCCGCACCGGGAACACACACTGCCACACATTCTGTCATTTTCATGGATCTTTTGGCAAATTTCTTTCATTTCTATAAACTAAACACTTTTATAAGGACGTTATTTCAGACATACTTTTATTCTAACTGCTTCTTATCACACGAGTCAATGTTTCAGATGCTGATCTATGTGATACATGAAAGAAAATGGGATTTATAATGTTATAGAAGATTTTTACACTTAAACATCACAATTCTGATGTAAATGTTTGAAAAGTGGGAGACACTAACCCATGTGTTGAAAGCAGAAGGACTGGATATGAAGGTTGGAGGGGACACTTAAAAACTACAACAGACTTCCACATCTCAGGATCTCAGCTGCTCCTGGATGTCAGATGGAGCTCCATCAGATTTCAGCTCATCAGACTGGCAGGAAGAGGTTTCTAGCCTGGGAATGAGTGGAAGTGAGCTAACAGGGACACCTGCTGGTGGAAAGCCATGGTTGCACCATGAAGGGTCAGCTGGGAACAGCTGGGAACAGCTGGGAACAAAGTCAAAGAGGTTTATTTGTCACATGGTCAGTTCTACACAGCATAACAGTGAAATGTATTTTTGTACCTGCATCCTTTAACATTAGGAGAAGAAAGTCTTAATATTTATTAGATAAAATAAAATAAAATAGAGCAGAATGGAAGGATGTTGGGATTTTAAATAAGATAATAAAAATAAAAATAGCAGCATACTTGTGTATATTTGTATAC
>JBAMHV010000013.1:2178018-2196072 GCA_037177535.1 Pseudomugil gertrudae
CATTACCATGCAATCCAAATTCAGTTACCCTTCTGGGATATCATTCTGCCCAGTTAGGAAGAAACACTCATTTTAAATTAATTTTCACCTGCTGTTATACAAATTGAGCAGACAACATTATAGGCAATTAGTAAGACAACCTCTAAAAATTAATGACCATGTGGATGGTTTTCACAGGATTTGTTTGGTGACCTTATCCTCTCTGGCTAATTTTTGGTCACGTTTACTGTTTGCCAGGTACTGGTGGTAACATAAGGCAGTATCTGGAACCTACAACTTTGTCTAGGTGGTGCAGCTCATCCTGGATGCACATCAAGAAAAGGAGGCATGAGGGTTTTCTGTGTTTCCCAGCAGAGTTTCAAGAGCATGTGAGAAATACCAGGAGACATAGAGAAGGCCATAAAAGGACAATAACACAGCACCAGCACCACTATTTGCTTTGTTGTACACAGAAGCAGGAGAGGAGCAGTGCAGGATCTTTACAAAATTACCTCCAGCAGGTTATCAATGCACATTTCTTCTCAAACTGTCAGAAACAGACTCCATGTGAGTAGTATGAAGGCGAGACAGTCTATGATGAAGGCCTGATGTCCACAAGGGGGCCTGTGCCCACAGCACAACACCACGATGCCCAGTTGTCATGTGCCAGAGAACATCAGGATTGACAGATTCACCATTGATGCATAGTACTCTTCACAGATGAGAACAGGTTCACATTGAACACATGTGACAGACATGAGAGAGTCTGCTGCCTGCAGCATCTGCCAGCATGACCAGTTTGGCAGTGGATCAGTAATAGTCTGGAGAGCTGCACAGATCTCCATGTGCTAGCCAGAGGTATCCTGATTACCATGGTCCTTGGATCCATTGTCAGATCAAATGCTGGGACCTGTGTTCCTCCTGATGCATGACAATGCTCTGCCTCATGTGGCAGGACTGTGTCAGCAGTTCCGCTTGACAAAAGCATTGATCTGTTGTACTAGCCTGCCCAATCACTATACCTGAATCCAATAGAGCACATCATGCGTCTGTCATAATCTGTCTCTGGCTCTCTTTTGACTTTTCCATCTTCCATGAGTGTTGGATGTGAGGAGAACCCCTCATTTGGGAAGAGTCAGTTTCCTGCTTTGCCACGGATTACAAACATTCACACACCTGTTTCTTTTCTACTTCATTGCTTGGTGTATGACAAAAACAGATTTAGCCCTTGTTCTCTGCCAGATTCTCAGCTACCTTGGTCTCATGTACTGTTGAGAACTGCGCCTCCAGCAAGCAGCTCAATCATTATGGATCCTCATCCCTTTCCTGGAAGATCCCTTCTCCTTGCTAGCAGGCCTGCTTACCCTCCACTGGTTATCCTCTCCGTGTATACCTAGAATTAATAAGCAGCCTTTCCTCCTTCTCTTCAAAGGACTCCTTACGCTTAAGTAAGCTCCTTAATCAGTTCTGTCCATTCTCATTCTGCCGGCTATTTTAGATGCTTAGCCTGAGGGCATTAATTCATGTCTTTATCTCTCCCAGTGATGCCATTTAAGCTCAGAATTCCCTCTGGTCAACCTTCAGTGCTTCCCAAGTTACCAATTTCACCAATCTATTTAATAAGAAAAAAAATCAATAAACCAGAGCTGCTTCATGGTTTGGCTCACTCTTTAAAGTCAATATTTTTTGACTGGCCATGTGAGCCTTTGACAGTCGTTTTCTTCCCATCCAACACAGTCACATCACACTACAGATAGTTGACCCCCTAATCATGGTCTGGAAGATCCCTCAGGAGAACATCTCACCAGAAACATGCCCAAGTGTATGCAAGCATGTGGAGGCCACACGCACACCTTTAAACTCTAATTGTTTTAAAATGTTTTCCACCAAAGTTGACTGAGGTTCAGATAAGCTGATACTCTGATTGGGTTATACCTACTTCAATCAAATCAATCAAATCAAAAATACTTTATTCTTCCTGGGGGCAAATTCAGTATTCAAGTACAGCCAATCCAAGGTTACACAGAAACAAATATAACATACAGAATTGAACAGTAGCCGCAGCTAGCTGAACCAGCGCTCCTGTCATGCAGATTGGGGGGAAAATACCACATAAGGAGATTTGACAGATTAGAATGCATTACTCCCCCTGCTGTGACCCCTCATGAAAAAATGTTTTCCCAGGATGTACCATGGACATGTTTCTGATCCATGCAAAAAGAGGTCAGTTTTCCATACGAACTCCTTTTGTCGAATGTTTTGCATTCCATGCAAGCATGAACAAACATACTAGTCGGGTGCAATCAGGTCCTAAAAAAAGATAAATACAAAGTTAACTTAACAGAAACCCACAACATTTTCTTAAAACAAAAAATGTATGAAAAAATGTTTTAACTAAGGTGAACTAATACAAGCGACAAATAGCTCCTACTACTCCATTGTGGAAATTGTGTATTTCATTAGGCCACCACGTTTTCAGATGAAACCACTTTAAAAAAAGACTCTAGAAATAACTACTCCATTGCAAGTAACAGCTGAACATTTGTGAGCACAATCCTCAAGAGAGGCTTTGAGAGGCTTTTATAGTTTGTCTCATTGTTTCTATGTATCCTCTCCATCCTTTTACCTTTGAACAGAATGATAAAATGGCTAGACTATACTGACAACAGACTAACATTTCCAGTTCTTTCAGCAAAAATCTGTGTCTCCTTGTCTCTCGGGTGTTCAGCATCGGTGTCCTCTGCCAGTTAGCCATGCCTGGAAATCTATACATACATTCATATTCTTCTCTTTATCAAAGGGGTGACATGCTCAGGAAGGAAACTAAGACACCCCTTTCCCCAGAGACACTCTCAGGACCTCGTGGTGATGATTCTGTCTCATGAAGCAAATTATAATACAGCATGTGCAAAGAGCAGAATCTAGAACTGCATCAGTGAAATAGGACATTACACTGAGGCAAATGTGAACTGAAAGTCTGTTTACATTCTTGCACAGAATAGCTCTGACTTCATTCATACCCTAAAGCCCTTTTCACACAGTCTGTTCAAGTCTTGTTGCACCTATGTTGTTCTTCACAGTTCTGTTTCAAGGTACTGACAGGACAAGAGAAGCAAAGTTGTGCTTCTGAGCTAAAAGTGGCATAACCAAATCGATTTGTGTACAGGAGCCTAAGTGTGTGTGTGTGCTTAGGTATCTGTGCGTGTGAGGGAGAACTAGCAGAACTGGCATGGCAAATCACACTAAACACCGATGCTGATGTCAAACACAGTCAGCAACCACAACATGTGATTTAAAAGTGCAAAGTGACATAGTGGTACAATGCCTTTGCTTTGTCAGTGTAAAAAAGCAAAAGTGAGTGATGACAACATGATAGCAGTGTCCCCTTTGCAGTGTTACAGCATGTACTTTTAGACCTAAAACATTAAACCTAAAACTTTTAGATTTATTCTTAAGATTTCCCACAAAACATAGACTGTATGGACTAACTGATAAAACATCTGGCAAAGGCAAGAAAATAAAAGTTCCACAATTGGTCCTGACTATATTTTTCCCACCCAGATCAGTTTTAGCACCTTAGATCAACATATCCCCATCCCAGTGCCCCTTACATCAGTGTGTGTGTGTGTGTGTGTGTATGCATGATGAATAAATAGCTTTAAAGTTAGTTATTAAGTCATCATAATTTGTAGTCTTATCCTGAAGATATGTTTTACTGAGACAAACCACATTTCCTAAGAGTTCCATAAGAAATAAGAAAAATGACGGAGTTCTTTTTTTCCTTTTTTTTAATTCAACTGACAACTGTAATTTCGGGCACTTGGCTATGATCGCCTGAAGACGGTCCACAATCTTCTTGTGCAACAGTGAGCTCCTTTCCACTCTTTATGACAAAACGAAGTGCTGCTCCTAGTTCACACTTCATTACCCACAGTAATGCTTCAGCACAATGATGTATGGAACTCTTCTCACTCCCAGACTTGCTTCTGGCAGAAACGGCTCAACAAACTTATAAAAGTGCTCCAACCAAAGTGTTTTGAATCGCATGCTTCAACTAATTTCTTTTTCATACTTAGTAGAAAGCCCTCTACGTTTCAGTAAAGATGTTTCTAAATGTGATTAATGGTCTTTTTTAGTGTTAGACAATATGGGGAATTTAATTTACGTATAAAATAAATGCAAAGGATTGTTTTTTATGTGGATACAGATATATTCTTAAGTTCATACCTGTTAAAAAGGCTATATGTAAAAAAAAAGTTTCTTCAGCTAACCCTTTTTACTGAACATATACAGCCACTACTAACATAATACGAGAAGTCAATTTCTTTGTTACCAATCACATCTTACATTTCCTCTCAGACAAAGACTTACTTATTCACTCTCTCAGCATCATCATGCCATTAATCATCCAGCTACCCACATTAATCACCCAGTAGAAACCACTGTAGGCAAAGTTAATTGGAAGTCTGCGGTATCCCATATAAAATGCAGATTGAAGACACACTAAAAGAGAAAAAGTGGAACTGCCTGAGAATACTGCACTGCAAAAGAAAACGCAACACAGTAAGTAAAGGAGACCAGAAACTTCTACCACAACATAAACAGCACATTGCTACTATGGTTCATGAATGTAATGTAATGTAAACCCACTATGACTGCTAACTTCCTAATATTATCTATTTAACAATTTACAAATGTATATCCAGGGAATCAAAGCTAGAATGACTGGTAGTTATTGGTCAAATTTAATGATGAAGAGTATTGTGTAAGGTTGCTGAAACTGTCATGGACCCTTAACTAATGAGAAAGTCACAGCACAGACAGACAATTTTCTACTGAAGGATCTGTGTGGTTGTCCAACACTGATTTCTAATTATAATCAAAAGAAAGAAAGAGCCCTTCAGTGTTCTATTTTATTAGTTGAATCTGATTTAGACTGGCTGCATGAATGCAAATGACCTCATGCATTACATAAAAAAATAAGAGGATGTTCAGGAGATAAAAGGATCTAAGAGGCTAATCTAAATTTAAAAGGAAATACCAATACGGCAAAAATTAATAATGGCTTTATTTGAAAATACAAAAAAAGTATTGCTTCAATTTTAAATACAAGCAGAGTTTTCTGAAATACCCTGATTTTTCTCGAGGCATCTGAATGTCTAAAGCATTCCAAGTGAAACATCCAGCTTGCCCAAAAACATTTTCACTAACACTAATGACATGGGTATTTAATTTCTTCAAGATAACAATCTGTGAGTGAAAACCTCATTATTTTTTTTCTGTTGAAAAGGTTGCATGGAAATTCATGATAGGTAATTGAGATGGTGTGAACCACACCATGACTGACTGAAATGGGAAAACAAAAAGTAAAAGCCCCAAAAATGGTCATGTTCTCTTTTTTCCCCAAACAATTGAGAGAAATGATGTAGAACATGGGTAATTAAGCTAAAATAATACAATTACACCTCTATGTGAATAACATATGGGATTTTTTGTAAGCTCAACATGGTTGTGAAGAATTTGCAAACAAATATTATCAATATGTCAAAAACTTAAAACGTAATGCTTCTTCTATTCCTCATTTACACCTCCCGCTGCCTCAGCAGAGCCAGAAACATCATTAAAGACAGCTCCCACCCTGGCTCTGACCTGTTTACCCTGCTGCCCTCTGGGAAGCGCTACAGGTGCATCAGGACTAAAAAAAACAGACTCAAAAACAGTTTCTTTCCGAGAGCAATAATTGCCCTGAACTCCTGCAGGACTTCATACCTGAAACACGCTGGACACTAACAACATATGTGCAACACATTCTGTCACACGACATGTACAACATATCATGATCCGTGCAATAATACTTTGAATGTGCAATATATCTCTCAGACATACACATCATACTTATATCTGCAAATAACTCAAGTGTGCACATTTGTTTATTCTTTAAATATTTTTATACCCTAGATCTTTTTTTATTTATCTTCTATACTTGCACTGACACTGGGGATGGCTCAATCTCGTTATACTTGTGTATAATTACAATAAAAGGCATTCTACTCTATTCTATACACACACAAAATTAGTAAAGGTGGACTGTAATTCATGGAAATGGTAGTGCGAATATAGTTAAAGAGGGTTTAACCTGCATCTTGAGTGCTCCGTGTAATAGTGGCTTAGCAGACTGGCTAACTAGCCCCTGCAATAAAAATGATTTGCAGTTGTTTTGTGATGTTCTTCGTGGAGTTGCCGCTTTAGAGGATAAGCAACAAATAACCAACACTCACTCTGTTCAGGTAATAAGCTGTGTACAACACAATAAGAGGGCCTTTGTCCAGTATTTCCTGCAGAGTGCAGAGTAAAGCCTGTTGGCCTTGTTACAGCGAGATAACATACAGTAGGTTGTGTGGAAATGTTTTATTTGACAAGAAGAAGTTTGTTTCTGTGGCCATGCAATGACGATAAATGAGCTGGTTAAACTCATCATGGACCAGAAGGTTATTAGCATCAGTGCAGATACAGTAAACTTACTGTGCATGACGTTGGACCTGTAAAATTCTGGGTCGGCTTTGTTGACTTTGGATCGGTCACAGTGCTGGCGAATGTTATCATCCAGGTACCAGCTCTTGTTTTCATCAAACACAGCAAAGACAGCATGCTGCTCCTTGTCTGCTCTCAGCTGCAGAAACACACAAATTATTTCAACTATTTTTGCTTTTTTATAAATAGAAACTTAAAGAGAATAAATAAGTTTCACATTTTATTCTTGAATTCTTTTGCTTCATATTCTAGGATCACAAATATCCTACAGATTAGTCATCAAATATACAGATTATCTTTCCTTAGAAGACCCACTAAAAATAATAACAAAAAATTAGATTTATCAGCAGTTTTTAAGGAATCCAAAATGCTTTACTCCTCATTTATACGGCTCCATAAAGCAAGAAGAGTGTGTATATAAAAGACATACAGACTATGCATGTAAGGGCACATTCATGCCAGGATAATTCAGAGGGTCTCGGGTCAGGGAGGCTAAATGTGACATTTCAGTCGGTTTGTTTTTGCACTGGAATATTCAAACTGATAGGAACACTGATCAGATTTGAGAAAGCAAGGGAAAGAAGAAATGAACAAGCCTTTTTTAATTCCGGCCAATCAGAAGCCGGGGTTGGTTCATTCATTGCAAATGGCTGAATTCACTTATCAGCATTTCATTCAGCTCTGCAGAGACCTGGCAGGAAGCAATGCATGTGGTTCTGTTGGAGAAGGTATGCATCTTATTGCAGGATAGTAGCTCTCGAGGAACGTTTAGGCCACCTCTGCTGCAAGTGGAACCACCAGGGTTCACGTGCAAGTGAAATGAGACCTTAAATTTCAGTTATTTCATTCACTTCATAGTGCTGATGTGCATTTGCATTTCTCCAAACAAACATTACTGTGCGCAGAAGCAGACCTGAGCATGTTCAAAATGGACCAAGCATTGTGAATATGCTCCAAGAGTCAGTAAAACATTATATTTCAGTGATCAAACATACATATTTATGTCAACATATATTACTCTAAAAGAAGATGACACCTAAACAGAAGCAACTTCTCCGTTGGCTTTTCCAATAAAACATTTTTAATTCTTAATTTAAAAAAAGTCAGATTTAAAATGTGTTCTTCCAGGTAAATACAAACCAATCCTTTGTGTTTACCTGCACATTCCTGACATTGAGGGACTGACTCTTGCAGATGAGGATGGGTCCTATGAGGCCCGATGCGATGTCTCGTGTTGTGTCCACTGCACTGTGGTACATTCGTGTCAGACATCGAGCATCTCCATCCAAAGGTTCATCCTCTTCCAGCACTTTCCACACATAGGTGTGAGTTTCACCTGGCTGAACCGCATGAGACTGATTCCCTGACATAAAAAACATTTCCTCATTTTATTTGTTCAGATCACAACAGTCACGTACGGTTTGAGAATGATTAGATATCCCTACCTCCTTCTGGGTAGTTGGCTCCTTCCTCTGACTTTTCTATTTCCAGTCCATGAGGGTAGATGCTGTATGGCCTGGAAGCCATGTTTTTAAAAACAATCTGAAAGAGGGAGAGGTCTGAAATGACTGCAGTTCCCAGTCCAGGTTAATGTTGCGTTAGCTTTGTAGTTGTATTTAATACCAAGCACAAACATCTGCAGCAGGTGAGCTTGGAAATGTGGATATTTTATGGGTAGATCCACATTTACGTGATCTCACCTTGATGACATCTCTGACTTGTGCTCTGATGACTGGACCCAAAATCCCGAGTTCATTTTTCCTTTGTTTGTTCTCCATTCTTTCAGCGAAGGACTCATTTTTGTACTGGGTGTACACTGCCTTCTTGTACTTCCCTCCTATTCTTGTAGACGAACGTCTCAGGTACTGCTGCTTGAAATCTCTGTAGGAGAAATTTCCATCTAACTTTGAGACGCTAGTTCAATCAAAATACCACTTTTAAGCTGATAATAAACAAGCAGGTTATATTAGACTGTAATAATGCATATAAATGAGTCGTGTTTTTTACTCGTCCATGTGTTCTGGCATGTTCGGGGAGTAGTCCCAGATGATTTCCTCAGCAGCGATGTAATACGTCCACTCTGTGCTTTGTCGTTTTTGTGCAATCGTCATTGTCCGCTTAGGTTTCTCAATGTCGTCACACTCCTTAACATCCACAAAGCCGTGCATGCCAACTGGAAAATCAGTCATTAAGGAAGTACCAACTGTAAAGCCCTTTTCATATACATATAAATGTTGCAGGATTGAGTGCAGGATTTAAATAAGAAGATAAGGAGTTAAAAGACGTTTGTAAG
Organism: Pseudomugil gertrudae; assembly: GCA_037177535.1. NCBI lineage: Eukaryota > Metazoa > Chordata > Actinopteri > Atheriniformes > Pseudomugilidae > Pseudomugil > Pseudomugil gertrudae. Next base: position 2,186,822 of record JBAMHV010000013.1, read on the forward strand.
CTAGCATAAATCTGCATTTTATGTGGAAATGTGTCTTTTATATATGTTGTTTCATTTTGCTGTGACACGCTTTGGGAAAAGGGCTTTATAAATACACTTTGCTTACTTACTAAACAGCAAATTGAGACAAATTGATTAATTAAATAATAAATCAATGAGACTGACATCTGAAGACTTATTGCAGGCATGTGTGAATACATAAAAACAAAGCGTGAAAAGCAAAAGCAACACGTTTAAATAAGAAAAAAGTGGAAAAAGAGAGGTGAGTTTTTAGTCCACAATGTCTGAGTAGCAGTAGAAAGAAGCATAAGCTTATTCGTTTTCTACCACTTCTCCATTTCTCAGGTCTAACCTCTATTTACAGCCCATAATACACCATCCATCCAGTCTCATATTTACAGGTTTGAAAATAATCACATCATTGTTTCTGTCAGTTGCGGTAATATAAGACCTCGGAGCTGAGGGGCTCATGTACCTTCCATGTGCTTGACGGTGTGTGAGGAGAGCAGCCACCGGCCTGGGTTGAGAGGCACCATGCTGGCGGTGGCCGTGGATCCACTGATCAGCCCCACTGATGACACTTTGTGACCCAACTGATTCAGAACCTGTCCATTCATGTGCACTGAGAACAGCTCGGGCTCTGAGCTCATACCCACCAGATGCAGGCTCACAGAGGTGTAAGCACACATACGGACATCTGGAAGCAAAGTGAGGGTCAGACATCTAACACATCACTCCCTGCCACGTGCACAGTGCTGGGACACATTCACATCAGTAAATGTTTCATTCAGCATAACTTGTTTAAGGTGGCAGGAACTCATTTTTCCCTCCATGGCTGCTTCTTCTCTATGTTTCTAACAGCATTGAACTTTGCTACATGGTCCAGATACACATTGCAGCTTGGACCCTAAAGCTGGAGGTATTTCAAAAACAGGTGGAGCTGTAAAGTCAATAAACTACTGGTCTGCACCCACAATTTTAATTTCTCTCATTACAAGGTTGTAATAAAAAGAAGGTGGCTCGCACACCCTCTTAGGCTCCAGCGAAACAACTGTAAAACGACTAGGTCTTCTTCATGCCTGATGGTGTGCGAGCCACTTGCTTATCACTACATTTCTGAGCTTAGCGCCCTACAATGTTCACAAAATGTGCATGCTTTATGTCTATATCTAGTCACAAGGTGACCACTAACTTTAGTTAATGTGAAATCACATTTTGAGAGAAATTGTGTTAAAAAAAACTTTATTGAAACTTGTGATTTACATTGTTATGCACTTACCAGGCAGGGATCCCTTTGTGTATCCATTGATGGTGTACTTTACATGGTTGTCTGGGTCGTGACCCCTTGGACTGAACATGCTCTCGTTCTCATCAAAAACCCCAAACAAGAACACAAACTCCTGATGGACACCCACCTGCATCCCCGATGCATCCAGACTGCCTGCAAACCGACAGAAGCAGGAAAAGTCATCAGAAATGAGCCACTTCCTTTGAGATAAAGGACACATTTAGCCTCTTACCAGGTTTGCAGATGAGCAGAGTACCAATGAGGCCAGAGTTGTAGTCTTGCACCACATTTTGATGGGAAACGTAGGTGTAGGTGAGACAGGTGGGGTCATCCGGCTGTGGAGAAACGCCGGGGGTCACTTCCCAGTAGTAAACGTGTTCACCACCAGGTTGCACCATGTCATCCTCTTTTTCTTTCAGCGACGTGTTGTCAAAGTAGTTAGCTCCTGTAAAATAGATCATGTGGGAAATATTAAGATGCTTTCTGCATTACAGAATAACAGAGAAATTAATTAATTAATTAAAGAAATTCCACTGCTGTGCAAAGGTCTGTGTGTGTGTGTGTGTGTGTGTGTGTGTGTGTGTGTGTGTGTGTGTCAGAGTTAATGAACACATGTTGATTCCCTCCAAGCTGTCCTGTAACGTTATGTTCCCTCTATGATTCATGCAATAACTGCAAATTAAGCATAATTTAGTTTTAATTTCCTACATCCACATTCCAGTAAAGTTTCTTTTATGTGTAAAAGCACAGACAGTGATTTCCAAAGGGCTTCCTGTTGGACTTCAGAACTGTCTGCTCTGATAATCTGCCTGTCCTGGTTAATATTTTAGAAAAGGTCAAACAACTTGTTTGCTGTACGGGCTAATGTTGTGTAATACAGTAAAGCACCCACAGTGACACTGACAGACTGCGTTCAGGTTAGAAACATCTGCAGCTCACCCTCTGACTGTTTTCCGTAAGCCACCCCGTGTGGGTGGATGCTGTACACTCCACTCGCCATGTTTCGGAAAGTGACCACAATCGTCTCTCCCTCCTCCGCCCTCAGCGTGGGTCCCAGCAGACCTCCAGGGAAAGAAGAGCCACAGTTTATTTACTTAGAATTCACAATGGGTCCACAAACTCAGACTGACTCGCTTTACTCAGTTGCTGATTTGACACTGTAGAGCAAATGAAATGTCTTAAACACCTTTGCATTAACAATGTGTATTTATGCTTTCCATTTAGTCTATTTTCTCTACAGTGTTTCTGTCTAAAAGAATTAATGTGTAACCTGTTTGCTTTCCTGGAACGAAAGTGCACTTTGGTACAAATTTGGTTTGGGTGTGTGTGTGTGTGTGTGGGTGTGTGTGTGTGTGTGTGTGTGTGTGTGTAAAGAGTGACTTTTAGATAAAAAGCAGCGATGTATCTTTTGTCACTTGTATCAGTACTTCTGGATGTGTGAAAACAAGTACAAAACTACTGGTATATGTCTGCATGAGTCACATTAAGCATTAGACAACATTTACAAGGACAAACTTTCAATCCTAGTTAAATCTGTATGTCTGAAAGTACACATCAGATAAATAATTTAAACTTCCTTCTGCAAGTATGGATGTAAGTAAGAAGCAGAGACCAGATCTGTGGCAGAGGTAAAAACCATTCCTGGAATATTACAGATACAAAACAAAGCTTTGGCTCTGCATTTGAACCATTTAAGGTCTAACGTATCACACTTAGCATCACTTTATGGTGGAAACTTTACTGTTGTGCACCACATTCTACTGGTGCCTGGAGGCCACCAGAAAGCAGAAGATTACACTATAAAAACTGTGAACTTTTATGTGGTAATAAATAGTGAAAATTACAAAACAAAAAAAAAGAATATTTTTTTTCAGATTTTGTTAAAGTGTTAAATAAAGTTTTCAGATTTAAAAAATGGGATGTTTCTGCCCCGTCAGCGTTTCTCAGTCCTGGTCCTCGGACCACCGCCCTGCGTGTTCTAGATGTTACCACACCTGACTCAGAGGAATGGCTCATTAACAGACTTACAGAGAACTTGAAGAGAAGTTTAATAAACTTGAATCAGGTGTGCTGAAGTTGGAAGGAACTAAACATGCAGGGCAGTTTTCCCTGAGGACAGGATTGAGAAACGCTGCTTTAAGGGGTTAACTTTACCACGGCTGTGTCTCAGTTCAGAGACTGCACACTTCGAGGTGCAGGTTCGTAGACCGCATACATCATACTGGTTCCCAGTGCTGTCCCAGTTCAAAGTGTGCTTCTGATTCACACTTTAAACACTTCGTTTGGGGCTGAATTAGCTTAAAACAAGCTACATGCTATGTATCCTTCACGTCTCCAATCACCCAGAATGCATTGCGTGCCAGATAGAAATGAATAAGCAGCAGTTCACTGTCTGCGAGGACATGTTCAATATAAATATATAAACACGTATTTGTCCCAGTGGACAAGCGGGGACGGCAGTGTGTCCCATAAACACACATTAATTTTATTACATGCGTCAGACGAGGATTATTTGTCACAAGGAGAGCTTTTCTGGCCCCGCCTCCTCCATCTGGCCCCGCCTCCTCCACATGTTTGTAAGTTAAAGTAAATGAAAATAAACATGGAAATATCTGGCTTCATTTTCTGTCCTATAAAAGGATGTTTTAGTTTTTTTGTGGAAGAATCAGATCACTATATGGATGATACTCATAGCATATGATGTTGCTAGGTAACAGGACTGGAGCATTATGGGTAATTCTTGTACAGTCGGTGGCGTCTTGTTTCAAATGGAAGGCGCACTTTGGAGTGCACAGACTATGAAAGACACTTCATGGAGTATGTAGTCTGCGTACTTAGAAGTATGCTGTCTCTGAATTGAGACACAGCCAAAGTACTTGCACATACTTATTTCACAATTAAAAATGCCGGAACACGTTACAAAACATGATGCCTATCTTACGTACGAGGCTCGGCTTAAACCCAAAATTTAACCCAAAATTTCTTAACATGTCTACCAATACCTGAACAAATGAAATAAAAAGAAACTTTGAGTTTGAAGCCTCAGATTTTATTCTAGCTGCTGTGTTCACCAGTAAATCTGATTAATACCATTTAGTGCCTTTGTTGAACCAGATGAACCCATCTAAAGTTGATTCTTTAACTGTTCCCATATTACATCATCCTTTTTGGGGAGAACCTGCTGCATAAAGGATATTAATACAGAAAAAAGTTTATGTGTCTGAGAAGTGACTTGGGAGACAGGGTGTTTACCTAACCAGGGCGGATGAGTCTTAATCTGTGTGAAGTCTTTGTCATACTCCCGAAAGACCACTTTCCTATAGGTGGGACCAAACCTGAGCAATGATAGAAAAATACACATTACTCAGCTTGCAAAAACAGCACGTATATAGTGCAGTCTGTTTCCTGATACACAGTCATGTACTACTACACATATCTGTGTGTAAAGGAGTGTTTGTGTCACTGTGACGATGATAAAACCACAGAGGAGGAACAGAAACAAACAAGGACAAACTGGGCTGATTTCAGTACAAACTAGTTAAATAATCAAGTCTGAGTCAAGATATCTGAGTGGACTTAGTAAGGCATAAATACAAAAAGATTCATGCATGACAATAAAAGAGTGAAGTTGTTAGTTTTTGTTATGAGGATTTTTATCCTACCTGCTTGCATCATTGCCAGAGTAGTTCCAGTCTATCTCCACAGCAGCAATGTAGTAGTGTCTCTCTTTGGCTTGATTCTGGTCCGCTTTGACATTGATGACCGTCAGAAGAACCAGGACAGGCAGGAGACGGTGGACTCCAGCCCAGGAACAGAGCCTCATATCTGGGATCAATCCTCCAGGTGAGAGCAGTGTGCACGGAGAGTGTGTTAGTTGTGATCTGACGGAGAGGTCCGCTCTGGGCTTTATCTGTCACTGACACACTCACACACATGCACGTTCAACAGTTACGTCTCAGGGCAATGAACTATGCCTCTGCACTTTCCCCCCCTGTTGTAATTAATACCATATGTCTTGTCATGAGTCATCTCCCAGGGTGGCAATTTCCATTCTCACTGAGAAACATGAATGTTGAAATTCACGCTGGAAAGTTTTCTGACCTCAGAATGTGAACATCATCCTGCAAAACCACACCGTGGTTTAGGAATAAGACATCACCCTCTTACCAGCTTGTTTATTTGTACGTTCTACAGTAAACACATGCATGTACAGATGATTTCCCTACACATCATTTATTATTGTATTATTGTATTTCATATGAATGTTTATTTTGAAAGAAGTTTCAGAGTTACATTAGTCTTACTTTGTTTTATAGAAATAAAATTGATTTATCTGTATTTATATTTATGTTACAGATTTAAATGGTTTCTTCTTGTGAGTACCATCCATCCATTCTTTACTGCTTATCCAGAGTCGGGTTGCGGGGGCAGCAGTCTACGGATGGAAGTCCAGACTTCTCTCTCCCCAGCGACATTTGCCAGTTTATTGGGTGTAATCCCGAGGTGTTCTCAGGCTAGATGAGGACATGATCTCTCCAGCGTGTCTTGCGTCTCCCTTGAGGTCTCCCCCTGCAGGGACATGCTTGAAACCCCTCACCAGGGAGGTGTCCTAACCAGTAGCCCGAGCCACCTCATCTGGCTCCTCTTGATGTGGAGGAGCAGTTCTACTCTGAGACCCTTCCAGATGGCCGAGCCTCTCACAAGGCTATATTCAAGATCTCTTTCGGTGACTACCCTGTGACCATAGGTCAGGCTAGGAGTACAGAGTGACGGATAAATTGAGAACTTTGCCTTCCGGCTCAGCTCCTTCTTCATCACGACAGACCAATGCAGCGTTGGCATTACTGCAGATGCTACACTGTTCCGTCTGTTGATCTCACGCTCCATCCTTCTCTTCTGGTGGAGTGTCACTCCAGGACCCATCCCAGTCGCTTCACGCTACAAATCGCTCAAGGGAGAGCTGGAGATCACGTTCAGATGAAGCCAACAGGACCACATCATCTGCAAAAAGCAAAGACCCGAACCTGCTGCAAACAAACCATTTCCCCTCAACACCTTGGCTGAGCCTTGAAATTCAGGCCATAAAGGTTATGAACAGAATTTGCCCCACACCATTCAGAGCCTTAATAAACTCAGGGCAGATCTCATCCACCACTGGGTCCCTGCCACCGAGGAGGTTTTTAACCACCTCAGTGACCTCAGCCCCAGAGATGGGAGTCTCAGTCATCAGTCTCCCGGCTCTGCTTCCTCATTAGAAGACATGTTGGTAAGATTAAAGAGGTCTTTAAAGTATTCCCTCCAGCATCCCACAACATCCCAGGTCGAGGTGAGCAACCCCCCATCCCCACTGTAGACAGTGTTAATGGAGAACTGCTTCCTCCTTCACAGTTGCTAGATGGGGGACCAGAATCTCCTCAAAGTCGTTTAAAAGTCTTTCTCCATGGCCTCAACAAACTCCTCCCATGCCAGAGTTTTTGCCTTAGTGATTACGAAATCTGCAGTCTGCCTAAGACCCAGGACTCCTTTAGCTTGACGGCATCCCTCAACGCTGGTGTCCACCAGCGAGTTCTGGGGTTACTACCACGACAGGAACAAATGATCTTATGGCCACAGCTGACAATAGAGACACAGAACACAGTTCGCCCAGGCTCAATATTCTCTGACTCACTTCCAGGTGGTAATTGGTCGACACCTCCGCCCCCCGCTTCACCCGAGTGTCCAGGATATGCAGTGCCAGATGTGCATGTGGACACTCTTATGCTGGAACATGGTGTTTGTTATGAACAATCCGTGACAAGCACAGATGTCCAGTAACAGAACACCACTCTGGTTCAGATCAGGGAGCCCATTTCTCCCAGTAACACCCCTCCAGGCTTCATTGTCACCGCTCACGTATGCATTGAAGTCTCCCAGTAGGACAAGGGCATTTCCCGGGGAGAGCGCTCTCCAGCGCTCCAGGGACTCCAGAAAGGGTGGGTACCATGCACAGCTGCTTGGTGCATAAGCACAAACAGCAGTCGGGACCCCCACCCGGACGTGGAGGGAGGCTACCCAGGGTGAACCCAAACGTACAAGCACCCAGCTGTGGAGCAACTAGTATGCCCACTCCTGACAACGTCAAGAGTTGAAGAAGGTCCTTCCTGAGGATACTAGTTCCAGAGCCCAAGTAGTGCATTGAAGTGAATCCACTATATTTTGCCAGAACCGCTCAACCTCACACACCAGCTCAGGCTCCTTCCCCGTCAGAGAGGTGACATTCCCTGAAGCTAGTTTCTGCAGCCGAGGATCAGACTTCCAGGGCTCTCGGCCCCGGATGCCGCCTTTGTGCCCTGGCTCCAGAGAGGGGCTCCGGCAACCCGCAGGCATGGCAGCCTTTTTTCCACTTATCTTCTTTATTATAGAGTTCTTTGAGCTGTCTTGGTCTGGTCCATCCCCTAGACACCTGTTTGCCCTGGGTGACCCTATAGGGACATAAGCCACCGACGACATAGCTGCTCGGATCTTCAGGACACAAAAACCATTCAACCACAGGTGGCGGCTCAAGGTGGCGCTATTTGTGAGTGTTTTAACCTATTACTTTTAACTGATTTTTAATTTAATTTAATTAATTAAGTAAAGAAAGTGGGATTGATGCTGGTGATAAAGTGTTTGCATCAGAATGTGTACAATCACACTCAGTAAAATATCAGTTTCTCGTAAAAATGGCTGTTATTGTAGGTTATCAAATAACAGCTACAACAGCAACAGTTTTTTAGCTTTTCCTTTTGAAAGGAATTAATTATGATGGGAATGTTGCTGTGAAGTATGTCAGTGTGTAATGACTTGATTTGATGAGAAATCAAGAAGGTCAGGAACAGAGCCTTATATCAAAAGAAATCATCTTTGCAGGACAAACAAAAGGAATCCTTATGAGGAGACTGAGAAACTCCCACTCTTCATATAAATTTTTTGTTTTTTTATTTTTATTTATTTGTAAAAAAAAGGGAGGGGGGGGGCAATGCATATTAATGAACATTTTATACAAATGTAAATATGCCAGATTAAAGCCTTAGACTAATCTGTAGACCCGCTGGCAGGTTGATGTCATAACATAAAACAAGTATTTACAAAAACTATACAGAAGAGGACAAAGGGCACAAGGACAATGACATATTTGTTATATAGACACATAAATAAAACCCTATTCAACTATATTGCACATGTATTGCACAGACCCCTATTGCACTAATTCATATTACACAAACTTCTATTGCACATGCCCCGTGTTGCACAAACGCTTCAATTGCACCATGTTTTTCTATGCCAACATAGGAGATGCATATGTAGCAACAGCCCTCCCCCTTCTTGGAAAGTCAGATCATAACCTGGTCCATTTATGGTCCAGTTATATTCCACTGGTGAAAAGGCAACCTATAACCACGCAAACTGTGAGGAGGTGGTCTCCCGAGGTAGAGGAGAAGCTCAAAGACTGTTTTGACAGAACAAACTGGAGGGTGCTGCTGGATGATTATGGAGATGACATAGAAGGAGCATCACAGTGTTTTACGGACTACATGCTGTTTTGTATGGACATAGTTGTACTGTAAGAAAGTAAGCTGCTATGCCAATAATAAGCCCTGGATAACAAGTGAGGTGAAAGAGGTACTAAATAGGATCAAGAAGGCTTTTAAAAGTGGAGACAAAGAGGAGTTAAAGAGTCCAAACAGAGCTCGGAGACTGTCTAATATCAGCAAGACAGACATACAAGGAGAAGGTGGAAGGGAGTTTGAGTGAAAACAACATCAAGGAAGTATGGGAGGGAACGCACTGCGCGTTCAATGAATGGTGTGTTTTTGGTATCTGTTTATATGCTCAGAGTTTGCGGGACGCACAAGCTGCACATGGGGGCAGTGAATTGCTCCTATAACACCGGGGAATCCAGCTACCTCAAAAAAATCTTGTTTGGTCTCATTTAAGGAATCCC
>JBAMHV010000013.1:2196172-2212312 GCA_037177535.1 Pseudomugil gertrudae
GAGTCCAATGTCCAGATTAAAAATATTTATACATGGTTACATGTTTGTGAATTCTTTAAGCACATTTTTAGATTTTTATTGAAAGCAGGGAAACTGGTGCTTTCCCTCACTGAGAGTGGGACACTATTCCAGAATCTTACTCCCTGATATGACAGGACGTTTTGAGAGATAGAAGTTTGCCTAAATGGGAGTTCACAGTCACTCCTGACCGTTGCACGAGTTACTCCTGATGCACTGAAACATTTTTGTTTAATAAACACATTCATTGGTGGCGGGGCTAGGCCGTTTAGAAGCTTGTAAATCAAACAAGCCGATTTAAAATGTATAAAATTTGTGAAATTTAGAAAACTGTATTTATCAAGAATGTCACAATGGTGGTAAGAGAAAGATTTTTTTTATCTAAAATTTTCAATGCTCTTTTATAGCATTATAAATAAATATATTTATAAATAAATAAACATATTAGAATTCGGGCTCACCTCTAAGTTCTAGCGTTTTAGGTCAAGAAACTTATGTTTAGTTAAAAAACAGTGAGATTTTTATAAATAGTCTTCAAAGTACTTAAATTAAGTTTTATAAGTAGCGCATGGATCAATGAACTGAACTCCTCTTTAAAGAAAATTAATGCTTTTCTCTGATACTCCAAAATCAGATCTTCGTCTCGAAATTGGTCCGTAATGTTTCACTTTCCATTACATTTATATTATTGAAATAGAATTACATTTGCATATTACGCAGGGCGTGTGAGATTACGTCAAGACGTCCCTAGCGCTAATACGCATGCGCGTATTAAAGAGGAAGTCTTGTCGTGTTTGTTTGGGTAGGATGGCTTAAGATAAGGGAAGCTAACTGGTAAGCAGTTCTAAATGTAGTCTTTTTTCGGCATTTGTTACCATATGTAATAAATAAACATACTAATATTTAAATAATTAATTACGAACCGCTGTTGCTTGGGAATACAGTGTTGCGATCATTTGCGATACCTAACATGCTAATTTAGCGCTGATACAGACCTGTGAGATTTCTGCTCATATCTTCTGTCTGGAAGCCGGTTGACATCTATGACCAAAAATAAATATATAGTTTAATATTAATCAGTTTTGAACAATTTGTGGTGCTATAAGTAGGTCTGGGGAGTAGATACCAGACATATGATCTAACTTTCTGTGATTTATTTGAACATGTAGAAATAAAGCCAGTTTTACGTTAAGCTCAGAAATTAATGAGCGTTTCAAACCGTATGTAACAGCTTTGCATCTGTGAGGAACAATTTACTACTTTATGTACTTTATGTAGTAATGTGTCTGATATATTTTTCTATCATGCTAACAGGTCTGTAGTTTTATAGCTTTCTGAAAGTCTTATGTTAGCAGTCATTACCGCTTATTACCCGTCCTAAAGGCAAATAATCAGTTTTAAATGGGATTTTTAGGTAGTTTGTGCACATTTTGTTCCCCTTGCTAAACGAGCATCTATGAAGAATTCCAAAGATAACAAGTGACCACTTTTCTTATCGTTGTCATATAAATAACACTTGGTTAAAGCATCACAAGTCTGTAGTATATTAAATAATGTGCATTATAATAGATATAATATAGATCAAAATATAAATTCCCTCTGGGTAAACATTAATAGCTATTGCAGGTGCAAGTGGAATAAATGTTTGTGTATGTTATCCCCGTAGTATTTTATTTAATAAGCCACCTGAGATTGTACTTATTGATAATGTTAGTATTTATATTTTACATTGATTTTAAGTTTGTACAGCACTTTGGTCAACTGGGGTTGTGTTAAATGTGGTATATAAATACATTTTGAGGTAAATAGTAAACTGTAAGGGGTCAGAAACAGGAGCTTATGGTCATTTTATGAGGAAGAATAATGATCCATGAGGCAATGCAAGTTCATTCACAATTATTGTCTGGGTTGGTAATGGTTTACTGTCCATAAGAAGAGGGAGGAAAGGGAATAGATAAGATTAAAAAAAAATAAGGAGAGAAAACCTTCAGAACAGGGAGCATATGGTTAGGTAATGCTGTTAGTGATGCACACAGCAATGCAAACTTCTATTCACAGCGACTGTTTGGATGGGATATAGCCGTTTATAGCCGATCTGTTTAGCCGACAGTATCGTAAATGTTGCTTTGAAGATTTTACATTATCGAGTATTTATACATGGAAAACAAATGGTACATAGATGGTAAATGAGGAAAACGTTAAAGTTGTTATTTGCGTTTTCAGTGCTTTCAGAGACCAATCAGTGGACTGCATTCAGTCATGTGACCGTGCGGCGAGAAACTCAGCCAATTAGCGGACAGGACTCACCGGCATCCAGATCACAACACAGCCTCGCATGGTGGAAATATGCAGGAACATTCAGTGGCCTGGAAATGGTTTGGTTTTAAAAAGACTGACCATCAAATTAACGATATATGCAGGAAGACGGGCGTCCTGCCGTTCAATGACAAACTTGTTCCACCATTACGAACAAACCATCCAATAGAGCATGAGGAATATGCGCAACTTAGCGACTCTACAAGCACAACTAGAAAAGTAAAAACGGAAACCTCTGCACATCGCACCCAGCAAACTCTTTCACAGTCATTTAGCAAACATGCACCATATGACAAGTAAACGTTAGCTTCACCAACACGAGTTTCATTATCAAGGAAATGATGGTGATTCATGGTGGAGAGAGAAGGATTCACTAAGTTATACTTAATGCAAACTTTATTGTGAATCTTTTCTTTATGTAATTTATGTACAGCCTGGACAAAACTAAGTTGTTTATTATCAAATATGGTAAAACAGTTTTTGTTCAACGTTTTGCAGAAATGCAAAATGTGTTTTTCATGCAGGTTTTACAGAAACGCTTCAAAATAAAGAAACGCTTTGTCTATGTATAGATGTCTCAGACAGCATTATTTGTTGAGAATATTTTTTTAAATGAGTAAATTAACATGTAGGAAAAGGAAAAAAACTTTAAAGGATATCGTCAGATTATCGTTATTGTGAAATTGAAAACAATAATGAGATAATTGTTTTGCTCATATCACCCACCCCCTAGTCCTCATTCACAGTCACTCCCACAACAACTGGTCTGACAGGCAGAAAATTCTATGATGATTCATAAAGCGCAGTGTTTCAGCGTGATGTGCAGCGAGTTCATGACACATTTGAAGAACCTGAACATGTACCTTCTGAAACCTCACTCCATACCAGAGATACCTCAGACACCAAAAACCAAACTGATGCACAGGTCTGTGTTTACATGTTTAATATGATCGTACAGGTTAAACTCCTGCAGTTCCAGGTCCAGCCATGGTGTGCTGCCACCCCTGGCCCCGGCTCTGCTCCCGCTCTTCAGCCTACACCCTGGTGCTGGGCCTGGGCTTCGTCACGCTGGGAACCAGTCGCATCCTGCTGCTGAAATTCTCCGTCAATGCTGGTGAGTGGCAGCACGGCTGCTGGGAGCTGTCCTCAAACCAGTTTGTTTCAAATCGCATGGAAACATTTTATTCATCTACTTTTTTGCTTTACAAAGTGTGAAAAATGTCAGGTTGACTGTTTTTGTTTTATATTCAGAGAACAAGTATGACTTCCTGCCTGCATCCGTCAATCTGCTTGCTGAGGCGATCAAGCTGCTCTTCTGTCTGTTCATGTCAATCAGGGTCATAGTTCGAGGTACGTCACAGCATCGTGGGAACGGTCTGTCACTTTCTCTTCATCTATTTAATCGTGTAAACATGCGCACTCGGAGAGCATTACTCGAAATGTGCCGTTATGTCTGTATTTTGGGTTATATTGAACCAAAGCAGTTCCAGCGGTGGTTTACAGCTGGTTGCCCCGTCACAGAACCGGTTTGGCTCTCTGCACCCAGGGAGCCACACCAGTCTGTAGCACTTCAAACGGGTTTTACTGCAGGTTTGGTCCTTTCACTAAAGTTTCTGATGATGACCACCATGTTGGAAGTTTTTCTCAGTCGCTTTGGTGCATTTTTCACATCAGCGTTAGCGTTTGCACAGCAGTGCTGAAAACCATCGGTACCAACCGCAGAACCTTGTGGATATTCTGCAAAAACTGTGTCACGTGCTAAAAATAGATGGTTCATTCCTCCAAAGTAAGCATTTACATCAATAAAGCATCATTGAAATGAAAAGTCCTGCCACCATGAAGTACAAACAATGTACTTAAATGGCTTTGTCATGTTTTTTATTTTAAAAAGTACTTAAACAGGCTCCAAACAGCACCAGCTGTTTGAACACTACAGTGAAGCTACATGTGGCTGTTGTTAGAACGGTAACATGACAGGATCCATTTTTATCTCATTTTCACTCTTTGCCAGCTTACTTTCCTATTTTTAACAGCATTGTGGCAAAAACAGTGGCTTGTATACGACATGACAGATTCCATTACTGAGCTGCTGGAGTAGGTTACACTACGGATAATGATGGCTGCTCGGTTTCCTGCTGATGGAGGGAAGAACATATTCCTTTGTGTATAAATGTAACTTCATGCCAACAACAAACTGGTGTAGCATCATGCCATTCTGGTCAGAAACCCTTTGCCTTTCCGGGCTGAACATCAGTGATCCCCTCTGTATACCCACATCACCTGCCCAGGTAATGATGCTATCAGTAACGAGGAGAATTAGAGTCACAAACATCTGAGTACTAATGTTACAGTGCTGTTTGTAACTGAACACACTGAATCGCTACGTATATCACATCGGTTTTCATCCCAGCGATGCTCTCCCAGTGACCTCATCACCAGATTAGATGCCATGAGGACTGACTGAGACTGATATGACCGAAGCAGTTGATGATGTCATGAAAGCAATCGCTACACGTCTAAAAGCATTTAAGATTTCATGCAAGTGAGGCCAGTCTGTCTGAGTGTGCTCTGCAACGCTGACTGCTTCTAAAGGTCAGCCTGTGTTTCTGGATTTGATTTGTACACACCTCAACGTAAGCAGATTGATCACTGCACACACTTTTAAGCATGCAGATCAAAGTTTAGTAAATCTGGTTGTAACTTCACCGTGAGCCGCTGGTTTCTCTGACCCAGCACAGAGCTGGTGCTCTTTGGTCTGAAGCCAGAGCCTGAAGCTGCTTTGGTGGTCCAAAACCCTTTGATGAAGCAGAGATTACAATCCTAAAGTCAGAAACCTGAATAGTTTGTCTTTACCTGAATCCTGAAGCTTACCTGCACTGTGCAGAAAGGCCGAACCTGGCTGCAGGAAGCTTTTACTTAGTGGAAAGGTTGAATGCACCAGTCTGCAGATCGCTGCTGGTAATGTTAAGGTCACTGGTTTTAGGTGTCTCTAAATAATAACCATAGCATATTAAAATGAATTTTCCTCCAGTAAGTATTGATCCATTTTAGATTAAACCAGCATTTCATTATTTTACATCCACCAATAGCAGGTTAGATTTATTCATGTTAGATTAGCTCAGTGTTTCTCAGTTCCGGTCCTCAGGCCCCCCCGCTCTGCATGTTTTAGAGGCAACCCTTCGTTAGCACACCTGGATTCAATGAATGGCTCGTTAACAAGCTGCAGAGGACGTCATGGACAGGATAAGAACATGCGTAAGCCATGCAGGGCAGGAGGGACAGGACTGGAATTGAGAAAAACTGGATTAGCTCAACCCTCAGCACACCTGATTCAGATCAATTAAACTGATCATCAAGTTCTTTGCAAGCCCACTCATGATCCATTTGTTTGAGTCAGGTGTGTTAGGGTTACCTCTGAGACATGTAAGGCAAGGTTCCTGAGGGCCAGGCTGGAGAAACCCAGACCTGTTGCATCCAGACGGGAGTTAAAAATGTTTTTAAGGCATCAGAAGGTTAAAAGACTGAAAATGTTATTAATGTGGTCACAGCAGATCAATTAAAACCAGAATAAAACCGTTTCTGAAAGGAGCTGGAATCCAAACCTCCTTACGGCTCCGATGCTTTTTGCACTTTGTGCTCCTCTCAGGACAGACGGAGAGTTCTTTGGAATGATAAGTTCCTGTTTGTAATCTAAGTCGATAAGCTTGAAGCAGACCCAGAATGTTTTAGTAAAAAACTATGCGTTTGTTTGAGGTGAAAGAAACTCCTCCAGCCTGTGATTCACCTCGAGGTGCAGGTTTTCTTCTGTTTACTACCACAAGTCTCCACTAGAGTGCACTCTTAGGCCTGGTTATGAAAGCCATGCATGCATTTCTATACAGCTTCATGTAAGTCAGGGTCACGGGGAAGCCGGAGCGTATCCCAGCAGGCAGCAGAGGAGAGGCAGGTACATCTGGTCGCCTGGCCATCACCGGGCACATGAAAGCCATTAATAATTTAGTTTTTCCTCTGCAGTTTAAATCAAAATGAGCTTTTTAGTGAAATCTATCAATCTGCACACAGTCTTCATGACCCGCGTGCATGTCCATAAACCTTATCCTCTCTCCCATTTCCCCTACGAAGTATCAGATAAGAACGAGTATCGTTGATAAGAACGAGAAAAGTTCAGTATAACTAAATATTTATTGCTCTCCAGTGAAGCAGAGAAGATGAATTTATTATCCATGTGTGAAGAGGATGGTGGGAAAAAGCAGAGAGAAGCATCAGCCCCACACACCAGTCCTTTTATTTATACCTTTTATCTGCACTACAAATAAAAGTATGAGAAACATGTAACATATTCATACATTCACACACACATGCAGGGTTACCATGGATACTGGTGTAGACTGGTATTTAAACCACGTTGTATTAAGGCTCTGGAAGCGTGTTTCCTTGATGTTCTCACCATGTTCTGGTCCTACCATCTGAGTGTGGAGCTGAACTGGAGACTCATCAGACCAGCAACATGTTTCTGTTTGAGTCTGTGTGAGCCTCAGTTTCGGTGTGTTCTCCTACTGCTGCAGAGCGTCTGCGTCCAGGCTGGACGTGTTCAGAGATGCTCTGCAGATCATGCTTGGGACCAGAACTTGGCTGGTGTGGGACCCGCGGAACCGGAACTGTTCCAGAGCAGAGATAACTGATGCTTTTTTCCCCAGAGGGGCGATCATGCAGAGAGTTGGGATGCGTCTCCAGCGCCTCCTTCCTCATCTCCCTGAAGTGGGCCATCCCCGCATTCCTCTACTTCCTGGACAACCTCATCATCTTCTATGTGATGACCTACCTGCAGCCTGTTGGTTAAGACTCGGATCTTCTGCATGACTGAAATGTTTTGTGTTTTGTGTCAGAGGCACTCTTTCACCTGCTGTTCTTCCTCCCGTTTCAGGCCATGGCGGTGTTGTTCTCCAACTTTGTCATCCTGACCACAGCTGTACTCTTTCGAATCGTACTGAAGTAAGTTCTCCATTTCCCACCGCTGCAGTGCTGTATTGGATCATTGTGAACCTTTTTCTGTAACTTTTTATATAATTACTCAGCACTATAAACGGTAAATAAAATAAGAAATGAACCTGTTTTGCATATGAAGCTCGTTAAATGACCCTTAACGTCATGTTTCTCCCCTTTTCCCCTTCAGGAGACGCCTTTCTTGGGTCCAGTGGGCCTCATTGCTTATCCTCTTCTTGGCCATTGTTTCCTTGACAACGGGATCAGGAAGCAGCCAGAACTCCACAGCAGTGCCGAGCCTTCACTCCAGCCCCCTGTCCACCCCCTCTAACGCCTGCCTCCTCTACACACAGCTCCTGGAGCAGATGAAAAACAGCAGGTAGAGAAACTGGTGTTGTATGAGGAGTAAAAGTGTGTATGTCTCCACCCGATCTCATCAAATCTGGCTGTCATGGCAACAGAGCGAGCATGGTAACCTACATGTCCTCCTCAGCAACACCTCTACTTTCTTCCCAGTAGTCCCAATGTGGTGCCAGGCCAGATTGGATATTGAGTCTCCTCCCAAGTAGGTTGAGTTGGAGAAGGTCCAACAGCATCGAGTCGGAAAGCTCCGGATTTGGATCTGTTGTAAAACACCCGAAACCAGCATCCCAGTTTCAGATGTTTTGTTTTCCTGTGGACAAAAGCTGCTTTTGGAAAGTCAGTAACACGAGTTTGTTACCACAAACTGTTGACGTGTGTTTGAGGTGAAAGATGCGACTACGTGAGGCGCTCTCCAGCATCCTGCTTCTCTGTGACCCCCTCCATGAGGGAGTGTTCACTGCAGAACAATACCTGCTGTTTATTATTGGAAGGATTTATTTAATAAATAAGGTGAAATTATATAAATGGTGCAGTGATAATAAAACTCATAATAATTCAGATAATGGCCATATTAAATAATCTAATATTAAATACTACTCAACATGCTGTTTTCCCACTTTTAAATATGCAGAAGTTTATATATATATATATATATGCAGTGACGGTATTTTAAACATAAATCTGATATTTAATTATGTCATTCTTTACACACTTTATTTTATTTGTCTGTTTGGTCATTTTATTCCAATTTTCTAAATGATAAATATTTTTTATGTGGCAGCATGGTGGAGCAGTGGTTAGCGCTGTGGCCTTACAGCTAGAAGGTCGCTGGTTTGAGCCCAGGCTGGGGAGGGTTGTTGTTTCTGTGTGGAGTGTGCATGTTCTCCTCATGTATGCTTGAGTTCTCCGGCTTCCTCCCACCTACAACACGTTAGCTTAAAATGACTGCTCATCATGTTACTTTGGATAAAAGCATCTGACACATGATGTAGAATAATAAAGGATTTTGCAGAACATGTTTGTAAAGAGCCAGTTCCTTGTTAATGATTGGATAGCCGCTGCCTTTTGGGGCTCTGCTGCCTCCCACCCTCATGAGGCTGCTCCACTGGTTCCTGAGTCGGTTAAAGGCAGGTAGTGAGATTTTCTGCTTCACAGAGATTTCTAACAGCATGGGATGGAGCTCTGTCCTTACTGGTTCATGCTCCCACTCCATCGCCCTCCTCATTGTTCCACCACAGACCAGGTGGAGGTGCATGCCTGTTGCTGCTCATCAGTGGCTTTCAAACAGCTGATGCATGTCCTGGTGGAAACTTTAGCTGCTCTTGTCTCTGACTCCCATGCTTACAAAACGACCTTTAGTCTTCCTGAATGACCAATGTTTTCCTTCCTGTTTTGTCCCAGGCTCTGTAGAAACTGGGTCTTGTATAATCACGTGGAACATTTGTTAAACTCACCTGGGAAACCTGACGTTACTGTGAAGCAACATTATCTAACTCCTCCACAGAAAAGCTGAAACCAGAATGTTTAACTAAGTGAAATGACACATGCAGGATCATTTGGAGTTTAGTTTGGGAGATGAGTGATAATGAAATGCACTGAGAAGCAGCATGCATCACATCCTGACTGCTTTCCCACAGTGCCTCTGAATCATGGACGTCCTCGCTGCCTGGTCAGGCCTGGAGAGACGAGGTGGTAGAGAAGCTCCGATCTCTGGGGGTGGGGCACATCCTGCTCCTCCTGCAGTGCTTCATTTCTGCCATGGCCAACATCTACAATGAGAAGATCCTGAAAGAAGGGGACCAGCTCACGGAGAGCATCTTCATTCAGAACAGTAAACTGTGAGGAGCCGGTTTTAGAGCTCAGGTCACATGCTCCAGCACGGAGTTCAGCTCAACCCTTTTGCTGTGTGCCGCTGTAGGTACGCCTTTGGTGTGGTGTTTAATGGTCTGACTCTGGGGCTTGGCAGTGAGGCGCGAGGACTCACTGTTCACTGTGGCCTCCTGCATGGACACAACCTTTATTCCCTGGGCCTGGTGCTTGTTACCGGTAAGTAAATGTGGAAAATGACAAGGATGCATTCAGAAAGTTTAAATAATTTCCCTTTTAGAGATCAAATGAAGTATGTGGCTGAGAGGTTTGTAAAGAGAAGCTCCCATTCTGCTCTGTCCTCTCCCCAGCTGCTCTGGGTCTATCTGTGGCCTTCATCTTGAAGTTCAGGGACAACATGTTCCATGTGCTGACCGGGCAGATCACCACTGTCCTGGTTACCGGCCTCTCCCTCTTCCTCTTCGACTTCCGCCCTTCCCTGGACTTCTTCCTGCAGGCCCCCATGGTCCTCCTGGCCATCTTTATCTACAACGCCAGCAGGCCAAAAGACCTGGAATACAGCCTGCAGCAGGAGAAGCTGCGTGTCATCAATGGAGAGGTGTTCGAGAGGTCCAGAGGGGTAAGAAGCAAGTGAAGATTCCTCTGTGGGAACCGTTTCTCTGCAGTGTCCTCTGTTCAGTGCAGGAGGAAACACGGTTCCCTGCAGTGAAACGTGCTGGAACATTACGCTGTCTGTAGCTTTGTGGATTTAACAAACCTCCACATCGTCCCAGACATCTGTTTCATGTTCCGATGCGCTTGTTGTTGTTTTTCTCTTCTTCGGTAGAGCTCGAACAAAAGCAAACAGCGGGTCAGCAGCTGGCTTTAAAATGCAAAGCATTTCCCCTTTCTGGCCTCCAGGCAGGGAAACGAAACGTTTACGGGACATTAAGACAAAAAAAGGACGTTAAAATTGTTAATATGACTGAAACTGTGTTAAACACATTTCTATTGTACAGTTAGAGATGAATAACCCATGTCCATGTGTCCAATGGGGTGGGGGGTGGGGGGTACATCTTAGCTCCGTGACATGGTTGAATCACCGTGTCCATCCCTGTATGAGCCCAGTGCAGCATCTTCTGATGGAAACTTCCAGCAGAATGATGCTCCACGTCGTTTCCATGACGATGCGTACACTGTCCTCCAACGGTCTCGTCCGCTTTGTGATGCAGCAGTCTGGTTCTGATGGTTCCGTTGTGATGCTTCGTGTCATTCTGCAGGAACCCAGCCCCTTTCCGGGTAAGGTTTAGCTAACAAACGGGCCTCGTGTATGAAAGTACAGCCGAATTCCCAGTAATGATGCCACTCATGCACATATTTAAATGAGGAGGCATGATGGTAACTCCGGGCTGTCTGGACCAGCTGGGTTAAATCCTGTGGCATGCCATCATTACGTTACCTACAGCGATGCTACCTCAGAGGTATATGACACATGATTCTTACACATCTGCATCCAGATGCATCATTTCTGGCTTTATTAAACATCCCATTCTGCTTTATTAACTGCAGTTCATTTGGCAAACCGCACCACTCGGTAACGTCTCTGCAGTGTGATTCTCCTCCGGTGTATGCGGTCAGAACCAGTCAGAACCCTACCCATGAGCACGACCCTTACCGTCTCGCTCACTCGGACTCCTCCTCTGTGTTTGCAGGATGGCGAGGAGGTGGAGCTCCTGGCAAAGACGGGCACAGACAGTGACTCTGACGAGGATTCCTTGTAGACGTACTGCTGCTACCCTGCCTGCACAGAGGACTTCTGCCTCTCTGGAGTATTTATGTGAGCTGTGAATGGGTAAACATGGCGGTGATTCCTGGAGTGACCGGAAAACGACTGACTGTAAATAATACATATGTTCACACACACACACACAGATACGACTGCTGCCTGCAGAGATGCCTTTGTCTGAGTGTAACTTGGAGGAACCGGGACGTAATTTGAGCCGCTGTTTCAAACGTGTTTTAAAAACAAGACGAAATGGTTTCTGATGCCGTTTGTTTCCTCTGAAGAGACTTAGTTTCCGCTCAGTCACCTGGTTAAATACAAATATTAAAGAATGAATTGTTTTTCTATGTTCAAACATTTTTAACTTTACAGCCTAAAATCTTTTTTGCTTTGTATGAAAACCTGCTAAATTTGTGATGCATTCAAGTACTGCAAAGTCAAATGTCTGGTGCTGATTTTAAAGTGGGAAAATGTGCTTTTTCTGTTTGTTTCTGTTTGTCCTCCATATCATAATGGTTAGTTTATATTTTAGCAACAGAAAAGGGAAGAAGACTGGTTTTAAATGCTTGTACTGGTTCCAACACAAACTCTGTTCATAGAAGGTTTAATAGAAAATACCAGGATATAAAATGTGTCAAGATAAAGAGATGTGTGTCCGGCTCGGCCTGTACTGCTACTCGGAGTGAATGACCAGAAGATACTGATGTAAAAAAACACCTGTATTAAAGCTCTGCATCAGCCTGACAGGATTTTAATAAGACAAGCCTGAACCTTTCTTTCTGCTGCCATCTTTATTTATTCTGCACCAGAAGCAAAAGGAGATATTTACATCTGGTTAAACAAACGTGTGTGTGCAGATTTCATTATGTGTGGGACCCTCAGAGACCTTACAGAACCAGGAGGAGAAGAGTTTCTCCTCCATTCAGACACCGACACGTTGCTGGATGGAGCAGCGGTTAGCGCTCTACGGGTGCAGGTGGGAGGAGGACTTCCTGTGTGGATGTTCTCCGTGTGTTTGGGTGGCTTCTCTCCAGGTACTACGGCTTCACCGTCCAAACACGGCCAGATGCAGGTCGCTTTCTGCTGTTCTGCTAAAGCTGCAGCTCCACCCTTCTCCTGCACCACCACCCTCTGTCTTACCAGCATCCTGAGGCGGACGTTACATCAGTATTTGGGCCATTTGAACTGATACTCAGACTGAAGGGACCACTACCTGCTCCAGCTTTTTCCTGCTCTGCTCTGAATGTCTGAACTTTATAATGTGATGGAATATTTAAACCTGTCTCAAGTAATTTGTACAAAAGACCCATTTTAGATGAGCTTTATGTTTTTATTCACACAAAATCCTGATTATTATAAAAAATGCTTGATGTTTCTATGTTTTACACTAACTTTTTTGGTGCAATAAACCAAATAAAAATAATTTGGTGACCTTACAGTAAGTAGCTCAAGCTTGAATGAATTGATTGTGAATCAGGGTTGAGATGCACAGCGTGCAGTGCTGGTAGTAAACACATGTTTATTCATCATTACTGCGGCTAAAGTATAAATAAGACTGTAGAGCAAAAGAAACCAATGTTTCAAAAAGCATCTGTAGTTGCACTTTAGAGGCAACAGATGTCCAATAAATACATCTTGAGCCTGTTATCTACAAAAAGGTCAGTGCTGGAAATCTGTGGATTAGTCCTGGGAGGTACAGGAGCTGACATGCAAGCGTGTGTGAAGCTAGAACAAAGCTGGAGATAAATCCCTGCTCCTCCAGACCCGCTCGCAGATGGACAGACTAACCAGCTGGGATGCAAAGCTCTGAGCTGCTGACATGAGAAGCCGTTCTGACACTTCTGCTAAGATTCAAGGAGCTTCCTCCATCTGGAATGAGACCAGGTGGAGGACGGGTTGGAAAGATGGAGACGGCTTTAAAAAGCTGGAAGCAGCGAGGACCAGCACATCAAGGTTAGTAACCGTAACCTTGGTGATAGCCATCCTGATAACCATGTTCATATCCATGTTGGTGATAGCCGTAGCCACCATACTCGTCCTCAGGGCAGCGCATGCCGAGCGACTGCTGAATGGCCATCTCCTGTCTGCGCAGCTGCATGGAGTCCACCAGGTCGTAGATGATGGCCATGGACCACATAGGAGAAGGGTACCAGGACTTGACGTTGCCGTCCTTCCCGACCAGCAGCATGGAGAAGTATTCTGCGCTGATCTGGAAGTAGTTCCTCATGTCCTTCACCAGGGTGGCGGAGAGTCCTTCCCGCTCCACGGTGGCGCTCCCTGCATGCAGCAGAGTTCAGGTCAGGAATGAAGGAGTTTATTTGCACAGCAGACATGTTTGCCTCTGAATGCTCAACTCAAACCGGCAGACTTGCACATTTCTGAGTGAGAAAGCATGGTGGTGAGAGGCAGAACCTCTGGCCAGTTTGGGTCTGAGGCACAGCTGCTACCAAAGGGGATTAGTGTGGATCAGAGAGGTTCTGCCTGCCTTTTAAATAAATGTAAAGATAGCTGCGTGCAAAGTCTTCTGAGCATGCAAACATCAAAATCAAGCATGAGACCAGTAAAAAGAGAAACACCTGCTTATTCTGGAGTTTCAGTTTCTTCAGCTGATGCCTGAAAATGTTTTGTTAGGTGAGCTAACCTGTGCAGAAGCGAACAGGGATGGATTTAGAGTTGCCACTAAGGGAACGCTGTCATTTCCCAGCTGTGATGAACAAACTGATTTCAAAATAAAAGAACCAATTCTTCTACCTGACTTGTTTCTATGGTATGACACAGTTCATTCTGCAGGAGTATTATGGGATGGTGGACATGTATGTTTAATCCTTCCATGATGTTTTCACACCATGGTGTACCAAACTGGAAACCAGCACATCCCTACCACGCATCTGTTTTATTTATTTACTTACTGGTATTAATAATACATGTATTTATTATTAAAACGACTTATTTAAATAGCTTTTCTTAATCCGTTTATTTTCCCCTGGTCTCCTCTCAGAGGGATGTCCTCCAGCCCGAGCCTCCTCACCTGGCTCCTCTCGATGTGGAGGATCCAGCTCCTCGTCCTGTCTCTGAGACAGAGCCTGGCTGCCTCATTTCAGCCGCTTGCATTCGTGATCTTTTTCTTTCTGGCACTACACACAGCTCATGACCATGTGTGAGGGTAAGAACATAGACGAGTGGCATATCCTTTCAGATTAACTCCCTCTTCATCATGACAGACCGATGCAGAGTCTGCATTACCTGTCTGACCCTTTTCCACCTGAGGAGTTGATACTCATCCCAAATGAACCACTTACTCCCCGTACTCCTTCCAGACCTCCAGTTTGCCTCATTCATCCCTGACACACACTTCCATCTTAATGTTTTAGAGCCAGGTCTCACCATTGATGGGGTAAAGCTCCAGGACTCCGCCCATATCCGGCATCTCTGTACCAACCAGCTTCAGAATGGCGATGTGCCTCAATCCTGCGTCACCAAGAAAAACAGCACACATGAGAGCATGTAAGCATGACAGGACAGAAACACTGTTACATTCCTCCCAACTGGTTCTGATCCAGCCTTTCTGCTCATTTCAACCCCTTGTTTGTTACTGGAGCCATCCTAAGTGCTGGTGATTCGGTGAAGGAGGAGAGAGGTGGTCCTGCCAGGAAGCTGTGTCCTCTGAAGCAAGACAGGTCACATGCTGGCTGGACTCTGAATACCAGGATCCAACCTCTCAGGCCTTCAGTTCAGTCAGCAGGATGGGGCTTCGTCTGGAGCTGGGAGGCCAAGATCAACACGTCCCAGCGTCCCCATGCTGCCTGATAAGGTGAGTCAGTACAAGCACCGCTTTCCAATGAGCTGGATTACACAAGCCAGCTAGTTGTTTTCTGCCCGATGCTTCAGTGCTTTGTGCTGAAGCCTTTTTACTGATGTCATCACGACATTGCGTCCTGAAGCATCTTAAAAAATGACACTGGAGCTTCTTCTTGTATGATCATCATCTGCTGGAAGCATTTGTTTGTAACTGCATGCTGCCTTTGGAAGAACCAGGAAACAATGTTTTATTGCTTTGATGAACCATGTAAACACAGAGTCAGTCTGAGAAGCTCATTTACATTCAGTAATAAACTTTATTTTACTATTTAATAACTGTATGATTGGTACTGTCCCAAAGTCACTTATAAGTCCCAAAACAGTTTAGGCCCAGAATGCATGAATACCCATGAATCAGCACGGTAACTTTATCTAATCTGCTTTTAATGACTTTTATTTAATTTATGATTTTATTGTGATTTCTGCTGTTTTTATGCTTTTACTGTTTCAATGTAAAGAACTTTGAGTTGTCCTGAAAGGTGCTGTATAAATAAACTTGCCTTGCCTTACTGATGATTACATCATCTTAATTAGTTTATTAAATGCTTATTCTGGATGTGTGAGATGTATGCAATACAATAATTTGTAAACATCATCAGTCCATATTTCATACCAAGCAAACCATAAACAACATATCTGATGATGAAACAGACATTTTTGGCTCATTTCCAGTAAAACTACTGGAAGACTTAACGGATTAGGTTAGCTGCCAACCGGTCAGAAGCACAGCAGCGTAAAAAAATGAGCATTTCAGGGAGGCAGAGTCTCTCAGATGGCCAGATGGGCAGAGCTTCACCAAGCTGCAACTGGAAAAATGTAAGATTCAGAAAGAATCTCTGTATGCCGGGACGATACTGGCTGCTGTGCGTTCACACTGAAATCTATCAATACGGATCAAAGCTCTATCATGTAAGACGTGTCCCGCAGACTGAAGAGCAGAGCGTCCAGCTTAGTGAAAGGATGGAAGACGTGTCCCGCAGACTGAAGAGCAGAGCGTCCAGCTTAGTGAAAGG
>JBAMHV010000013.1:2229210-2241424 GCA_037177535.1 Pseudomugil gertrudae
GTGTGTGGAGCTGATGCAGGCTGAACAGTGTGTGTGTGTGGAGCTGATGCAGGCTGAACAGCGTGTGTGTGGAGCTGGTCAGCTTCCTCGCTGTGAGACATTGCATAAAGGAAGCTTTTCATGCCAGAATATCTACCCAGCTGTTTGTTTTCTTTAAATAGCAACGCAAACACAACACCCACACACACCTGAACCTGGACAGAAATGTTTCAGCTCTGTGAAGACAGGGAGCAGCAGGTTTTAGACACGATCACTGCAGGAATGCTCCATAAAGGTCACCATGTGTTCAGACTGAGACAGAGCCACAGGAGCTAAGTCCAGAAAACACACCTGCATGCCATAAATCTGCTGTTTATTTCACCTTTAATCACAGAAAGGTTTAGTGGTGCGTTTCCCTTCTGCAAGGCAGAGGAACATAGTAAGATGTGCAGCGCTGCACCGTGTTCTGCATGGCCTCTGGCAGCATTACAGTTTGTCCCAGGACGGATAAAAACCAAACCTAATCCTGTTCATTCATGTCCTGTGAGAAGCCTGCCGCCTCGTGGTAAGTCTGAGAACCATCCTCCTCTGTGAGGAAGGACACACGTGCACAAGAGGGAGCCATTAGCTCAACAAATCGTCTTTGTCCCAGCAGCAAAACATTTGAAATGGAAGTTTCACTGAGGTTTAAACGGTAAAAATTAATGAGCATATAATAAAAATGTTCTTTCTTCTCGATAGATGTATAGATAGATAGACTGTATCGATGTGCCCTGCAGCATGAACATGAAATAATGTGTGTGTGGTGTTCCTGGGTGGTCCTAGCCCCTGCATTGTGATCTCCTGCCCTTTAGCGATCTATGACCCGGTTCATGAGCATTAACTGGATTTGGTATTTGTCTTATCTACCACTGTTTGACAGGATAAAGCAGGATATTTTACAGCACTGCATTTTTGCTTGATCCCTCTCTGATGCGTTTTCAGGCCTTAAAACCTTCTTCACTGTTCTGAAGAACCTTTGCAGAAACTAGGAAGAGTAAAATTCATCCTTCCTGTCTGCTGAACATTTACAGTATTTGTTTGAGTCTGGGCTCCCTTGCACCACCCTTCTTTTCTCCTGAGGGGCCTGCAGTCAACTTTGACCTGCACAAAGAGCTTGTTAAATGCCTGCGTAATCCCTGTGTCTGTGTTTACGAGTGTGTTTTCATTCACTGTTTCCTACAAGTGTGCAGGCCAGTAATCCTCGCTTCGCTCATGCAGGAGACATCTTGCTTTGGCCCAACAGATTGATCACGCAGAATAAACCTTTAACTCACCAGCAAGCTTTTCTTAAAGCCTGAGGGCAGCTTCCTTCAGCCAGATCAATATTTCCAACACCACCCGTCAGTGCTGTTCTGTGTGACATACAGCCCCCCTGGAGCGTTTACAGGAAGGTAAACATGGATGAAAACTCTGCACCGAGTCCAAACAGCCGACAGTGACAACTGTGGCGGCCCCTTTGAATGAAGACAGATGATCCAAAGTAGTCTGACAATGAGTCACTGACAACCACAGACATGCTTCTTCTCAATCCTGGTGTTCACCTCAGCATGGAATGCAAAGGAATGCACTTTGGTTCTCATGGCTAACAAACCCAGGATGGGAATCAACATGCGCACAGAGGAGGATGAGAAGTGCATGTGTGGACACTGGAGAACAGATTCTCTGAGTCACGCTTTGAGGGTTTGAAGGGCAGACATATGCCGTGGAGCAGTTAAAATAAGCATGTTTGTGCAGGCAGTGTGAATAGATGTGCATGCATACCGTGCACGTTTAGATGTGTGTTTAGGATTTTTATTGATGTCGATGGTGCAAATAGTACCAGTTTAACTGATCGAATCGGTTTACATCCTGTTGTAGCTTCCACAGGGGAAGTTTGCATCGTGTCATGTTGACATGCTGGCTTTTCTCTGCAGGAATAACATAATGCTGTTCGGCTTACACTGTAAAAAACATGCATAAAGTTTCAAAACTCTGAGTTTTTTATTCATTATAACCAGCTTAAATAGGATACATATTTCTGGAAATTAGATGGTTTTTAAAAGAATAAGCGATTCCATAAAAACCGAACTCGTCTTATATCAAAATAACTATGGAGCAGTGACTTAGGACAGGGTCACTTAAAAGAAGAAAAATAAAATAACTGAGATAGTTTACAATAAAAATATTGTAAAAGCTGCTTTCTGTGTTGTAAACGTGTGAATGATTTATATCAGCATATTGTTCCTGGGCTGTTTAGAGTAAGGCAGTCTGTGAGTTTTAGTTGTAAAGGTTAAATGCTCCTTGGACTGAAACAGTTTGAGAAACACTGCTTTAACCCGACCATTTAAATGAACTATTTAGAGCAAAATCAATCAGGAAACCAGTCAACAAGCAGACGAAGAAAAGGTTTGGTAAAAGGAAAACTGTACGGATACATCGGCATGAAGGGTTAACAAGCCACCACATTTAGCTAGAGAATAAAGATGTCGCTTCATGGGCTTTACAAGCACTAACAAGCTGGTTACAACAACTGGATGCTGTTTTCCCAGTCCTGTCTGTTCCACAGGTGACTAAATATGTGTATACATTTTTAATAAATGGGCTGCAATGTGAGGCTCTTTTTGAGCTTTGAAGCCGAAGCTGCAGGTGAACCGTTAGATGATGGAAAAGCATCATTCAGACTTGTGTTTTCAGGCTTTCTTTGGGACTCTGTAATCAGACCGGGTCATTGAGAAGAAGACTTTTCCAGAGTTTGTGCACCACTGCAGTGCTCTCTGAGTCCTTTTAGAGTGGTCCCAATGATGCAGTATCTCTGCACTCAAATCTTTGTGCCTCTGCATGTGACTGGAAAACCTGCAAACCGGAATTCCAATCAGATTCCCAAACCAACCTGTAGGAGCAGCAGCTCTTCCTGATCTCTGAGCTCCTCAGTCTGATGGAGAAACCGGTGTTCAGCTCCCAAACAGTGGCAGCAGCTTCTCCGACATAATTGCTGATGTGTTTCCTCCTCAGCAATGTGCCAAAACACCTGAATCCAGCGTTTCCAGAGGCACTCGGTGCAACAACCCGGCTGCTACTGACCCTCCTTATTCCTGTGGAAGCAGAAACAAAATGAACTAATTAACTGTGACACAGTGTAAGAGATGTATTCCTGTAATGTTTTCTCCAGTTTACTTCCTGAAATTAAACAAATTTGCCGTGTTTTATAAATAAAACGTGTGAAGCGCTTCCAGTTTGTTTGGTTGCTGTCATCATGGGAATGTCTGCTGTGTTGATAGGAGTGGGTGGTCCAGTCTGACATGGTTCCCATAGGATTTAACGGCCTGACGGACAGAACCTGACAACCTCTAGTTAGTTTACAACAAGATCTGTGTGTTTTGCATTTAGCCAAAGGCCACATACCAAGGTGTGTGTGGGTGTGTGTGTGTGTGTGTGTGTGTGTGTGTACTCGCCCATCCAGTATGCATGTGAGCTGTGCAACGTTGTCTAAAGTGGCCCATCGGTACCCGTTCCATCCTTTTTGCTTCTGAATGAAACAGGAATGCAGAGCGAGGCTCAGCTGTCCCTGAAGCTCAGCCTCGGGGGACCATGACCCCTCTGATGTAGGGCTCCAGATCCATGCATGGCATGCCCAGTATGTGCGCTGTAATGATGGATACCTGTTATTCATGAGTGGGCTGCAAGACAATGCAGGACTCTGGATGCAAATATGCACAGGGCGTTCATGCAGGAGGGCGAGATGGAAGTCTTCATGAACTGTGAGCGAGCTCTCTGAGCCAAAGGTCAAGCTACTGATTTGCCTCCCACCTCCTCCATCGCCACGCTTCAGAGGGAGAGTGCTGAGCATATCATGACCTGACAGCCCCATTCACTTCCACTGCCAGGGGTAAACACACAAGATGACCCTACCCCCCTTCACCCTCATGGCCACTCTCCTTCCTGAATGCCCCCTCTTTTCTGAACAAGATGAGAACGAATCTTTTTAGTTTGTCCCCCCACCCCTCGCTCATTTTGTCTTTGCTTCTGTCTTCTCCATGCTCTTTACTCACTTGTTTGTCTCCCCCTGTAACTGGTGGAATCCCAGCTCCATCTACCTAAGTGTCACTCAAGAATGTTCCATCATTTAAATGGGAGGAGGAGGAGGGGGGAGATGCTCTGCTAATATATAACCAATTACACTGTTCACATTTCCTGTGTCTCCTTTGAGCTCCCTGCAGGCTCAAAGTGCCAATCAGGCCTGGAATGCCAGAACATGGCTCTTATTTGCCAGGGGTCAGCGCACCAGTAACCTCACATTCTAAAGGACCATTGTTCCCATGGCCAGAAAACTCAGAGAGGCACACATACACATCCAGGCTGAAATACACACACACACACACACACAAGCCCTGGCCCCTAGAGGCCCCACATCAAGGGCCCGCTGTGTTTAAACAGCATCCGCCTGCACAGCCACCCGCCATGACAGGGATCAAACAAGGTGTGTGTGCATTTAAACGCTGCAGAAATATCTTATTCAGACCAGAGCTCAGCGCTGAGCTCTGTTTCTCTGAAGCTGCTGAAATAATGCAGCAAGGCTCGCCTCTGTGGAACCGAACACACGTCGGATCAGGCTGCAGCTTTCTGTATGTTACAATCCCTCTGAAGAACACACCACTGCTCCTAAACGTGTGTGTGTGTGTCAGGATTTTATAAGCAGTAACACACACCCTCTCTCGCATCTTTACTGCTGATTGCTGTTTAATCTTCCGAGTGTCTCCATAAACATCCAGTAGTGGTAAAATGATCCCTCATTTAGGCAACATTCATCTGTTTTAACACCTTACAAGCTTTCTGCTGCAGCACAGAGATGAGGCGGTTCAGCAACTCTGCTGTAGGTTGTTAAAGTGCCCACTTAGCACTGCGAGCTTTAAACACCAGGATTTTCATCAGTTTGCATAACCTTTCAAAACAAAAGCAGGAAAAACATCCTTACAGCCTGTAGTAAAGTTAGACCAAAGCTCATGCACACATGAGAGTTATTATTATTCCAGTGTGAAATGGGAACTTCACGCGTTTTCTTTGCTCGCTGAAGCGGCTTGTTGCCAGGCGGGCATCTCTTTCTGGACATGCCATCGCCATGAAATGCCAGCTGGCTTGCTTTGTCACGTCTGACCAATCATAGGAGGCCATCGGCTGTTTTCTGCATGACTGAAATGATTTTACAATAAGGCATTAAAACATTCTGGATCTCTTTGTTTAAATCAACGTATGTCGTACCCACAGGTTATAAGGAGATGCTGTAAGAGGCTGCATGCACCTGAGCCATCCTGTGGAGAACAGACACATTAAATATCTCACAGATCTGAAAATGAGGATACGTGTTTGCATGGGAAAGTTTACGTGTAATGCAGCATGGAAAGTGTGTGTCCTGTGTGTGTGCTCGTGTAGGAAGCATAAAGTCTGCTGGACAGTTTGATTTGGGGATAAAATATTGCAAAACTTATGGAAAAACTGTATGTTGACAAAGTCAAGAAACTATGAAGCATTGTGTGCCATCATAAGCAAATTTAGATTACCTGTCCGGAGTGGACCTCTCACCCAATCACAGCTGAGAAAGGCTCAGGTGTCCCCGCCACCCTTAATTGAATTAAGCGGTTAAGAAAATAAGGACTGACTTGATAAGTTATCAGGCTGAAACATGAAAGCTCACAGATTTGCAGGCACATACCTACACAAGCTTCACTCTATAATGACACGTTGGTCATGATACAAATATACATGATACACGTTGGTGTCTGAGGCAAATCTGGGAGAAACTCAATATCACGAGTAAAGTCGGATATTTGTCTTCTGCTCCCCTTTTTAAAAAATAGATTATCTTAAAGGCTCAAATAAAACCATCAGATGGAAAAAAGATATTTTTTCTGTTTGTTCTTGGATGGAGAAAAACAGAAATAAATGCTCTGACTGGGTCTCAAACATTTATGTCACTAAAATGATCACAAATGACTTTGACAGGCAAGTTATTGTACCTGTGATGAGCAGGAGAAGGTGCAGGCTAAATAAAATCACATGTTTGCAAATATTGAGCCATTTAAATAATTCTAAGTCATTAACATCTGATTGCTAAAGTTTACGGTTTGGTTGTAAAACGGTTAAGTGTGAGAAATTCCATCCACTCCAAGCACAAAGCAACACTTCTTATTTAGCTGCTACAGATTTATGTAAAATATACCCGTGGTTGACTTCTTCCGCCCTCTGCCAGTGAATGTGAAGTGCCAAGCTGTCAGGAGACACAGCGTTGGCTCAGAAGGTGAAGAGGAAGGTCAGGAATATAGAAATCTCTACTTTCCTGTAAAAAAAAATGCAGACGATGAGTCTGGAAATGTAAAAATATGTTTTATACATCAGATTGTCCACATGGAAGCTTGTAAACATCATTTTTTAAGCCCCACTGAGACAGACGAGTCTTCACAGGTTGCAGGAAATCTGTTTTATTTCCCTGCAACACGTTTTTCTGTTAAATTCAACTGAAAAACAGTAAATAAAAATAAAAAATAAAAATAATTTTTAACAAATCTGCTTCATTATTACAGCGATCACTATTAGAACCAAGCTATTTTTATTAGATGAAGTGCTCCCTTTACAATGCGGGATTGAACAAACGTTCCTCCTCCTTCCTTTGGCCACCGGAGCCGTGCAGCCTCCTACGTCGCATAAACACATGGAGCAAATGCAGAGAATGTGCAGGCTTTCAGGGATGTTAACAATGATTTCTAAACCACCTTTTCACATTTCTCAATACAAACATGCAAATGCATGCTGTTCACGCACGCACACACAACGTTTCACACAGGTATGCAGTCATGTTAGGAGAAACCTGACCTACCTGATGGATCGAAACTACTCCTACGCGCCTCTGTTAACCCCTCAATGTTCAGCGTGGGAAACAATACTCCGGCATTAGCCGCTAATTCCTGCTCAAATACCTGAGATGGATGGATGGCGGGATGGATAAACTGATAAACGCTGACATGACCCCGAAAGGAGAAAGAACAGAGATAGAGGTTTGTGAAGAAAAAGGAGTGAGAAGGTTGTCAGTGTGCTGTTTTTCATTTGTCCCCCATCTTTTTTTCTTCCTTTTGCCTGACTATAAGAGATATGTGAGGCCAAAGGGCAGACAGCCTTTTCAGACCAACATGATTGCAGCCTTGTTGCAAAAGGCCTTTCATTTAGAAATCTATGACTTCTGCTTGAGGAGAAAGCTGAAGCATTCCCTCTCCCGTCGCTGCTTTTCTCTGCAGCACAAAAACCTCCGCAGATAGAGACCTTGTGCTTCTGAAAAAGGCATTTCAAGACATTTGTGTTTTCAAGGTCCTGCCATGAAAGCCCGTGGGTTTATAGATGTACCAATCCCAACCCAGATGGAGCTGAAGGGATGTTTTTCTTTATATTTTCAAATATTACAAACTGTAAGTGTTGTTTTCTTGTGTTTATCAGTCATTCGTAACTGATTCTGTTAATGCCAGCCACCGTATGCAGAGGGTAGGTCAGATCCCGTGTCATACTTCAGCCTTGGCTCTGCACAGGCTGCTCTGTTATTCTGGCCTCAAGCATTTGGAGGTTATGTAGCTCAGGTCAATACCATGTGCGTGTGACCAGTGTACCGCAGGGTGATGTCACAAGGCTTGTGAAAGTCCTCTTTGATGTCAGCAATCAGACGGTTAGACCTCAGTTCCTCAGCACACGAGTTGCTAAGTTACCACATGTAAAACATTTGTTGTCTGGATCCTTATCAGCGACATGGTGCCACACAGCAAACGAAAAGCGCTCGTGCTCACGTCACATAAACGTGCTTGCAGCGTGGTCCTGTCCGGTAAGTGTGAGGGTAGGAGCAAGTCACAGGAAGCTAAAGGTCTTTCCTTGTTTTGGGTTTCTTTTCACACAGTAAGACTTGGGATTATAAAATCAGACCAAGCTGCTGCATTTAAGCAGAAAATTAGGGTTTTAAACTCTCTTTTGCACTTATTAAAGCTCTTTTTTCCCACATTAGGCCGGGCTTTAAAGTGCCTGTGTGCTTGGTGGCCTGAATGTAGCGTGATGTAGGCCACTCAGATAAGGTGAAGACAGGAAGACTGGGTGGGGGTTTATCACCTGTGTGCCCTTTCATACACTTTCCCTGGAGGCAGTTCAAAGCTGCCAGCCGACTCCGGGGACTGCGCTGCTGCTGTGGCGGCAGGCAGACGCTTAAGCCAGAGGCTTGCACTTCTGCCCTGTCACGAACTTGGAAAGCCTCCCAACAGTTGTGTAACAACGCCTGTAAGTCACACACACAGAGGGCGAACTGCAGGAGAGCCCTGCGTGCTTTGGCAACCTGACTTCATTCAGCTACAGGTGTTCAGTTTCTATGTCAGGGATTTCCCTCATTTCCAACCAGGTCAGAGCACTTCACCTGTCAGATCAGCTATGCTGCTGTCGGGATTGTTGGTTGGGATTAGAAATAGAATCTGGTTCTATTCTCATTCAGCGTGTGCATAAACTGCGCTGTGGATTTCACCGGGAACCCCCTAAAATAGAATTTAAGAGCTTTTTTGGAAGTGAGCGATAGATTTCAGCCTATCAGCGTCTGCTCGCTGTACCTGTGAGCCATTGGTTTCAGTGACACAGTTTAGGTTATAGGGAAAGTAATAGCTTTAGTAGGAGATAATGATGCTTTTCTTTCCCCTGTCAGCTCTGATAATCCATCTTAAACCTCATTGTGTGCCCTCTCTGACAGTAACATCAGCGTTCCTGCACAGCAGGACCGGAAAACACTGTGTGTAGCATCACACACACACTCTGTGTGAGGCAGCTTAACCATTATGAAAAACCTTTTTATAGTTTAGAAATTGAATTTAATGATTCTACAATATTTCAGGCTCTTTGGAAAGGGAATGTCTGTAAGGTTTTAGCAGTTTTTACATAACAGGAATGTGTGAGCTGTCATTCTAGTTCTGGCTAATAGACAGTCAGCTGTTTGTTAGAACATTTGTTCATAAAAAGAATAAAAAGCAAAAAAAGGGGGATGAATGGATGAAATAATCACACAATCTAGAAGCTGTTGCCATTAGAAAGCAAAGATGTCTCTCGGGTAGAGGATTTCTCTGGGTTTTATTTAAAGTGATGAGATGGAGGGTTGTAACCTGAACCAAAGCTTGCCTGCACACCCTGCAATGTTGCATGGCTGCATCATATCATGTGAAGAGTGAAGCTGCAAAAGATTTGATTTGCTTACATCTTTATGCTCGTCAGGAATCCAGGGATGAAATCTCCATCAGCTTCTACCGTTACTGACCATAAAACATCACTGACAGCATGTTGAGGGTCATTTTGCTCAGTTTCACATTTGTTGGGACTAAATTGTGCTACTGCCACGGTGAAAAGGAGGTGGAGTGATACGGTTTTCTGTACCATCTGACCCAGTTCCGGGTCACAGAGAGAAGCCGGAGTGTATCCCAGCAATTAGCAGGCAAGAGACAGGTCCACCTGGACAGGTCACCGATCCATCACTAGAGCCGTTGCCCTGCAGGTTTTCAGCATATCCCAACACACCTGACTCAAATGAATCAGCAATAGTCGTGTGAGCAGCTCTGTGGTCGTGTGAGCAGCTCGATGGATGTGTGAGCAGCTCGGCGGACGTGTGAGCAGCTCGGCGGACGTGTGAGCAGCTCAATGGACGTGTGAGCAGCTCGATGGACGTGTGAGCATCTCTGCAGACGTGTGAGCAGCTCGGCGGACGTGTGAGCAGCTCGATGGACGTGTGAGCAGCTCGATGGACGTGTGAGCATCTCTGCAGACGTGTGAGCAGCTCAATGGACGTGTGAGCAGCTCGATGGACGTGTGAGCATCTCTGCAGACGTGTGAGCAGCTCAATGAACGTGTGAGCAACTCAATGAACGTGTGAGCAGCTCGACGGACGTGTGAGCAGCTCGGCGGACGTGTGAGCAGCTCAATGAACGTGTGAGCAGCTCGGTGGTCGTGTGAGCAGCTTGAGGAACGTGTGAGCAGCTCTGTGGACGTGTGAGCAGCTTGAGGAACGTGTGAGCAGCTTGAGGGACGTGTGAGCAGCTCTGTGGACGTGTGAGCAGCTCGGTGGTCGTGTGAGCAGCTCGGTGGTCGTGTGAGCAGCTTGATGGATGTGTGAGCAGCTCGATGGACGTGTGAGCAGCTCTGTGGTCGTGTGAGCAGCTCGATGGACGTGTGAGCAGCTCTGTGGACGTGTGAGCAGCTCTGTGGACATGTGAGCAGCTCGGTGGTCGTGTGAGCAGCTCGGTGGTCGTGTGAGCAGCTCGATGGATGTGTGAGCAGCTCTGTGGACGTGTGAGCAGCTCAATGGTCGTGTGAGCAGCTCTGTGGACGTGTGAGCAGCTCGGTGGTCGTGTGAGCAGCTCGAGGGACGTGTGAGCAGCTTGAGGAACGTGTGAGCAGCTCGATGGATGTGTGAGCAGCTCTGTGGACGTGTGAGCAGCTCTGTGGTCGTGTGAGCAGCTCGAGGGACATGTGAGCAGCTCGGTGGTCGTGTGAGCAGCTCGGTGGACGTGTGAGCAGCTCTGTGGACGTGTGAGCAGCTTGAGGAACGTGTGAGCAGCTCTGTGGACGTGTGAGCAGCTCGAGGAACGTGTGAGCAGCTCGGTGGTCGTGTGAGCAGCTCGGTGGACGTGTGAGCAGCTTGAGGAACGTGTGAGCAGCTCTGTGGACGTGTGAGCAGCTCTGTGGACGTGTGAGCAGCTCTGTGGACGTGTGAGCAGCTCTGTGGACGTGTGAGCAGCTTGAGGAACGTGTGAGCAGCTCGATGGACGTGTGAGCAGCTTGAGGGACGTATGAGCAGCTTGAGGAACGTGTGAGCAGCTCGATGGACGTGTGAGCAGCTTGAGGAACGTGTGAGCAGCTCGGTGGTCGTGTGAGCAGCTTGAGGAACGTGTGAGCAGCTTGAGGAACGTGTGAGCAGCTCGATGGACGTGTGAGCAGCTCAATGCACGTGTGAGCAGCTCGGTGGTCGTGTGAACAGCTCGGTGGTCGTGTGAACAGCTTGAGGAACGTGTGAGCAGCTTGATGGACGTGTGAGCAGCTCGGTGGTCGTGTGAGCAGCTCGGTGGTCATGTGAGCAGCTCGAGGGACGTGTGAGCAGCTTGAGGAACGTGTGAGCAGCTTGAGGAACGTGTGAGCAGCTTGAGGAACGTGTGAGCAGCTTGAGGAACTTGTGAGCAGCTCGATGGACGTGTGAGCAGCTCTGTGGACGTGTGAGCAGCTCGGTGGTTATGTGAGCAGCTCGGTGGTCATGTGAGCAGCTCGAGGGACGTGTGAGCAGTTTAAGGAACGTATGAGCAGCTTGAGGAACGTGTGAGCAGCTCGATGGACATGTGAGCAGCTTGAGGAACGTGTGAGCAGCTTGAGGAACGTGTGAGCAGCTCGATGGACGTGTGAGCAGCTCTGTGGACGTGTGAGCAGCTCGGTGGTCGTGTGAGCAGCTCGGTGGTCGTGTGAGCAGCTTGAGGGACGTGTGAGCAGCTTGAGGAACGTGTGAGCAGCTCGACGGATGTGTGAGCAGCTCGACGGATGTGTGAGCAGCTCGACGGACGTGTGAGCAGCTCGGTGGTCGTGTGAGCAGCTCGAGGGACGTGTGAGCAGCTCGGTGGTCGTGTGAGCAGCTTGAGGAACGTGTGAGCAGCTCGACAGACGTGTGAGCAGCTTGACGGACGTGTGAGCAGCTCGGCGGACGTGTGAGCAACTCGAGGGACGTGTTAGCAGCTCCAGGGACGTGTGAGCAGCTCGATGGACGTGTGAGCAGCTCAATGGACGTGTGAGCAGCTCGGTGGTAGTTGCACAGCAGATTCTGCTCGGCTATCCCTTCAGGGCATTTGCTTCCTCACTGGGCTTGACTTTGACTGACAGCTATCACTACAGGAAGCCATAAGTTAGAGTGTTGTTGTTGTACCTGTGCTATAAATGAAGCTGCAGCTTTTGCAGGGTTTTCATCAGTGATTTAACTTTTTGCTGCATTTGACATAAATCTGATGCTCTAATTATGCTAATTGTACAAGTGTTGTTATTTAATGGTGACTATTCTTAACCTGTCCTTGGGTAAAAGTTCAAATCCAAATTATTTCACTTTACAAGTCAAGTATGGTGCACTGAGCCTCTGTTCTCTGCTCTCATCTACTGTTCCTCCTCTATTCATTTAATATAATATTCTAAA
>JBAMHV010000013.1:2253805-2264670 GCA_037177535.1 Pseudomugil gertrudae
AGGACCCGGCCCTGGAATGGCTGCAGGACCCGGCCCTGGAATGGCTGCAGGACCCGGCCCTGGAATGGCTGCAGGACACGGCCCTGGAATGGCTGCAGGACCCGGCCCTGGATTGGCTGCAGGACCCGGCCCTGGAATGGCTGCAGGACCCGGTCCTGGAATGGCTGCAGGACCCGGTCCTGGAGGGACAGCTTAATGCAATGGAGATCCTAAAGTGTGATCCTAGAGATGAATGCCTGAATAACTTCTAAATATGATGGAAAATTCACATTCTCATCAACACAGTGAGGAAAAGAGGCTTCTGCAAGTGCCACACAAAAGAAACAGGATTATTACTGAAAACATCAAAAGTTCCCTGTGGGAAGAGGTTTTCTCTTAGATTATTATTTTATTGTTAGATTAAATTATGTTCAGCTGAGGGTGTGTCTGTCTCCCGCCTTCTGCTGGTTAGGTTTAGGCATTTAAAATGATGCAGTTATTGTCAGGAAAGCACTGTGAAATATTACCATGCTGTTTATAATGTTTCCTGATTTACCTTGTTAATATGAATTTCTGCATGCAGTAGGTGTTTCTCCATCAGGAAACTTTACAGCTCCTATATGATGCCGTTTCTTCTGCACATTTATGATAATGTTATGCATTTTGCTACATGCATCATAGAACTGGGAACGGCTTACTGTGGCTTGCTCCCAGTTCCTCACGCTTATCCGCCCGCACTGAGCAGTCAGAGGCTCCTCCCATTTCCCCGCCCAACTCATGACGTCAGGTCAGGTGGGGCAGGGGAGTCTCCACCATGCCGTGTCAGAGTGGGGGTCAGGTGTTTACTTTGCCTAGGCCACACTACGCTGGTACCCAGCTCAGGGGGGATCCAGGTGAGAGATATAATCCCTTCAGCGTGTCCTGGGTCTTCCCCTGCAGGAACACCTCACCATGGAGGCTGTCATAAATCCTGGGGATGAGCAAACATGGAGGAGATGTGTGGACCCACGGCAGGCAGGAGACAGAGCCAGAAGGACGGAGATGAGGATTTTTATTTTAACTTAAATGGAGAAACCAGCAACAGAAATAAGACTACTAAAGAACTACTAATGAACCACACTGAACTGAAAACCCAGGAAATACTAACTAAACCAAATAAGATACAGGTGTAAATAATGAACTAAGGGCAGGTGAAACTAATTAAACATAACGAGTGAAGATGAAACACTTTTGACAAAACAGGAACATAACAAAAAAAAAACAGGAAACTAAACAAACCAAACTCAAACACAAACCCTGACAGAGGCGTCCAGGTGTTCTTGCAGGGGGGATCCCAGGCCAGGTGAGAGATATAATCCCTCCAGCGTGTCCTGGGTCTTCCTGGGGTCTCCCCCTGCAGGAACACCTCACCATGAAGCCAGATGTCCGGCCACCTCATCTGGCGCCTCTCGACACTCATTTGTTGAAGCATAACAACTCTAAAGGTTTCTAACTCTGAGTTTTATTTCCAGAAATTTTTAGGATTTTTTTTTTAATCTTGAATTCTAATTTGCAGTAAACAAGAAGAGAACAAAAATAAATCAACTACTAATGTGCTTGTCAACACACCTGATGGTTCTTTGTAATCTACATAAAGAAATGTGATTTATTAACTCTGAATCTGACTGCTGGGGAAATTTTAAGCTTATTAACTCCTCATGAACGTCGTTCGGTCTCTGAGTGTGAGAAAAGCTTGTTTATGAGCAGCATTTTAATGCTCTGAGAACATGAGGAGCTGGATGCTATACTGACCGCTTTAGCTCAGTCGTACGATGACACTTGTATTTGGGAATTTCTGCTCTTCTCTTCAATGAAACGTTTGGAGGCACATTTAGCAAGCTCATTAAGTGTGTTCATCAAGCATTCATGAATCGCAGCAAGAAAAGCCATTTGGAGGAGCAAATAAAATCCATCAAGATGAAAGAGAAAAAAAAAGCCGTTTACAGACGTGCACAGCAGGTTTGTGCTCGGCTGCGACTGAGTGACAAACCGCTGAGCATCAGTCATCACAGAATCATTGTAGAGATGCAGCATCATCATTCAGGTGAACGAATCGTCACAGATCAAATTCTTACAGATAAAGAGGGTATCAGTAATAAATCCACCAAACTAAATCTAGTTTTAGTTCAGATTCAATTTAATCCAGACAGAACAAACAAAACATTATAATGATGAAGCTTTGTTACTGAAATGTTTCAGGATTTATTTCCTGCTTTCACCTGACCTGTACGTCTCTTTTTGCTTGTAAACAGACTGAAATGAACAAATAAACAAAACAAAATAAACAAACCTGCATTACAGCAGCAGAATGATGGTGTGATGGGCAGCTTATCGTTTCCAGCATCAGCGGGAGCTTTAAGGATACGAAGGGCACTGGAGCATAAAGCTCCCGGTGAAACGTAGACATTAGTTTCTGTTACACCGAGAAATACACAGAACCTGAATGCTGCAAAAAAGAAAGGGGTGCTCCTTTTGTCTGCAGCAAGAACCGAAACCCAAAAACATTTTCATGATACTGATAAGAGATAAAGAATGAAATGTAAGAAGCCGTGTGGCAACATGGCGGCCAGGTCATCATTCTGCTGTCAGACAGGTTAAAAATGATGGCTGCAAAGGTTTTACGCTGTCAGGTGGTTTTTCAGACGGTTTGACATAGAAGTTTACCTCTTTTACGCCTCCCCGATGTAACTGGGGGGAAGGCAGAGTTTTACCGTCCATCACAAAGAGAAATGAAGGAGAAAATAGAAAACCCCAAAATAACGCTACATGGTGACGTGGCAAAAAAAAGTTTTTAAAAGTGATGCTTCCCCACAAGTCAGCATAGTTAGTCACAAGCGAGTCAGTCACAAGTTAGCATAGTTAGCATAAAGCTAACGTTTTATCTGTTGCTCGTTACTCATATGAATGTAGAAGCTTATGTGCTTTCAGTTGCTTATA
This sequence comes from Pseudomugil gertrudae, assembly GCA_037177535.1. Classification (NCBI taxonomy): domain Eukaryota; kingdom Metazoa; phylum Chordata; class Actinopteri; order Atheriniformes; family Pseudomugilidae; genus Pseudomugil; species Pseudomugil gertrudae. The sequence goes on from JBAMHV010000013.1 coordinate 2,256,761, forward strand.
AAGTCACTGCAAATGCAGCTGAATAAACCTTCCCACCAGGTTTTATTACTGCAGGTCGATATTTACTGCAGAAAGCGACTGAAAGCACGTAAACACTTCCAGCTGTGAAGTATAAGCACATTTCTGTTATATGTGAACTCATTGGACAGAAGGTCATCCATGAGTTTGTCCTGCACACAGGACAGCGAATCAAACTGCTTCCACACAGCGACGTGTTGTTGAGGCTTTTAGACGCACAGCCGCTGCCGTTGTATCTGTTTGATACATGATTTTATGTTCAAATTCTTACATAACAAATCGTTATTTAATAAACGTAAAAGCTGGTTTTTATGTTAGTTTAGTGCTGAATTACAAAGCTGGGCCTGATGACAGAATAAAAGAAGGAGAGTAAAGTGTAGATACAGAGAATGTGCAATGAGGAGCTGCTGCAGAGTGAAGAGGAGACGAGCTGCAGGGAAACACAGTGTAGTAGTTACAGGAAGGATCCCAAACAGCAAAGTGATGAAATAAAATCCTAAAAACAGAGATCCATCAGGAGATAAGTAAAAAGGTCCACACCGCTGCTTCCTGTAAAGCATTTGTTTGCACTTTGTTCATCACTGCAGAGCTGCTAACATCCAAAATAAATGGTTCCCCCACCCACCCCTCTTTCCTACGAAGCGAGCCGTGACAATGAAAGTCACTGGTGACAACCTTTTTACCACAATCACACGTTAAACACAGAGGAATCAAAGCTTTACAACTGTCAGTGTTCAGCTGAATGAGACAGGCTTGGGAAAATGTGTCCATCTAGCGCCCCGCTTCGCTGCTCATTCCTCAAGGGCAGCAGCACTCGAGCGGCCCTGCTAGGTGTGATTACTGCAGAGCTCAAACAAGAGATGGAGAATAAAACAAAAGATGCACAAATACATGCTACTGGAGGCTCTGTCAAAAAGCTACTGCACACTCCTACACAGTACCGCCCACACACATGCACGCATTCAGATGGTAGCACACAAAGAAACACACACACACACAGAGAAACACAATGGCCTGGAGGCTTCTTTTGAAAATGTGAGAGGATTTTTTCTTCCTAACCTTCCCTTCAGTGGAACCATATGGGGAACGGGAAGAGAACGAGCGCAGCAGAGGTGCAGGTTATCTTCATATTTATTCATCAGGGTTCATCTGTCTCCCTGCAGACAGAGCTGCATGAGAACATTAGATGCTGGGTAGGATTGCTATTCTCAGCTTCAGACTCCTCAGAGCCGGAGGTGCTGAGAGATTCAAAAGGCTACTCGCAGATCCGTGATGAGATAAACCGGAAAGATGTGAGACTACAGTCAGTCTGCATCATTTAACTCTGTAGCTATTCATCCTGCCATTATTTGCTTTAACACATCTCAGACTCAAAAAAACCCCACATTATGTGGAACTCTAGGTTTTTAGCATTTTGTGGCTCTGAACATATGCCCCCCATAAATGTGTGTGCCCCCCTCATTCACACAGACTCTATATATACATGGCATGGATGTGTGTCTGTGTGGGACTGGAGCAGAGGCTAAGGTGAAATCTGCGTTCACCAGGCTGAGTGGATGGATGGGGAACATCCGCATTAGTCGTGACTGCTCAGGCATCTGTAGGAGGATCTGACGAGCACTCGCTGCTCCCTTATATAACGCACTGGAGTACATCGAGCACTGATTACAAGGCCACAGGTCAGCTCTCTCAACACCTCTGCAATAATGTGTGAGCATGTTTTTGTGGGTTTGTAAGATTTAGGATTATGTAATTTTTAGTGTGGGTGTGGTTAATGAGCAAATAGCAACTGCACGTGCACATTAGCCGAGAAAGGAAAACAATGTGTAGAAGTAACCAATAAGTGCAAATACATCGATTTATACCAACAGTCAAACAATAAGTTCAAAGTTCAACTGCAGAATTAACCTCAGTTTTTTATTCATAAAAATGTTCTGATACACCGACGGGCCACTTCACTGGGTATACCTCGATCGTTTCAGCTGCCTCCAGATCTGCCTTAAAGATTCAACAGGAGACATTGTTCCATGTTGACACGAAGCTGCTGCACATCCATGATGAGACCTGTTCCTCCTCATCGCTGCTTTATTCAACTGAGATCTTCTGTTTCACTTTTAAAGCAGATATATGATGCTTTTAAATGCTTTTAACATGTAAAATATTCATTTAATTCAATTCAAGGAAGTTTATTTTTCTCACATGGGTATGCACAAGTAGTTTTTTTAGATAATACAAAGCAAAACAAAAAAAAACACATAAATTGTGCCATAATGCATGAAAAAAGGAACAGGAAGATGAAAAACTTATAGTACCTGCCCATTTAAACACACTAATACATGGTTTATCTAAACTTAAATAAAATACATTCATATATCACTGAGTTCTTATTTAACCCCATTTTTAAGCTTCATCGCTCACATAGACATATATACATCACAATGTTTCTGTCCTATATTTATGTAAAATATGCTTTTTCCAAATGTTTTTACGTTTTATAAGACTTGTTCCACAGTTTAACTCCTACAGTTACTAATATTTTGTTTGTGTTCTTACCACAGAATTTATTAGCATGCCTGTACCTGGTTAGGGCTCTGGCCTCACAGCAAAAGGTCGCTGGTTCAAGCCTAGGTTAATAGCTATAGTTAAAATGGCTGCTTATCATATGTAAGTCGCTTTGGATAAAAGTGTCTGTCACATGATGTAGAACCATAGAACTATTTGTACAGCTTACTCTCATGGCGGGTTGCAGGTAGATGGAACCATCTAGCAAGCGTCAGGCGAGAGGCAGGTACACCCTGGACAGGTGTCCATCACAGGACCAACACAAAGAGACAAACACATAATGGTGTACTGCAATATGTATATGCTTACTCTGTAATTACACCTTCTCACAGTGAATGTACCAAGTGCCATAGTGGCATTTTAATTAGTGTGAACACACACACATATTGGTTAAATGTGGCTTAAATTTAAAACTTTTAAAAAGGTTTAAAGTTGTTGCTGTTTTTTGCATAAGCGAGCTTTATAAATGAGACCCCTGGTGACAATGGAGGCCAGTGGAGGATGTGAGCTGTGTGCATCATCCTGCTGGAAGCTTCCATCAGAAGATGCTGCACTGTGCTCATTATGGGATGGACACGATCAGCAGCGATGGGGGGGGGGCACTAAATTTGACACCATAATTTTAATTGAGCTTTTTTTTTAGTCTTTTGATGAAAATAACTAGTCGTTTCAATTCCCTCCATAAAGAAACACAGGTGAATCCCACCTTTCCACACCATAACGGTTGTTCTGATTGGATATCGACACTACTGGGTATTTTTGTTTAGTTTGTATTGGTTAATTTATACGTTTCATCCTCCAGCATGAGTTTTTATTTAGTTATCGTTTCATCTTCGTTGTGAAAAATAATCTGTTGACAAAGATGATGAAAAATATTCAGTGAGTAAAATGAACATTTCTAAAGGGACAAAGTGGAGGAATTATCCTCCCATGCCACCAGCGGCCGCGTTGATCCAGGCAGGATGGATGTTCTCATGATGTTCCCAGCAGGTTCTGGTCCTACCATCTGCATGTGGAGCTGAAATGGAGACTCATCAGACCAGCAGTGTGTTTCCATCTTTATTGTTCACTTCTGGTGAGTGTGTGTGTGACCTGTAGCCTTGGTTTCCTGCTCTTAGCTGCAGAACTCCAACCCGAGGGGGTCTCTGTGGAACATCGGCTTCCAGGTTGGACGTGCATGTTCAGAGATGCTACTCTGCTGGGACCAGTGCTTATCTCTAACCAGTCTACCCATTTCCCTCTGACCTCAGACATTATTTTGGTCCAGACAGCTGCTGCTTGCTGGATATTTTCTCTTTTTCCGGCTTTTCTCTGTAAACCAAAGAGATGGTTGTGGGTAAGAATCTCAGCCTGTCTGGCACCAACATCCATGTCACATAGATTTCCTTTCAACAACGTAATGTTTTCATCACTCTGACACGTAACTGAACTGATGCCACTAAATAAATGAGTTTCAGGTAGCTGTATCCTGCTATGACTCTTTAACCACAGTGGTGTAGAAATGATCACCTTCAGTCAATGGATCTTTTTCCAACCATGAAATGAAAGTAAGCACTGGTCAAAAGAAAAACATCTGTGTGTTAGATCATAAACTCACAGTCTCTCTCCATGTCTGTCTCCCTAAGCATCCTGCTTCTTCTTCTGCTTCTTTCACACCCTTTTTCACAGTAACTGTGCCCAGATGGAGTGTGTGACATGCTCTCAGATGGCCTTCTGTCCGATCAGCCTTCATACACCTCTATCTTTCATCCCTTTACAGACTTACACTTCATTGCTATTTTTCTGACACATTAACACACCAACACATGCAAACTCAGGACACGCTGTACCAAATACAGTTAACACTCCTCGAGACCTTCTTTTGTTACTTCTTTTGAAGTTACTTCTCTCAGTAACTTCAGTTCTTGGAGTCAGGGAACTGGTATTTTCTAGCTGCTTGCATCACTCTGCATTCTGCTAACACATTTGCTGTAATGGTCACAGAACTGGTTTTTCTTTGTGGCAGTGTGTTACTCTGCTGAAACTAGACATTAGAAGATGGTAAACTGTGCTAGTGAAAACATACAGGTGGTCAGCAACAACGCTGTGGCATTTAAACCATGGTTGTTGAAGTGTGTGTCACATAAACGTTCCTCACAGGATTACACCACCAGCAGCAGTCTGGACTGTTGAGTCAAGGCATTTTGGGTCCATTGTTCTGTGCTGTTGATGCCAAATTATTACCGAACCATCTGCTAAACCAAATGCAGCTCCATTTTTTATGTTCAGCTCTTCAGTTTTGGTGCACCCATATTAAATGCTTTATTGGTAAATTTTTTATTGTGTCATTGGAAACATATTTGCCTTCCAAAACAAACCTAAAACAAAACCTTTTCCATTCTGATACCTCTCGTATGCCTCAGAAGTGCTGTGTACTTTCATCAGTTCTTTGGATCTACCGCTATGCAGATGATACGCAGCTGTTCTTGTTGGTCCCATCACATGACCATACATTCTGGATATGACTACCAGATCTTCTACAGAACATCAAGCAGGGTAAACGGTGTGGTCGTCTCAGTTTCTGGTGGTCACATGTGAAGGTGTGTTACAGATGCCACTGGCCTCCTAGCAACCCTTCCCTTATGTAGGGAAGGCGTGCCCTAGTCTGGTCATCAGAAACTACTGTAGCCTGTAGATGTGAGCTTTCTCATTTCCAGGCCTTGCAGAGGTGACTGGCATGCAGATGAGGTATTGTGTGTGATGTAGGGTGTCCTGAGGTGTGCCTGGACTTTGTTGTTTCTGCCATTAGCTCCATACACCTTTGCAAGCCACCAGTTGAGGTATAATGGTTGTTGCCCTGGGTCAGGCTCCTCACATGAAAACCAAACTCAGAACACCTGAACTAGAACTTGATGTCAGCGGGTGCTTAAAGGCCCTGTCCCAACCTTGACCCTTGACCTCACATGTGGTAGCTTCCTCCCTCTGAGTGAATTTCTATCTTCCAGTAGAAGATAGAAGATTCAACCTATGTTGAAAAAATAATTTAAAAATCAGGCAGTATTTGAGTCAGTCTGCCACCACAGACCATGGATACGGCTCATGTCAGCTTCTGCTATGAGCTTCCAGTCAGGGGCAGAGCTAGAGGGGGGCCAGGGGGGCCAAATCTGATTGGACTTTCCAGTTGTCACTTCAGGTGATTGACAGATCACTGCAGGAGTAGTACTAAAACATCTTCCCAGATACACATGTATCACAAGTGTTACCTTAAAGTACCTTACAAAGCCGTTTCCTAAGTCATTTTAAAAAAAATAATTACATTTGACTGCACAATTCTTATACTAAACTGATCCTCCTACTACCAAATCAAACGCCTCACATTGCACCACAAAGCAGCCAACTTACTCTTCTCTTGGGATTCAAGAGAAGAGTAAGTTTCTGATTAATTATAATCGTTAAAACATGGACAACAAAGAATAATTGCATGTTATTTTGCTTTCAATGACAGAACAGAAATAGTTAAAAATGGTGAAATGGACTTAAAGAGGTAGCACAGAATTTGGCAGATTTTCTGTGACACAACCCCTTTTGATGCCTAACTCTAAATTTTTCGTGTATCCTCCCTGAACTGCAAGTTCTGTTCAGCCAGTAAAAAGGAATGCTGTGTTATCTCCTGTTCTCTCTCTTTCATTTCCTCTTTTTGGTGATAATGTCCTGTCACGTTTTCTTACTAAATCAGCCAAGGTATGTGGCCACAAAATGGACGGTGTGTTGATATCTGCTTGCGAGTGTGTGACGCAGTGAGTAAAGTGAAACAGAGGTCCAAATATCAGACAGCATCCTGGAAGTCTTAGGATGCTGCTGTGTAGTGACCGATCCAGAAATGTGCATATTAACCGTCAAACCGTCATCCAAAGATTCAGGAATGTGAAATTTAAGGCTGGAAAGTTAGTATATCTATAAAGGAAATCTTTTAAATGCCAAATAAAGGGCCTTTTACAAGCTGCAAGAAGGGTGCCTTTAACAGAAAAGTCAAATAACTTTTTCATTCTGGAGAAAAACACAAGAAACTACTGATGCAGGCATATACGTTTGCATATATGAGCTCATGTATATGTATATATATGTATATAGTATCAGCACATAATAGGCACATTGGGTATGCCATGTTACTTAAGTATTTATTTATTTTCTATCTTGTGATTTGCATATACATCAATGTACAAATAGTTGTTTTTTTGGTTTTCTATTTCAGTCAGTCAACCCTGTCTGTCATCTGTAAATATGTTTGCAGATGAAAATGTAGTGTACGTCAGCAGTGACAGAAAACCAGGAGCAAACTGTTTACCAACTCATCCACCTTGTTTCCAGACTGTTTAAATCAGCGCAGCTCATCAGCGAGCTGCTTCAGTCATCAGAGCGGCCGCTCTGTTTTCTGCATCCATGAAAAATCAAAGACGAGGTTTTTCTCTCTGAACTTTAGCGGAAGCTCTTGACCTTTGTTCCTGATTCCGGGCTCTGCGGTGCTGCACACGTTTGGCTGATTACTGCATGGGAAAGCAGGTGCGTTGCTGCTCCTAATGAGTTAAAAGCAGCAGCTTTCCTTGCAAAGCACAGACATTTACATATTGTTTAGGTGTAAATTATCCCTGCAGCACAGAACAAAGTGTATACGTCAGTCTGCAAAATGCCCATTTAGGGTGATATTTTTCACATTCTGATGTTTTATTTTTTATGTTTTAAACTGATTTTAATTCTTATGGTTTAGGTATTGTGTAAGCTGACCATGGGTCCTGAAAGGCGCCTAGAAATTGAGGGCCAAATTTACTAAAGGTTTGCGTGCACTAAACTTGTTGCTCACGCTAAAAAAAAGTACAAACTGATCTACTAACAGTGAGCAAAAGGGTTTGCGTCTTTCAAAGGTGCAAAATTGCGCCTCCGTCTGAAATAGTACCTTTGCCTCAATGAATATGTAAATTGGGGCGTTCACACGTAATTCTGCGTGTGGTGGGAGGAAAACATCTAAATATATGATTTTAGCACACGCAAAGTGATTTATCAATCCTGAAAGTAATTTTGCTGATAGAAAATGTGTCTATATTTAACACGTGTCAAAAGGACTGTGCAAACGGTTTGTATGCGTAATTACACACATGGCTGCAGTGATTGTAGCAAGACGAAGACAGGAATCATCAAAGAGAGACATTTTTCAGATGTGTTGACTAAATTTCTAAATGCTATGTCGCGTCGGATTCTTTAAATGAGACCAAACAAGGTTTTTTTTAGCTGGATTCCCCGGTGTTATGGGAGCAATTGACTGCACCCATGTGCAGCTTGTGCGTCCCGCAAACTCT
>JBAMHV010000013.1:2375821-2394015 GCA_037177535.1 Pseudomugil gertrudae
TAGCTGCTGAGGCTGATCCTCCGCCCGATCCGAAGGAGATCCTCTCCACGCCCCGTAGGGGATCCTCCGCCCGATCCGAAGGAGATCCTCTCCACGGCCCGTAGGGGATCCTCCGCCCGATCCAAAGGGGATCCTCTGCCCGATCCAAAGGGGATCCTCTGCCCGATCCAAAGGGGATCCTCCGCCTGCCCCGAACCCGATCCTCCGTCCACCCCGAAGGGGACCCTCCGCCTGCCCCGAACCCGATCCTCCGTCCACCCCGAAAGGGAATCCTCCGCCTGACCTGGAGCGGCTGTGGTCCAGCTTCACCTCCTACACTAAAGTCTTCAGGCTCTTTTCATCAGGACTTTGTTCTTTTGCAGAATCAGCACAGTATTGCTGCTTCTTGATGTGGAATCCATCTCTGTTGTTTCAGAATGTTTTTCCATAATTCCTCATTGTATTTACTGTACAAAAACATCAATATATTTCAGAGTTTCCCTGCTGCAACACACATGTCACACTTAACTAGGCGACTTGTGCAGAGCGTGACTGTAAACTCGACACAAATCTCCTAATTACCCTTTGATTTGAGCCGGGTGTCGCAGCAGGGACACTTGCTGGACTTGTGGGACACTCGAGGACTGTAGTTCCCCACCGCTGGTTTGGGTAAAAGTGGGTTAAACCGAGCCGGGAGCGAAGCCCTTCTTAGACTTTCTACTTTTTATTCATTTTTCTGATGCTCAGTGTTTGTTACAGACAGAAATGGCTCAAAGTTTTACTTTGTTTCCAGTTAAAAGACCTTTTTTCTAAACACCAGCTCTTCTTCTTTCCCAAATTCTCCTTTTCAGATTATTTTTTATCGGGATATTTGTTATATTACAGGTGGGAGTCCATTTAAAAATTACTACAAGAAGAATGGACCCAGAAAAGAAACACACCCAAGGTCACCTTGCCAACTTTGTTCCAGTTATCCCATTTGGAAAAGGGAGGAAATGAGCTGGGAACATTTTCTTTCTGCAAGCTGCAGAGTCTGTGCACAAGTGGGTGCCAACAGTTTGTGAGTTCATCACATCAAATGCAACCAACATGCAGGAAGCTGGGCAACGTTTCAGTCAATCCCATTAAAACAGCAGCTTTTATGTTGCATGTTGGGTAAAACTCACCTTCCAGTAGTCCAGCTGTAAACTGAAGTACCTCTGGTATGCAGATAATGCTGAGATGGAAACCAATGAGAAGAGAGAAGAGACAACATGTAAAACGTTTACAGATACTTTAATGTAGGAAAGCAACACTGTGGTCGCCACAGAAACAGATGTGCATCATTCAAATCACTGTAAATCTGCAGATATTACTGACAAAAATCCAACTGATCCCAATATGAGACGTTCCTGGTGGGACGGCATGAGGGAGGTGTGAAGCTAGCGGAGCCCAAACACTCAGAAATCAATCTTTACACTTATAAACAGCACGTTGGCTGCTTTCATTTCATCGTGTGTGTTTAAACATTATCACAATGACAGATATCTGTCAGCTCCGGTGTTTAAAACAGGGTATTTATTAAAAGAGAAAAGCAGAAACCTTTTGGATAGTCCTCCAACAGGAGGTTGAAGTGGCCGAGCTGGCAGAAAACGTCAGGGTCCACCTTCCCCTCTGCCTTCAGGATGAGGGCGTTGTAGCAGCTAACAGCCTAAACACGAGGAGGGAAAGGAAGAAGAAGAATGTTGAGCCAAATGTTGCTTGCATCACAAACCAACATAAATTATCACGACAGCGCGTCCTCGTGAAACCAGAAGCTTGCTCTGTCCAGCACTTTGCATAGCACCTGCTGACGGCCCAAATATGGACGTTCAGAGTCAACGGCTAAACAAATGAGCCACGATAGGCTGCCAGGGAGAAGCTGGTGTAAGGTGAAAAATGAGACAAAAACACAGGTTTGATACAAAAACAAACACAGATGACTTAATAAGATCTGACTGTTCAACAACGTACGAGTGTTTTCTGTTACCCTGTCTTTAATATGATCCCTGAAACAGGAGAAAGCTCCTGCATTGTTCACAGCTAGGTTGCAGCTGGAAACACAGAATACTTCTTTTACATGAAGCAAAGCAGCACGTTGACCCTCTGAACCCCACACATCTTCTTCCATCACACTGGTTCAGATGAGCTCTACTGACCAATAGGAAGAGCTGCAGTTTAACTCTCATGCAAACAACAAAACCTTTAACTGTGTGCCTACGTAGCGCATCTACTGGCTTCCTGCTCTCCTACACCGCCCGTTTCCCAGCATGATGGGGGGAAACGAAGCACCCTCCTGAAGCGTGCTAAATATCCACTCATGTCTGGAAGTGCCCGGGTAAACGGGTCAGATTAGCAGGGCGGTTAGCATCAAAAGCTAACATAAAAAAAAGAGCATTTTGCAGCAATGAGAGGTTTTGTTCTGTGTTACAAAGCACGAGCAGAGCACTCCATCTGATGATGGGATGTACAGCCGAGTTTAAAAGTAATTTCAGAGGGTACTGGAGAAAACGGCCAGACATTTATCCACATGGTGATTCTGTTATGCCTTTCTACCTTAAAACTTAGATTCAAACAGTGATGTTGCTCTTTACTTGTGCGACTCCATCCATGGCATTAGCATAAACCGATCCTGATCTTTAGCTTTCATTTGACTTCATCCTCCAGGGCTACGGTAGGTATGCAAGTATTTAGATTTTTATTGAACCGTCTTTAGAAAAAGTCCTGATGTATCATTTCTCTCTGTTGCATTGCTAACTGATACTTTGATGCACCATCATATTACAAAAACATGACAAGATCTGGTGAGATACAAACACACTAATCTCAGGTTTATAAAAAAATACACCAGTGCATGCTCTGTGGTTGCAGAATAATCACAGAACAGGAATTCATGCTTTACAGATATTAGTGTCCCCTTATAATAACAAGAATATTTTATGTAGTATAATATATTTATTTATTTTACTTATAATAAACATATCTGTCCACCAGAGAGTGGGATACAGTTATATGCTGCATCTAATCTTATTTGGGAACCCAGAGACATTAACGCTTTGGTTTAAAAGAAAGAAGAGCTGCCACCAAGACATTTCTGTCTGTCTGAATAAAACTAATGTTATTCTTATGTAAAATGATGAGCAGAAACCTTTGTGATTATATGAAAACATAGCCAGGATGTGCTGGGTTCCTTTAAAAGTCATTCATAAAAATGTAATCTCAGTATGATGTCTCCACAATTTCAGGAATTAGGACATCGTTCTTCCACTTGTGCTTCACACTTACAAAGAGACTTCACATGTGTGTTTAAAATGTAAAGCTGCATGGCCCAAAAAGGCATCTAGTTAATGGTTTTAACATGTAAAATGGTTCAATGTGCTGCAGTTTGAGATGTTAAGAAGGAGAAGTCACCTACAAACACAAGTTTCTTTAATGAGGTAGGTAGGCTTCTCTGGATGTCCAGGTACTGGCAGAAGAATGAGGACAACAGATATAATAATAATAATAATAATAATAATAATAATAATAATAATAATGTGAGAGAACATCCCAACAGAACAATGATCTAAGCTACATTTAGAGCAAGAAACCCAGAAGCCACATGTTGAAGAAACACATGAAGCACAGGTATCCTAACCTGGGCTGCAAATGCTTAGTTTGTATTATGGATATCAAGCACCGCACATCTGCTGTAGTGGATGCCTCAGACTAACGCTGCAATCGGTCATCTTTGTTATAAACACTGAACGCCTTCGTCGTGATTATCTCTCATGCGGATAGAGGTTAGCCTAGCCACTACTGCTAGCTAGCTAGCAAACCTTTTCTGTGTATTTTCTTCCCACCCCCGCCATCTTGGTCCAAGCCAAGCAGCCATTATTTCTCAAGCTTAAAATCAAACCAACTATTTGTTTTTGCTCGATAAGGTCACCTGGGACGTGTGTAAATGTGTACAGGTGGGAGTGTAGAAGGGTGTAAACCGCTGGACTGTTAGCCGCTACATGCTACCTGAGCGAGCTGACGCACAACCCAAACTGTCTGTCGCTCATCGGGGATGGGACGGGTTGTTTAGGATGACCGGGATTTTTTGTTAACGTTTTTACTAACAAACACCAACAAAAGGAGTGTTTAGCTGTGTAGTTTACTGACACAATTCTGCGTGATGAGCATACAACTTAGATAGCAAGATCCTTTAATCCATCAGTGCGCGTGCTTGGCTACATAGCCTAATGTACGCAGAAAAGTAACAACATATGTAATATTAATGAGCCCACACATGTTAATAGTGGTTACGGGCATGTTTGCCGGAATTAGTACGCTTCAAGTGTCGATAAAATGTTATCGCGTAGCCGATGACACCTCCAGCAGGGCGGAGATGGCTGCACAACACCGTGTCCCATTAAAGCGTGTTTATAAGAATATACGTGCAAGTTGTTTTTCTGTGCGCTTCACACTTTGCATCTGCAGCTTGTTCTGAAATAATCCATAAGTGAGGTGGAGGGCTTCACACACAATCCCTGTCTCAGCTTCAAACTTGGGTAAATGGAAGCTAAGCTAGTAAAACACAGGAGTAGCGTTGGAAGGTGTGTAGCGCTTATTTCAGGTGGGATATGCACTCATCGGAGGAGATAACGGGCAGAGGCGGCTGTGATCCTGTTCAGTAGCATACCTTTAACAGCAAGGCCTTCGTTCTGGCGCCATCTTCTTGAAGCCCATGAAATCCAAACAGTGAACTGCAAGTAAAGGACAGACAACACAGGCGGTTCCGTGTTACTTCAGGGGGGCAATCATTTCTGTTGCTTTAAACTGCGCCAAGGAAAAGATTAAATTGCACAAAAGAAGCGGCTGTGTCTGTTCATACGGCATACAAACTAACCTGTCAATTCCGACCAGGCGCTCTTTCTCTTGCGCCGTTAGCTTCGGAAAGTCCTCTTCGATTTCAGTCGCTGTTGCCGACGCCATTTTCTCCTCGTCATTACCAGCAACGCCGAGACTCCGGACAGCAGCAGAGGCAGCGGTGGTGAGTGACACTCCGCACGATTTCATGGATAAGGAGGGCGATATCAGCGGGACCGAGCAACTCCGGCAGGACGCAGAAACAACGGAACCGTTGCACACCTATCCAGGATTAAAACGGGGCGTAGCGTAATTCTTTCCAAATCCTCAAGGAAAAGATCCTTTCAAGTTCCCCTTCACATTCCTCATTGTACATCAAAACACGGCGTGTATTCCAGTTCCGATTTATGCATGAAGTTGATGTAATGTTGGCTTGTAGGAGAGAGTGTTATTTGGTAATATAGCAAACTTCCCCAACCAGCGGCTCAAAGTTGTTGTAATTGTGTCACAGGCAAACGCACGCCGCCACCGTCGGCACGCCCTCTGCTCAGTCTGACCAATCAACGCTCGTCCTTTGTCGTCACATGACTGCTTCCAGTTGATTTGCTGCGAACATGCGGACGAGTACGCGCACGCACACATTCAATGTGCTTTTTAAGCCCCGCCCCTATCTTGTAATTGGCTCTTTACGTTATATTATGATTACGTAACCGTATATTTGCGGAAACCCTATTGGTTGAAAGACTTGTCACTTCTGTCAAGGATATTTGTTGCAACGTCGCACATGGATGTCTTGGTTTATGGATAGTAATCCATGTAGTAATAAATATGAGTATAAATATCTAAACACACTTCATAGATAACAAATATTATGAAAAGAAAACACTTCAACAAATAAGACCAATAACCGTCATATCATATATAATTTTACATGCACTGCCAGCTCACATAATAGCTTTATTTTGAATGTTTTCTTCAGTTAATGATATAAAAATGTCTCCATACTTGCACACTTGATTAAACGAATGGCTCTGCAGCAATGCAAAGAACTTCATAAGTAACTTAAACACAATCAGGTGTGATGGTGTAGAAAAACATACAGGAAAGGGTTCTCCAGAGATACTGCATATTTTAGATCAGGGGTAGATAACATGGGCCCTGCAGGTTTTAGATGTTGCCCTGCCTCATCAGAAATGGTCTCCATGGGAGATAAGAGAGAGAGAGAAAAAGACTTGGACTGATCTGCAGCTACATGTCTGATGGGGGAATGGATCCTCCCCACATATATCTGAAGCAGTGTGGGATCATCTGGACAGAGAGCAGAACAAAAGGCTGAAAACATCCAAAGAAAGGGAGCTTGGAGAACAAAGAATGGACCATAAAGCTTGTTTGAGAGGATTCAGACTTCATACTAGCCTTGCACTGATCTTAAACATTGTGTTTACGTCATTCTGGCATGTTTAATACATGCTTGCGCGTGTTTCCTGCGACTCCATGCTTCTGCAGTTCTGTGTTTAAATAAAAAAAGCCATCATAAAAAAAGGATGTCGGTCTTTCTCGGTGATAAAGTGGCCAGACAGGCACACAGTGTGTGTTATGCAAATGAGGGGGCGCGTGCAGGCATCCGAGGACGGACCTGCGCACTCCAAAATGGCGAACAGCAACAAGGGTAAGCAGGCCGGGACACAAAAAGCGTCTTTAAACACGTCTGGAGCATTAGCTGTGTTTTTCAACTTTAATTTCACACGTCTGAATCCGCACATCTCTGTTTCTGTTGCTACAAAAACACACAAGTCTGTAAACTTTCCGATGTTAGCTTCGGCTATCTGCAGCTAACTTCTAATCCTGATAACTTCTAAGTTTCAAAAGCAGCGACTAAGTATCTGTTGGGTTTCTCTTTAGTCTTGCCTTAAAAAAAATAGCATTTAATTTATGCAATTTACCACTTATTACTACATAAGTAGGTCTTAAAGACTTGCGTTAGCTTTGCTACTGCGGTTAAATCTTGACTTTGTGTAGCCGCTCGCATGCTAACAGTTAGTTTGTCTCTTTACAGATCTGGAAGAGGAGCTTTACGACAAGGTCGTAGATCTGACAGAATACGCCAAACGCCAGCGATGGTGGAACCGCCTGTTTGGGAAACACTCTGGTCCTGTAGCAGAGAAATACAACGTGGCCACGCAGATTGCCATCGGAGGAGTGAGCGGATGGTCAGTGTTCACCATGCTAATGCACCATGCTATGTTAAAGTCTACACTCCGTTATCTATGGGGGAAATGTGTTCAGCACAGTTCGTCTAAACTGTTTATTAGCCTTTATTAGTTCCGTATCTCTCCTGACTCGCTTTGCATCCTGCTGTATGGCTTCCATCCTTCCCTCTGTTGCCAGGCAGCAGGGCGCCTCACATCATGGACCAGTTCTGAAACACCTCTGGAGACAGACATGTATAATGGCCTCCACTTGTCACACACACAAGCGAAACACTCTGACAGAGACGCCAAGCAGCTACAACCCACGTTGATACAAACTGGGATTTGTTTGTCTCTCATTGTGTGCAGGTTGTGCATCATGTTGTCCTTTTTGCTCCGATTTGTGGGATAGTTTTTCACTGTTTGTCTTTTCATCCAGCATCATTGTAGTCAAGCTGGTGATTTTCCGCTATGATTGCTGTTTAGCGCAATCTGGAAATGTACCATTTCTTTCTGGTAATTTTGTGCCCCAGTTTTACATTTTCACACTACAGGTATGCTTAATTTGCAAAGGTACATCAGGTCCGTTTGCACCTCACCACGTTCAGAAACATTTAGGACGGTCTCCATTTGTATAAAAGTGGAACCAATGTACCCAGCTTTAAGGTGCTTGCAGACTGTTTTACAAGCTGCGTTATGCCAAACATGCATTGTGCCACCAGAACTTCCTGCTGTCGTGTCCAATCTGATACTTTCACAATAAGAGAATGGAAATAATAAAAAAAATAAGAGCCTCTGCTGATATAATACAGCAGAAAAACTTTTTGCCTTTAGGTTTTTGGGTTGGGTTTTGTTAGATTTTCACAGCTGTGAAAGTGAGACATTGCTCAGCACTCCATGTCACATTGGTGTGTGTGTGGATGCTGGTTCCAGCAGCCGACACACTGACCACTTCAGTTTCTGACCCCATTCTGGCCGAACTTTCTCCAGGCTCCAGCGCTTTGGGAATCTCTGTGTCATTGTTGTACTCCCCTGTACTGGTTGGTCCATTCAGGAAACCGTTTGTGTTGACAACGTTAGAAAACTGCCAGAAAATGTGGGTTTTTATTGGTCATGCTCTGTGTAACTACCAAACCGTTCAGTTTGAATTTTAATTGCTGTGTTAAAGTGCAGTTAAAGCCAGTGTTTGCCAGCAGCAGAGCTTCAGAAGTTCTGGATTTGGTTGTTTTAACTGCCTCTGCTATGTGGGACTTGTTTTAGGTGTGCTGGTTATCTCTTCCAGAAGGTTGGGAAACTGGCTGCTACATCTGTAGGTGGTGGTCTACTGCTGCTGCAGGTATTTAAACGTTGAGGAGTTAAACGTTGCAACAGATTGAACTATTTGTACGAATCTGCTGCTACTTGTTAACCTGTTCTTTCATTTGCACATCTTTCAGATAGCTAACAACAGTGGCTATATCCAGGTGGACTGGAAGAGGGTAGAGAAGGATGTCAACAAAGCCAAGAAGCAGTTAAAAAAGGGAACGAATCAAGCAGCTCCTGAGCTAAACACGTTTTTTGAAAAGGTAAAGTGTTTTCATGCGTCTCTGCTGATCGCTGGGATAAATTCCCTGAAACGGAAAAGCTAAACTTTTTCAGCCTTCTCAGGATATTTTTTTACAGATTTGTAAAACTTGTCACTCCTAAAATGAAACATGGTGGACATTAGCCTCTCCGGAGCTCCTGTGTTTCACCGTTAGACTAAATTCCAACCAAAGTTTCACAGGATCTTCCATCACTCTCCTGGTTTCCTAACAAACAGCATTAATAACACAGCCTGAAGGACACGGCGCCCATCAGAGCTTCTCAATCCGGCCTCAAACATCCTCAAATAAAAAATGTGTTAATGAATGTTTTAGATGGGTGAAAATGACTATTCAGGCTAATGAATGAAGCAAACACTAAACTCTGGGCAGTTTGTTGTCTTTTTGTTACTTTGTGTCAGTTTTTAAAAAAAAAAAAGATATTTTGGCCTTGATGTCAAACTTTTAACAAATTGCTGCTTTTCAACATTAATTTGTTGCCCTGAAGGCACGTCCAACTCCTCTCTGTCTGTACAGAAGAACTTTTAATGATTACATGAAACATTAGAAGCGAGGTGCAAAAGAAAAAATAGTTTTAAATAGAAGTGGAAAAATGAAGCGAGTTGTTGCCATTTCATGAGGTGAAACGTGTTTTCTGCTCTTTTCAGTCCACCGAGTTTGTGAAGAAAAACATCGTCGTCACAAGCGGCTTCGTTGGAGGATTCCTGCTGGGTTTGGCGTCTTAGTTTCTGCCAAAGGACAAACGCACTGTATCTCTGATACGGGGATATCTAATCAATGCTGAAGGGTTTTTCATTGCTTTGTTAGATTTTGTGTAAATGCTCTGTACATGTTCTACTTAAACTGCACATCTTTCTGTCTGTAATACAGTACGACCCACATGATGGTCAGAGGGGAATCTCCATGGCCACACTGGCCTGTCTATACTAATCCATGTTAAATGAGCAAGAATATTATTAAGAATTACTTTTAAAAGCCACCAGATTGTTACTATTTTGCTATTTATTTATTTTTACCAAACAGATATTGTTCCAATAAGCCAACTTGCACTGTTCAGGCAGACACCAGGTAGCCATTCACACATAGTACTCGGTCAGTACGAGTGTTTTTTTTCAATATCAGAGATTACAATCGTCTAAAGTGTGATGACTTGAAAGTGCTGATGAGTATTGGATTGGTATGCCTTTTTCAGAGATGCTTAATGGGTTCTACCCACATCCCCTGCGTCTCTTTTGTTTTTTATGTACTTGGTGAGCGGTGAATCGATGCATGTGGTACAGAAGATTGTGGTTTTCCTATACTGTAAGTAAATAAAAACAACCAAAAATAATCTGTTCTTTTTTATGGTTGTTGGTCTGAATCTTGTGTCAAAGCTTATTAGTTGAATTTGAGGGTTAAACAAAGTGAGCAGGGTCATCATACAGGTTTCGGTTAAAAGACTCCTGTTCACTAGCTTGTTAACACAAATGTCTGCAGCAGCATTTAGGCATGTTGATGTGGGTAAGAACGAAGCATGCAGCATGGTTGTGTTGAGTCTGCTGGGTTACACCACTACCTTCACACTGAAACAGCAGATGACCACACCAGGTGCAAAAACAGGAAACCGCAAACAGATTCACCAAAGCTGGGTGATGGAAAAACGTTGCTGGTCTGATGAGGCTCGTCTTTGGGAAAATGCTATCAATTTGTTCATTATGTTGGATCAGGGAAACATCTAAAACCTGTAGGATAGTGGCCCTCAAGAACCAGAGTTAGTGAGCTCTGCCTTAGACAACTACCTCAGATCAACATATGTAAATACACAATCTTAAAGCTAAAGCTAGGAATCCACCTAGGAATCCCTCCACCATCCATCACAACCTTAAGAATGACCAAAACTCGGTTATCCTCATCCTCCATTCTTCTTTTCATTTTAAATCATGCATCTAATATTCTAATGTCCTAATGTGTCTGAAAAGCACTGAATCACCCTGTTGCCGTGCCTTCATGCAGATTTTGTGCTGATGCATGTAAGACTTTTTCTGCTCTTTACTATTTCAGACATTTTACCTACATTTTAAGTAATATATTGCATAAAGTTAGTTTTCTATTCAAAAAAGTAATTTAATTTATTAAAATGTATTTTTTTATTAATTTATTCTCGTGTCGTAATATCTGACCAGGCCTCTCTGTTAGGATCGTTGCTAGGAGACGCCACAGGCGAAACGCTACCATGGTAACCAGTAACAGACTGTTGGAAGTTGACCACGGAGCAGTTTGCTGTTAAAAAGGAAAGAAAACCCAGGATTAAGTATTATTATTATTATTATGGCTTTACCATTTCTGCCAGGAAACTCTCCCAGTATTCATGTAAGTATTTATTTATTTTATTGATTTTGGTCAGCTTCTTAAAACTGCACTAAGCTAACCTGATTCCTGTGAGCCGTTAGGTAATAACATTACTGTTCGCTTTGATATGAAGGCTCATAAACTGTGCTTTATCTAAAACAAAGACAAGCTCAGCATTGTAATGTTTTTATGAGTTTTTATAACTTAGTTACCCTGTATGGGAAAACAACAGCTCCAGTGCTGAGCTAAGCTCCTGAACTACACAGTTTACTGAAACTTGTACCATTGCTAATTAATTTACAGTAAATAAAGCAAAAACAGAGTTTGTTTATTTCTAATGAGCTTTAAAGTCGATTGAGCACCTTTTTCAGCATAGTCTTAGACAAGCTTTCTGTCATTTCTTAGTAATAGTTTAGTTTGTTTTATCCACTCCAACACTTTACTGGTTCTGAGGAGGATTTATTATCAGACCTGTTTTATTCTTTGTCTTTGAGCTGCTCTTAGTCCATGAGCCTCCACCTTACTGTGGTGGAGGGGTTTGTGTGTCCCGAAGATCCCAGCAGCTATGTTGTCGGGGGCTTTATGCCCTTGGTAGGGTCACCCAAGATAAACGGGTGTCTGGGGGAGGGACCAGACTAAGAGCGAATTAAACATTTGAATTATTTATCATTATACAATATGATAATACAAAGTTACATATGTATTCTTACAAAACAGAGGTATTTAAATGAAAACATGGTCGTTAGTCGTAGAAGACTGTCCACAAAAAGACAATAGTGATGTGAGAGGAATCCTTGCTGTCGGTGTCCTTCATATGTAAATATGAATGAATGCAGTTCTTTCACAGAAAGTGTGGAGATGATTTGTCTGTTTTATGCTACAGCTGGGAAAGGAGAAATTCCACAAATCGCAGCGTTTCGGGTGTTTTAATGGACTCCCGATACTGATGGAGCAAAACAAGCGGCATGTCAGAGGAGGGCTGTTATCTGGTTTAAAGAGCAAACCAACATATTCTGTCCATAGCAAAGGAGAGGGCAGCGCTCTCCCACCATGGGTAGCCTTTGACAGACAGGTGGGTGGAAACTGTACGCAGGATTTTTTTAATCTTAGTCACATTAAATGATTAGCTAATCAATTTAGAAACAATACCACACCAGCATTACTTTTAACTAAACACCATAATCATTGTTACACCCAAGGGAGAAACATATTTAATAAGGACACAGGAGACAAAGGGTTTAGAGTTTGAGTAGTTATTTTTATTAAAAACTCTTCTTCAGACGGGATGTCCTCTATAATAAACCCCTCCCGTGCCCAAAAGTATCAAACAAAAGCAGGACCTGGTGAGCCGGCCAAACTGAACAAACAAAAGGCGAGATGACAGGCCAACCCTATACAGGGCCGTCGAAGCTGTCACCTCTACCTCTACCTCCCTACCCTAACGCAAAACAACCCACAAACTAACCTGAAAGAAACACAAATGAAAACAGGACTGCCGGTCCCACCAGGCCAAACAAAAGAACCCACGATCCACCAAACGCTGCGGCCTGCAGCATGCTTCCGGAGCAGCCAGCAACATGAGCGGTGGGAGGTATGGAGCGCACAGGGCAGCGTGCGTGCTCCAGCTGAATGGAGCCAGCACGCAAACAAGGAGGAGCGAAAAGCCAGAGAGCGAGACACAGCCCACAGGTGACCCATTTATAGCTTCCAGGGCAGTGAAGATACAAAAAACCCCTTTAGCCTAATTAGGTAGCGTCAGCGCCTAACACAGGTATTGCGTGACTCCTTTTTGTGGCTGGCTCCAAATCTGCCCTGAGTTCCTCCAACAGCTCCAAAATAGCAATGCTGGATAGGCGATAAGTTTTAATAATTACTTCCTCTCTCATTCCAAACATGTTAACACGAGGAGGAAATATGTGTTCTCTCCGTCTGCTTTGATGATTCCTGTCATCATCTTGCTACAATCACTGCAGCCATGTGTGCACAATTACGCATACAAACCGTTTGCACGTCCTTTTGACACGTGTTAAATATAGACACAGTTTCTATCAGCAAAATTATTTTCGGGATTTGATTCAGAGCAGCAGCCGACGCAAGAGATTTGGTCCAGTCGAGCCCAGCAGCAGCCGCCGACTCCAGTCCCGAGATTCCGTCCAGAGCAGCAGCCAACACCAGAGATCCGGTCCAGTCAAGCCCAGCAGCATCCACCAGGTGGACGCTCCTCTAGTTCCTGATTCCAAGGAGGACCCGCGGGTGGACGCTCCTCCGGGCCGTCCTCTGGACTCCAGCCCCTGTCTCTGGCCCCCTGTCTCTGCGGCCTCCAGGCCGTCCTCCGGACTCCGGCCCCCTGTCTCTGCGGCCACCGGGCCGGCCGCCTGATCCCGGACTTTGGTCCCTGCGGCCTCCGGCCCAGCCGCCTGATCAAGGACATTGGACCCTGATCTTAGGTGTTGTTTAGGACGTCCAGAGAACTTTAAGGGGGGGGGGTACTGTTACGATGTGTGTTTTCTGTCACGGTGTGTGTTTTCATGTTTCCTGTTTTATTTTGATTTACTTCCTGTTTTGTCCGTCATGTTTAGTTTAGCTTTATTGTTTTCAAGTTTATTGGTTTCACCTGGGTTAATTTAGTTCATTCATTCCACCTGTGTGTGTTCTGTCTGTGTGTATATTTATCCCCGGTTTCAGTTACTTCTCCATGGTTCATTGTTGGTGTTAGTGTTAATTCCGTTTTATGGTTTCTCTGGTCGGTGCTTTATGTTATCTATAATAAATCTCATCACTCCACATCATCTGCCTTCTGCCTGCTTCGGGTCCATCTCCACAAGTACTCATCCACAGGATTAATAACAGTTAGTAGATCAGTTTGTACTTCTTTTAGCATGAGCAATCAGTTTGCACGCATTTTAGTACACGCAAACCTTTAGTAGATTTGGCCCTAAGGGTGCTTTCACACCAGCCTTTTGCATTTGAATCCTGGTCTGTTTGCATGTGTAGTGGTTTCACTTCTGCGTTGTGTCTTGTGTGAGACAAATGAGGACCGCAAGCCTCAACTGGTATCATTCAATTTATTTCTACCCCAGAACATTGCATGCCTGTGTTACAGAGAGGAAAGATTCCCATGTGTATCCCGATACAAGCTCTTCCCTTAGCTCTGTAATACTGTACACATAGTCACAAAGTAGCCCTGGTTAGCTCTCATTGTTAGCCATAAACACCAACACAAATGGCGTAGTTAGCTAACACCACACGTGGCCGAAACCACTTAGCTATCTCTCCTCTAATTAGCAGGATATGCATAAAAAAACAATTGAACACATTTGACCATTATTCCCTACACCAACTTAATAAACATTTTACAACTTTTAGACATATTTTTAACCAGAGAACAATGAGATGATACGAAGCGGCAGAAATGCGTACCTCCTCGGTGAGAGTCATGAACAAGAGGAAGTTTTGAGGCCCCCGTCACGTAACACGGCGAGCGTGCCTTCACAATAAAATGTGAAACGCGCTTCCTGTGTTTCCCAAGTCTCTCTTTTTCCTAACTGCATTTCCCCACATACCATGGATGCTTTAATATACATATGATTCCAAATAATAACATTAATGTGCATTCAAGAGTACAAAGGAAATAACTAAATTATTATCTTCCAAAATAAAACATGAGTCTGTGTCCTGTTCATAATATAGAGCAACAACATTACACTATTAGACATGGAACATCTGCTTCGGATGATGTACTGTGAATGTTCGAGCGGATTCTGATTCAGGTCATAGAAGCAGACTCACTTTACCTACAAATGCAGGTCTTAGTCTGTTTTAACTGGACCAAAAACAAAAGCAGACCACAAAACAAAGTGTATTGTAGGTTGAATGTACAGCCCTGTGGATAAACATAACCATAACATAAGCTAGTGTGGGACAATAGGAGCTCTGGACAGGAGAAATGTCTCATGGCCAGACGAGAACGAACTCCCTGAAAGTTGTGATAGAAATCTGGTTGAGCTTACACCACTAAGATCTGACGCACATCCATATTTAGCTGTTATGTACAACAAACTGAAGCTGTGGCACTGTAAATATAGCCTGTATACATATTTTTCTTTTCATTCTTTTCATGTGTTCCGAGCACAGGTTGGAGCTATTGACCACATGTAAAACTTTAAAACAATATGAAAATAGTTTGAAATGTGTTGCATTTATTTCTGATTCCACATTAATAAAAGACAGTGTAGACACATTTCTTTCTTTCTTTTGAATAATTTTATAAAGGTTGGAGTATAAAGTAGTATAATGAGCCACGGAGTGAGGACAAAATGCCTGATGAAAAGAAAAGATGCATAAAGATCGTAGCATCCTGATATTGTAATTGAATTGTGAGGTACCTAAAATGCCAAACTGCTAGTGGTCACACAGTGGGATGTGTGGGAACAAACTGGAAGGTGACCTAAACCAGTTAAACCACTGCTGGAGATAGCAAACATAATGAGAGCTTCTGTTTAATTCCCCCGTGTTTATTTAAAAGTGATTATAAATGAGGTGACTGATGTCTTGTTGTGGTGATAAATATGAGTGCTGCTCCCCGACCTCTCCTACATGTGGAAAGAACATTTGCCTGTTCTGATTTATTGCATTTAGTTCTTATGCAAGCATGCAAATCCCCTTTACTGTCTGTCATCCTGACACATGAACATCATTTATCACCCTGCAACACACATTAAGCATCATTATATATGTGGATCAGACACCAGTGAAACCAGTGAGCAGCAGACTGCCAGTTTGCAGACACAGGATCACACACACAGCTGTCCAGGTGGGTTTTACTTGATCATTTACTGATCAGTTTTATGATGTGTTATAGGACGTTTTGATCTCCAGAGGATAAATTATTTGTCATTTTTTTCATATTATTATTATTTCATGTGAATGATCTGTAAAATCTTGGATATTGACAACACACCCAGTTGAACACGGGACATTCTTCATTCACTTAAACTGAATTTTCAAATCCACCAGTCGTGTCGTGCATCACTAAGACTTAGAGACTTAGACTTAACCTTATTGATCCTTTGGGATGACTGCATCAGGGACATTAGATTTCCAGCAGCGTATAAAAAAGACTCCTCAGTACAAAGAAAAAAAATACTATAAATAGAATAAAATATGAATACAATAAAAAAGAAAATTAGGAAAACTATAGATGACCTATGGTTAACATAAAACGATAGCACTGTGGTAGTAACGGAAGTCTGGGTAAGTTATTGAACCAGTGTATTACTAACATTACCAGTACATATGTACCAGTCCTCTCTTTATGTCCTCTGTCCTATCTTTACCCGAGTGAGGACTTGTAGAGAGCAATGGCATCGTCTTCATTGGATGTGAAGTGAGTGCCACCGGTCGGTAGTCATTCAGCTCGCTGGGCCGGTTCGATGCAGGATGTCTTCCACAGGGTGGGTACTCCCCCTACCTGCTGGCTAAGCTTGAAGATCTGCTGAAGTGGCTCCCCCAGTTCTGCAGCACTGGTCTTCAAAAGTCTTGGACACACTTTGTCTGGACCTGCTGCTTTCTTGGGCCCATGCTTTCTCAGCTGTCCTCTGACCTGGTCTGCTAGGATGTGAGACAGAGATTGTTTGGTTGATGTTGCGGGACAGTGTTGTGTCTTGAGGGAGGTGCATGGAGGGAAGGAGGAGAAGGTGGAAGTGATGACAGTCAAGGGGACAAGGCCTGATCTTAAGGTGGAGGCGAAGATGCCGATGGCTCGCTCGCTCCACAATAACGCATATGAGCATGGACCCCATCAAAGCGCATTTCCTCTGTGCAGTCAGCGCCTCGGTGGGTCGCTACTGTCACCTGCAGCAGCCATCATGTGACACACTGCAACATTTAAATGCTCACACAGTAATCACAGTTAATGTACCAATAAACACCATAGCAATATTTTAATTAGCATGATCATACTGTGCTTGGATGCTTAAATATGTATGTGAGATAAAAACCTCAGTTTTTTAAGTATGTCTATATTAATTCATGTCTCTGTGTTTTTGATTACAATGATACTAAGTCTGATGTGAACGATAACAAATATGGTTTAATGTGGCTTAAATTTATTATCTTATTCACTGTGATGCCAGTTTTCTCTCTCCAATATATTACTACGCAAGGTCCAAAGTTGGCACAGCGGTATGCACTTTTCTACGCCACGTTTATTTTTATAAATCCCAAACTTTGCTTAGTAAAGTACTTACGCCATTTTCAAGCCCGTTTTTTACATAAGCAACTTTTTAAATGAGGCCCATGGTCTTTGTGTTGTGACCTGTGATGGTCCTCACACCTTCCCATACTTCCCTTGTGTTGTTCTCCCTCAATGTCTGCTCTACCTTCCTCCTGTAGCTGTCCTTAGCTTCCCTCACACAGTGTTTTACCTCCTGCTGGGCTGCCTTCATGGCTTCCTAGTTTCTGCTCCTGACGGCAGCCCTCTTCTTGTTTAGGACAGCCTTGACTTCCCGTGTTGCCCATAACTTCTTATTTGGATGGCAGCAAACTGTCTTGACAGAAGAAACCATGTCTGCACAGAAATTCAAGTAATCTGTCAGGCAGTGTGTCATCCCATCTATGTTCTCAACATGCAGGTCCATCATCACATCCTGTGGTGTTAAAGCAGTCTCTCACACTATCCATCTCAAGGGACCACTTCCTGACTGAACTCCCTCAACAGATAGTATGGCTGCAGGCTAACAGCTAGCAGTTTGAGAACACGGCCAACACAAGACTGTTTTTACAAAGATATGTCTTGGACTACACCACCGATTGTTGACATGATGAGTCCCCAACCTTTACTTTTACCACTCGCTTTGGCATCTCTGTTGGCTCTCACGCCAGTCAATCCCAGCAGATCCACGTTAGCATCCAGTACAAGATGGTTTAGCCATGTCTCCGTAAAGATGATCAAGCTGCTCTTCCCGAAGATCCGCCGGTTGTACAGTGTGAATAGCTCATTGATCTTGTTCGGCTTTGAGTTCACATTTCCCATGATAAGGGAGGGAATTGATGGTTTTAGAGTCTCCGCATACTAAGCTTTTTACTTGTGTCGAACGCAGCGCGGCAACTATCGCTGTGCATCCCTCACTTTGATCTTTAACCACTGAGACTGTAGTGGTCAGGTGATGGCGAACCTTTCCACCTGAAAGTGTCATGGTTTGGACACTGGGTGTGGTGTGTGTTTTTTGGTTTCCTGTTTTGCTTTGATTTCGGTTCATTAGTT